>CAKNXH010001320.1:178363-207884 GCA_932178445.1 Andricus quercusramuli
TGCATTCTCGCATTCCTTTTTTTACTTTCCTCCTACATTCCTGCGTTTACTTTTATACATTACACCTGCGTTTCTTTTTATAATTTACTCCTGCATTTCTTCTTTTATTTCTTTACTTTCTGCTGCATTCCTGAGTTCCCTTTCCTACTTTTCTTCTACATTCCTGCGTTCCTTTTCTACGTTTTTCCTGAATTCCTTTTTCTTCTTTTCTCCTGTATTTCGGCGTTCCTTTTTCTACATTTCTTCAGTATTTCAACGGTCCTTTTTCTACTTTTCTCCTGCATTCCTGCGTTCCTTTTTCTACTTTCCTCAAGCATTCCTGCGTTCCCTTTTGTACTTTTACCCTGCATTTCTGCATTTATTTGTCTACTTATCTCCTGCATTCTTTCATTTATTTTTCTACATTTATTCTGCATTCCTTTTTCTACTTTCCTATTATAATCCTGCGTTCCTTTTTCTACTTTTATCCTTTATTCCTGCGCTCCTTTTTCTAAATTGTCCATACTTTGCTTTTTCTACTTTTCTTCTGCATTCCTGCGTTTCCTTTCTACCTTCTCCCTACATTCCTGCGTTTATTTTTCTACATTTCTCTTGCATTATTTTTTCTACTTCTTTCCTACGTTGTCTTTCTCACATTTGTTCAGCATTTTTTCGATCTCTTTCTCACATTTGTCCTGCATTCTTGCGTTCCGTTTTTAACTTCTGTCCTTTATATCGTTAAACTTCTCACACAAAAAAGACTAATTTTCCACTGAGGAAGATTTTTCAGTCAAGATAGAAAAAAATTTTAACCAAATTGTGGAATTTTCCAGCCAAAAAGGCGAATTTTGTGCACAACCGATTAATTTGAAGCCCAAAATATGAATCATCAACAAAACAAAATTTATTTTCCACAAAATAGTTGAATTTATAACCAAAGAGATGATTCTTTGAACAAAAAAATGAATTTTTTACGAAGTAATTCAATTATCAACCAAATAGTTTACGGTTCAACCAAAAAAGATCACTTTTTAACCAAATATTTGATTTTTAACGAAATAATTAAATTTTCCACCAAAAGATATGGATTCTGAAACAGAAATTTATTGGAAAACTCTTTAATTACATCAAAATAATTATCTTTCAATCAAAAAAGATAACTTTTTAGCAAAATATGAGTTTTCAATCCAAAAGAACGACAATTCTATCAAAAAAGACGATAAATCTATCCAAAAAGACGAATTTTTAACACGACAGTTGAATTTTCCACAATATAATGAAATTTTCAACTAAATAGTAGAACTTTTAACCAGAAAGAGGAATTTCAATCAAAAATATAATAGTAGGCTTTTCAATTGAAATGAATCAAATTTTACTCCCAAAGTAGCTGGATTTTCTTATTGTGGATTCCATTAATTTAGTTTGCACTTGGACGAAAAAACAAGCAAAGACGGAAAAAGAGAAAGTTTTTCGAAAGCATGAGAAAAAAGGAATTAATTACGAAAGGGGTAAAGAGGGGAATAGGGGAAAGAATCTGAAGTCTGCAAAAATATAAAAAATAATTCCTTTCTTCTGCATTTTGCCACTAAAATAACAAATCAGATCAAATCCGAGTATATCGTCTCTCTCTTCTGATGGCATGGAATCTGGTGGACCAAGAGCTGTCCAATACTAACCGAGGTAGAAGTCATTTTATCGACTTTATGTCGAGATTCACAGGCTCCTGCGGCTCCGCATAGTCAATCCTCAGAGCTTACTCGCGTCATAAAACTCGACAGTGCGAGACCGTACGATGCAAGTTTCATACATTAATTGGTTCTTTCTGGAAAAGGACTCACCACCCAAGCATGAAGGAGCTAGGATGTGTCTAAAAGTATCATACTTTCAGTCAAGTGGAGGGAAGAAATCCTCTTTTCGAATAACATTATATACAACGTCAGCTGCAGATTCTCTCTGCAGATTTAGGTACCCTTCCGGAAACAACTTGAGGTGGCAAAAAACTGAATATACGAAAAGTTGGGATGTTCGTTAAAGAGAAGAGCTTCTACAAAAAAAAAATTAAAACGTTGCTGAGGAATAACTTTGACAGACTTCACAGCCCAAAATGATTTCAAAATAGGGGGAGTAGGATGATTTTTTACGAGAATAGGATAATAAATTCTTCAACCTAATAGTTAAATTTTCAACAAGTTTTAAAATGTATTTTGGACGGAACAGTTTCATTTATAAGCTAATGGTTGAGTTTTCGAACAAGAGACGAATTTTCAACCAAATTGTTAAATTTTCAATCAAACGATTCAACCAAATGGTATAATTTTCAACCAAAAAAGATTACTTTTAAAAAATTGTGGAATTTTCAAACAATAATTAAATTTTCAACAAAATAGATGAACTTGTAACCAAATAGTTGAATTTTCATGGAAAAAAGCTAAATTTTCAACCAAATGGTTGAATTTGAAAGCACAAAAGATCAATCTCAAACCAAAAGGAAAATATTTCAATTTTCAGTTAGAAAAATTAATTTTAAACAAAAAAAAAACGAATTTTAGACTAAATAATTACATTTTTAACGAAAAATTGATGAATCTTCAACAAGAAATGGATTTTTAACAAAGTACTTCAAGTTTCATCCAGGTATAAGTTAAATTTTCAATCAACAAAGATTACTTTTTAAATGAAAATATAATAGACCAAAAAGAAGAATTTTCAACAAAATAGCTAAATCTTTAAAAACACAGATTAGTTTTTAATCAAGCCGTTATATTTTTAATCAAATAAAGATCAAATTTCAAGACTTTTCCGTCAAGAGAGAAAAAAAATGTCAATCAAATTGTTGAATTTTCTATAAAAACAATAGAATCTTTAACCCAAAAAGGCGAATGAAAAAAAAACACTGGAATTTCTAACCCGAGAGGGTAAAACTTCAACAAAAAAAGCAATTTCCTACCAAATGATTAGGTTTAAAACTAAAAATGTTCCATATTCAACCAAAATTAAATAGTTACATTTCTGGTTAAAAAAATTAATTCTCAACGAAAAAAAGAATGAATTTCCAACAAAATGGCTACACTTTCAACCATAGTGATGAATTTTCAATAATAAAATTAATTTTTAACGATTTAGTGCAACTTCCAACCCAATTGTTGAATTACCAAGAAAAAAGATCATTTGCAAACAAATAGTCGGGTTTTGTAACTGAAAACGATACATTTTCAACCAAAGTTTGAATTTTTAACTAAAAACTATTATTTCGAAACAAAAATGGAATAGTTGAATTGTCAGTTCAAAAAATTAATTTTTAACTAAAAAAACTAATTTTCAACAGAATCGTTAAATCGAACAAAGTGATGAATCTTCATCAAATGAAATGAATTTTGAACAGAGTATTTCAACTTTCAAACAATTGTTTTTTAACAAAAAAAAAACGAATTTTCAAAAAATAGTTTAATCTTCCGCCAACAATGATCAAATAGTTAAAATTCCAGCTATGAACGATAATTTTTTAACCAAAAATGGCATAGTTAAAATTTCAATTAAAAAATTACTCTTTAACAAAAACAGACAAATATTGAACAAAATACATGAACATGAATTTTTTACCAAAAAAATAATTCTTCTTTTTAACAAAATTGCTAAATTTAAAAAAAAAAGTGAATTCTCAACAAAAAATTCAATAGTTGGATTTTTAACCAAAAACGATTAATTTTTAACAAAAAACGGAATATTTAAATTTTCAGTTACAAACTAAAATTTTCAACAAAAAAAATAATTTTCAGCAAAATAGTTGAATCTGCAAGCAGTAAAATGAATTTCTAACAAAGCAGTTCGACTTTTAACCAAAAAGTTTGAATAAAAAAAACATAAATTTAAAAAAATAATTTAATTTTCCTTTAAATTAAATTTTCAACCAAACAGTAACATTTTTAATCAAAAGAGAAGAATTCAGAAGAAAAAATATATTGGTAGACATTTCATTTTTTTTTAATTAACTTTCAACCAAAAATAGTTGGATTTTATTGTTGGACCCTATTAATGCAGTTTGCATAAAAAAAACGAGAAAACGGGGAAAAAAGGGGAATAAGGGAATAGGGGAAAGAGTACGAAGTCTGTTTTGATTCAATGAGCTTTATAAAATTCAATTGTAAAGAATTTCTTATTTTAGATTTGCAATTTAGAAAGAAATTGAATTTGAAAGATTAAAGATATTAAATAATAAATTGTAACTAAGAAATTCAAAAAAGAAAATTCTCTTTCAAAAGGGTTGTTGCATATTTTTATATATATTCTTTCTAGGTGAAATTGAAAAAGCACTAAAAATTGAATATAATTACTTTAGGAAAGTTTTTTACAAATAAGTTTGAATGTTTGTTTAATGTTTGAAAAGTATCCTTTTTAAATTTTTTGCGGGAAGATGAGACGTTCTGATTGAGCGAGCGTCAGCTGGATACTTCGTTAGTCAATGGAGCCACTGATGAACCATTATTCTGATTGGTTCAGCGATTTGTATGACGTCACGTTTCAAGGTCAAAGAGTTGTTTGAATGGGAGTTTTGATACTTCTTTTTAAACTATTTTTTGCCAAGAAGTAAATTGTTCAAAAAATTGTTTAAATGTACCAAATTTTTCAGAATTTGATGCACTATTCAAAAAATATATTATCTAAAAATCATGCAACACTATTTTCACTGCATGAGGATTTCTATTCGGATTTTCAACAATCCTGCGTTTTGAATTACAGAGGAGGCATAGTCTGTTTACTTCGAGGGTTATTTCGAGGGTAATGATCAGCTCGCATGTTCTATGGTGCGTTCATTCGGCTTATCAGAATTCGAGGATCGAGTCCGTCGACCACGATCAGGGAAATCGTAACAAGCTGATGTTGCAATAAAGTCCCAAGTCGTAACTTCGAATTCCGCCGAAATTTAGGATCTGATAATTATTACTGAATCTAGATTGAGATCTGCATCATTATGTGAATCACATATGAGATAATGATTCCATTAAGAATGAATGATGTGGCCTAATTAATTTTCTCTAATCGAACATCTTTCATCAATTATTTAGATAGAAAGCAATGTGAGACTGAAGAAGTCATTCACTTTCATATTTTATTGAACTAGAAAGCAAACACGCGCGCGATAATTATTTTTTGTCCTATACAATTTTTAAATTAAAATATAAAATTAATATTAATACACATTTTCTCAATTGATATTATCTATTATCTGGCAGAATGGGGAATGAAAGCAAAGACAATATTTGGAGAAACGAACAAAAAAAACTGGCTTTGTCCGGATTCGAACCAGGAACGCCACTATCCATGAGTAGCGTTAACCATTCACGCCACCGAGGCCTCAGCAGATCTTTTCCCTTTTTTTCTAGGTCACATGGTGACGTGAGACTGCATCGCTTTACCTTGTGAAACTTTTCTAACTAATACTTCAGTCAGAAGAATTTCCACCAAATTCGAATATTTTAAGAAAATGATGTTATTTTGTTGACCAGGATATTAATAAATTTGTCATGTTAAAATATTAAATTATGCAGATTACTCGACTTATATTTGGGAAACAACTTGTTTAAGAATATAAATCTTCTTTTAAACCTAATATTTTTTGCTTGTAAAGGAGATGATCAGAATATGGATTTTTTGTTTATCAGAACATTATTTCAAATGTTGAAAATTCCATTTTCAATTTTCTTCAATTCTTAAAGTTGCATTTCCAACAGTTGAATTTTCAAGTGCTTAAAATTGACAAAATTTAATTTTCAATCGTTGAAAATTCAATTTTCAACAGTTGACTTTTCAATTTCCTCAAATTTTTAAGAGTTGACTTTTCCACTTTTGAAAATTTCACTGCTGAAAATTTTATCTTCAGTATTATTTAATTTTCATCAACTGAATTTTCAACTGTTGAAAATTTAATTTTTCCTACAAAAGATACTAACATAATCGAAAATTCTCAAAAATTCTAAATCTTGTTCAAATTATAATTGTGTATGTTTGAAAATACGAATTTCGGATGTAAAATGTCACCTTAACCTAAAATTGTTTAAAAATTATGAATCCTCTTTGAAATGTAATGATTGTAAATTTCATATTTATAAACAATAATCCTTTTCTTTGAATCTGATGATTTTCAAAAAAACAGGTGACACACCAACATAACCTGAAATTGTTAAAAAGTCGTACATATTATTCAAAATCTAATTATTGTTCATTAACAATACCAACGTTAAAAATACTAAAATAACGTAACGAACAATTGTTTCGAATTTCAAATTCACTTTGCAATTTCATAATTTTTTATTAATATTGTTGTTTAAGAATTGCCAATATTATTTGAAATCTAATAATTTTTTATTAAAAATACCAAAAATTCTAACAGAAACCTCTCAAATAACATAGCAGAAAATTGTTCAAAATTGTTCAGAAATAGTAAATATTGGTTGGAAATGATATCGAAGACCACTAGCTTAATCTACAATTGTACAATCAATTCAAATGCCAACATAACCTAAAATTGTTAAATAGTTGTGAATCTTCTTCGAAATCTAATTTTTTTTAATTAAACAAAACCATTTTCCGACGGAAAGCCATAAAATAATCCAGAATGGTTCACATATGCTGAATCTGGTTCGAATGGTGATTTTGTTCAAAAATATGTACCAATTTTGGATGTAAAACGTGCAATACGCTAACGTAACCTAAAATTGTTCAAAAATTATCAGCCTTCTTTGGAATGTAATGTTATTTTAATAAAAATTTCAATTTCCGACAAAAAACACTAATCAAATGCGAAATTGTTCAAGCTCGTAAATTTTATTATTTTAAACAAAAATATGTTTCATTTAAATATAATGATTCTTGTTGGAAAATACCAATTGAAGGTGAAACACGTCAAAATAACCCAAAGTTGTTGAAAATTGAAAATTATCGTTGAAATCTAATAATTTTTAAATTAAAAATAGCAATGATTTCCGACACGAAAAACGCAATAATAACATAGCAGTAAATTGGTCAGCATTGTAAGTCTTCTTCGAAATCTAATTATCTTTGTTTAAAATAACCTACTTTCTGTGAAAGACGTCAACATAGCCTTAAATAGTTTAATTGCTTAAGTCTGTAAATTTTATTATTTTAAACAAAAGTTGTTCGGTTTAGATAAAATTTTTGTTAAAAATAACCGATTTCCTGTGAAAAGCGTTAATCTAACCTGAAACTGGTCAAAAATTGCAAATCTTGTTCAAACCATAATAATTTTTTATTTAAAATTCCGATTTTTGGTGTAAAACCTAAAATTGTAAAAAAATACAAACCCTAAAAAATCTAATGATTTTTGTTTAATTAATTCAGTTTCCGGTAAAAAAAACGTTATCAAAACAGAAAAACCTTTAAATTTGAAATCGCCAAGATGAATACAAAATTTGATTGTTTACAAATTTTTATTCTAATTTAAAAATTATTCAATGATAATAGTTTTCGAATTCGAAATTCTTGTGCAAAAAATCAGGTCTCTGGAAATATGTTTCCAACAATTATAAGAAATTTGAAGTAATTTAAAAAAAGAAACATTTCTTATGAATAAAGTTTGCAACTTACGAAACATAATTATTACAACAGTAGCTTTTATAAATAATTTTTTTCTTACTGTCACCTCTTACCAATTTTTTTAAACTGGTTGAAATTTAATAAATCATGGCTTATTTTCCCGGGAAAACATTCCCTGCAGGTTTATTGTTTCCAATTTAAAAAAAGTGAATGCTCTTAAAATTTCTTTAAAAAATGTTCAAAAAAATCAGCGATAGTTAAAAAAATTCAATTGCTACGAACATTGTGAGGATAAATGTTTTTTGAAAGTTTTAAAATGTTGGCATTAAAAATCGTGTTTTTCATTTGGAATGACATCATCAGTAATATGATCATGTTTCTTAATATTGTAAAAAAACTACTTTCTCAGATATCTGATTTTTGGGCAACTACCTTAAATTAAAAATGGTGCAACTTGAAAACATCCGATTCAAAAATTTTCCAATTCAAACTCTTCTTCGAGTCAAGTTTTAAAATATATTTTTAAGATTTAAAATAAAATAGATCGAATTTTAAATACTACATTTCTTTTAGATGAGAAGAGAAATGTTTTATTTGAGCAAAAAGAAAGAGAAAGGTTTTATAAAAAGGTTCCTTTGACCCCGGGTCAAAGCATTAATATTTCATCGAACAATTTAAAATTCATTCAGCACTTTGTCCCGAAAGAAATTGATGTTCGTTTATAGCCTGGTTGAAGATAACTCTACTAGGGTAAAGAGTTCGTCAGTCCCTCTTGGACTCAATGCTGAGCCTGGAAAGTGGGACACCGGGTAAAGAGGTGAAGATGGATGAATATCTATTCTCCTTCAGAAATGTCTTTTTTCTTTTCAGAAGCCGAGGATTCAAGAAATTCCTCGTATTTACTGAAGAGTAAAAATAATCGAATTATCAGTATAATTTAAAAGCGAATAATGATTATATCAATTATCATAGTTATTAATCGAAAATTTAAACTTAAATGATCTATAAGAGAAGAAACTTTGAACTTTATTTCTTTGGCTTTTTTGTATTTTCAAACAATTTTCGGACCCTGTGAAGAAAGCATCCTGAGCCAATCAGCAATACCTCATTTTCGCAAAAAAATTCAATAACTATACTTTTATCAATTGAAAAAATTGAACGATTTTCAAAAACTTTCCTTCACCAAATCAATTCAATTTCTAACGCTTTTACAATTTCAGAAGCAACACAATAATGTTATAACGTAACTTTCCCATTAGAAAATTAATAAGATTTTGTGATAAAATAAACTCTTATTTGGTTTTTACGAAATTAGAAAGTAGATAATAATAAATCATTTTTATCTTTTTTAGGGTGATAGAATGACGGAAGATCAGACCCACTACAAATTAATATACTTCAATGCTCGAGGCAGGGCTGAACACATTCGTTATATATTCGCCTACGCTGGTATCGATTACATCGATGAAAGAATTCCCAAAGAACGCTGGCCGGAAATTAAGAAATGTGAGTATAGTCATTAAAATCTATTTTGGAAAATAAGAAATCGTAATGAAAATCTAAGGCGTTTATTGAAAAATAAAAATAAAAAGTAGTTCAAGTAGCCACCACTCGCCTACGAAAATGGATTTCGTAACATATTAGGACGTTAATTAAGTCATTCAAACCTCACTTCTCCAGAAAACACTCCTCCTACTTCCCTTTCCCAGCCATCACTTTCCCCTCCCGAACACCCTCAATTCTAATTATTTTTTCCTTATTCCCCTCACTCACACTCACATCTCCTACATCCCCTCCCTCATTCACCCTACTTCATCTCCTCTCATTACCACTCACTTCCACTAGTCCCCGCCCCATCACTTAACCTACTTGCCCACCCCTCATTTATCCTTCCACAATTTTCCCTAATTTCTAATACTTCACCTACTTCCTCTAACCCCCCTTCCATAATTTCTCTTAATTCCCCTCCCTCATTTCATATCACTTCCCAACCCTTTCTTTCCATCATTTCCCCTCACTTCTCTAATTTCACTCCCCTTACTTCCCCTATTTCCCTCCTCTTATTTCCCCATCCCTCATTCATCCTACTACTTTTTCCCGTTCCCCTCCCTTTATTTCACTCCCTTTATTTCCCTCGCTTCCCCCTCCTTGGAAAAAAGTGCGATGGACGGACGGATGGATGAACGGACACCCGACTGAAAATATAAGAGTTTCCACTTGGTGCTACGAAACCCTAATAATTAATCAAAGTAGGCACCGCACACCTACAAAAGGGCTTTTTTAAGCTATTCAGACTTTAATTAAGTCAATCAAATCTCCCCCTTCCACACTTACCCTCTCCAACTACCCCTCCTTTTGCCTACTTCCACACCCCTTCCATAATTCCCCTGATCTCACTTCTCATACTTTTCCTTCCTACCCCTACCATCCCTCCCCTTACTTCTCCCCTCGATTCCCAACCCTTACCCTAAGTCTCCATCTATTACATTTCCTCTTCTCGCTTCACCTCCCTTACTCACCCTTCTCCCCTACTCACCTACTTCGCGACTTCTAACTTTCCATCCCTCTCCCCCTTTTACCACACCATTCACTTCCTCTATTCACCTCCTCTTGTTTCCCCTAATTTCCCGCCCTCTTTTCCCTTCACTTCTCCTACTAGTCTTACTTCCACTCCCTTGACTTACTCTCATTTCTCCTATTTTTCCTTCCATCATCTTCCCTCCTTTCACTCTCCTAATTTTCCTTTATTTCTCCTACTTCCCGTACACTCATTTCTGATCTTTCCTCCTACGTTCCCGCCCTTTAATTTCCATCAGTTCCCCTAATTTCACTCTCCTCAAGTCCCCTACTTCCATTCCCCTCATTTCTCATAAATTCCCGTAATACCACTCCCCTCATACTCTCTTAATTTGCCCTCATTTCCTCTACACTCTCTCTATCTCCTCATTTCCCCTCAGTTCCGCTGCTTTCCAACCCTCACTTCACCTCATATTCGATACTTCTCCTCCCCTCATTCCCTCTACTTTTCCTATACTTATTTCCATTCGTCGCCTTTACTCCTTTCCCCTCATTTTCCCTCATGCCTCCCACTTCTCCTCACATCCTCACCCCTCGTTTCCCTTACCACCCCTACCTCCAGCCTCTTCATTTACTCTCATTTCTTCTACAGTCCCTCTTCTCATTTCCTCTCACTTCCCCTCCATTCCACCTCTCACTTCACCTCACATTCCCCACTTCCCCTCCCCTCATTTCCTCTGTTTTCCCCCTACTTATTGCCATTTATCGCCTCTACTCCTCTCTCCTTATTTTTCCACATGCCCCATTGCCCCCTACTTTTTCTCCCCCCATTTTCCTTCACTTCCTCTCCCCTGATTCCCCTACTTGCACTTCCCTCATTTTCTCTGACTTCCCCTACTTCCGATTTCCTCATTCCCCTACTGTCCCTCCCACTATTCCCCCTATTTTCCCTCCCATAGTTTCCTAATCTCCCCTAATTTAAACTTTTCAATACCCCAAGATATCTCCAGATTTTTTTTGAAATTTTGTGAAATCTTTAAACATATTTAAAATCTTGATATCTGGCGTACACTTGAACTAATTTTCCCCACTCCCCTCCCCTCACTTCCTCCACACTACTTCCCCTCCCCTCGTTTTCTCACAATTTCCCTACTTCCACTCGCCTAATTTCCCCTGCTTTCCCTCCCCTCACTTCCCCTCACCTAATTTTCCCTTACATTCCCTAATTCCACTCCCCTAACTTCGCTTTCTTTCTCTACCATCATTTCTCCTCACTTCCTCTACTACCGATCCCCTCATTTCTCCTACTTTCCCTCCCCTCAGTCCCACTCACCTAATTTCCCCTCACTTTCCCTAATTTCACTCCCCTCATTTCCCCTAATTTTCCTCCTTAGAAAAACTACGATGGACAGACTGATGGACACCCGACTGAAACTATAAGGGTTTCTGACCGAGGCTACGTCAACCTAAAAATTACGCCTTTTTCCAATTTATGAAATTGGTATATTTTTTATTATAGCAATGCCGTATGGAATGCTGCCAGTGTTGGAAGTCGACGGCAAAATGATATCGCAAAGTAATGCGGTAGCCCGGTATTTGTCACGCAAACACGGACTCACTGGCAAAGATGAGTGGGAGGCTATGCTGTGCGATGTACTCGTCGACACCCTCGGGGATCTTAAACAGGGTAAGGGATAGTATCAGATATAGAAAATACAACAATAAAAATGTTCAAGTAATTTATTTACTTGAAATAGTCAACAAACACATGTACCACGTCCGCGATTATTATCAATAGCGAAGTTTAATTTCGGTTAGTAATTTTTTAATGAAAGCTCATTACCCGCGTATTAATTTGCCAAAGAAGTAATATGCACTTTCTCACCGTTTTCAAGAAAATCGACTTTGAAATATTTATCGTGGCCCATATAGAGTTTGTCGAAACATAACCATTCAATCGGCTGGTAGCTCAGGCAGTAACGCTTTGGCTATGTAGCCGGAAGGTTGTGTGTTCGTTTCTCGCTGCCTGCACTTTTTTTTATTGATTGCAATGTTTATAAATATAATTTCCTTTAATATTCTTCCTAATTTATGCAAATAATCATTTTTAACGCCTTTTTCACTAAAAAACTGTCTTTCTTAAATCTTATCATGTTTTTTGTGAACAATTTTATTTTACATGAATGTTAAATAGTCTTTTGCATCGTTTTTACAATTTATGAATAAAATAAGAAGTACAAACGAGGTTCTATAAATTAAAATGATATTTTAATCCGAATTTTGAAACAGAACAGTGACTCATCAAAGAAATGTTTACTTTGTGGAATAGAATATATTTTTTGTTTCAAGTTTTTTAATCCAAATAGTGACAAGTAAAACATCCGTTATTAAGTGCAAAAATAAATTAAATATATAGTAACTGCATAATTTTTGAAGATTATTGAAGTAAAATATATTTATAACCATTTTAATGAATAAAAAAGGAGCAGGCAGCAAGAACTGAACACGCAACCTTCCGGCTATGAACTTGAAGCACTACAGTCTGAGCTACTGGCCGATTGAAAGAGTTCGAAGTTACTTTAAATTTATTGATGTAATTTTTAAACTTATTTATTTTGAAGTTTTAATTGATTCCAAAAGCTCCTTCATGGTTATTTTTTATGCTTTTTAAAATTTATTTTTTAAAACTTGATTTCTGAAAAATTCCTACCCTGATTTTCTGTTTATTTCTTTATTGTATAGGGTAAGGAGGGGCAGCGCCAACCAGTGGGGCAAAGGTGACTTTGCTTATAACATCGCTATTATTTAACAATTTTAATATTACTTTGCATTAAATAAATCTATTATATCATAGAGATAGTGTTACGTACTCAAAATCTTGAAAATTGACGATGTAAAAGGAAAATGATGCAGAAAACAGTTTTGACAACGAAAGAATGGAAGATTCACTGGTAGAAATATAAAGTTTTCAACATTAATGGCAATACTTACAGTATGAAAATTTGATATTTTGACAGATAAAACAATCACACATTATGCGATTATAATAATTGAACGTAATTCAGGTCCAAAGTATATTAAATATTGTAAATAATTGAGGCCTCACCATTGGGGCAAGCCCGACGAAAATAATATTGTACACGTGCTTAGGTTGTAAACGTATCATAAGTTTTGTCGATAAGTGATTGGTTATGTAGAACAGCCACTTATCTTCTGGGCTACATGCAAGAAACTATTAAATATTATTATTTTAAATCCGGTCGGTGGAGCGGGTGTTTTGTATTGGGCGCGTAGTCCGTCTCTAGTGCAATGTCAACGCATAAGAGGTTATATCACAGCTATCACTATTTTTTTTTTTAAATAACTTATTCTTCTTGCTGGAAATGTTTTAAGGTAATTTTTCCAGTATATAAAATACCACAGAAGCGAACCATCATGTTTTGCCATCTTCAGATGTTTTGATTTTCATAAAAAGCTGCGGTTGGCTTTGCCCTCGGGTGTGGGGCAAAGCCGACGAAACACAGCTTGTTGGAAATAATTGAATTATTAAATCATTGTTTCATTAATGTAATTAATACTTATAGAAATATGATATAAAATAATGTAGGACTCGAAATGAAAAAAGTGGATCAGTTCCACATCGTATTAACTTTAAAAAAATCATTGACTGTTAACTGGTTGGCGCTGCCCCTCCTTACCCTACTTCAAAATGATCTTTTAGAGACAAAATCATCAACTCTGCATGAACTCTTTAACAAAAAAATTTGGTGTGAAATATAATTTTTAACCAACTTGGCTGAAAATTTAATTGTTTTACTATTTCATTCAATATTTTGTTTTCAAGCGGAAAAAATCAGTTTTCAAAATCTTTCTATTGCCAAATGAAATTTTCGGTTTTTGGATTTGAAAATTGACAAAAAATTCTTATTCGTTAAAAAAATAAATCAAATTTTTCGCATGTACAGTTGTTGCTGGCGAACAGTAATAAAAGTAATATATTGGAAACAAAATTTTCTATAATTTTTTAACCAATAGGACATTTTTTTATTGACAAATCCATAAACCGAACAGAATATATTAACCCAACACTCTAAAATTCCCGAAAAAGAAAATATTCCCAATAAAAAATTCGCAAACTTATAAAATTGACGTAATATGAAAATCAAAAATTGAATAATTCCTGCCAGTTTAAAATGATACCTACAGAATTTAAAAATTTCTGAATAATAAAATTTGCCATAGAAAATCGCCGAATTATAAAATTCGTGACAGAAAATTGCCGAATTATAAAATATCTGACACTGTAAAATTCTCGATACTAGAAAATTCCCGAATTCAAGCAATTAAAAAAATTGATATATTTCGATCAAAGAAAATTCTTTGTAACGTTCAACTTTTATTGTAAATTATCATTTACATTTCAAATAACATTAATTGAAAGAGAAATTTCTCAACGCAAGTTTTTTTTTAAATGTACATAGTTGTTTGTTTTTTTTTATTATTGCACTTGTAATAAAAATCTTGATCTTGTATTGTTTTTTTGCATTGAGAAATATTTTTTTTCAATTATTGGTACTTCAAGTTCAAACAAGAATTCGAAAACAATACATTCAACATTAAAAAAAACATTTCTAATTCAGAATATTTAATTATCGTATTTTCAATGAATAAATATGATTTTTTTTAAGTAGCGGATATTTTCCAATTCAGCAATTTTCTACCGGAAATTTTATTTTTCGGGAATTTTTAAATTTGGTAATATTATAAACTGTTCGGGAATTTTTTTATTTGAGAATCTTTAATTTCTTATATTCATTATTTATATTTTTTTATTACTAAAAATAAGATCTGCTAAACCCTTAATTATATTTTCAGAACTATTCCAATACAGGACGGAGGAAGACATGTTTAAGAAAGAAGACAAAAAAGTGAAGCTGATGAAAGAAACTATTCCCTTTTACCTCAACAAATTCGAGAAAACAATTGCCGAAAATAATGGATTCGCTGTGGGCTCAAATGTAAATTAAAGACAAAAATTACTTCATATTATTAATAAATAAATATGAGCATTGATAATTTCCAGATCAGAATTTTTGTAAATACACTCGGACCTCGAATTAGTAACAGTGTCTTGAGTTGCCCGTAAATAGCCTTGTTATCAAATCAGGAGAATCGAAACGTAAACAGTCAGGGCCGCCTGAACCGTTTCCAATTGGAATGCATAATATTGCGCAATATACTCGACTGAGTACTCGCGCAATGCGGCCCGTCCGAGGTGAGAGTCTCATCCGTCTCTCGCCTTGCGCGCTGAGAAACTGCTTCGTCCAACAATTCTAGGAATTATTAAATCGGGGGTTACTAAATCCAGGTCCGAGTGTATTTCCAAAACTAATTTTTTCAATTGAAAGGTAAATTTCTTTAAATTCCGATTTTTTCAGACCACCTGGACAGACTTCGTATTCGCAGTGGCTCTCGAAAATTTCGAGCACATTTTTGGAAGTTCAGCCCTAGAAAACTACCCGGCGCTTCGCAATTTGAAACAGCGTGTTCACGAGATACCTGCAATTATGACCTGGCTGGCGAAAAGACCTCAGACGGAATTCTAAATTAACTAAAAAAAAATAATGAAAAAAGAGGTCACCTCATGAAATTTCAAGTTCAAATTTAATCGAATACAAAATGTCGATTGATTGTTATAACATAAAAAAATAATGCATATCTGTGAGCGCTTACAGCCAATTTTGCTGGATTGACGAGTCTCGTTAAAAAAAGGACCGGCTTAAGGGACTAAAAAGTGAGCCGCATCGAAAAACGTGATTTATATTATATATATAAATAATTAACTGAACCTAATAGTCCATTTTTTTAACATCTGAGATTCGAAAATCCGAAATTATGCAATCTATCAATTGAGTCAATACTTGATTGACAATAAAATGTTCTTCATTAATTGAAAATTAAAGAAAATATATCAAGACAAAACGAATCATCACAGAAACTATTTCAGCTCGTCTAAATATTTAAATATATAAAAGAAAAGTGTGTAATATATTTATTCTGTTCATTCGATTATTTTGAGAGATTTATTTTTTTGATTGTTGGATCCATAATTTTGTAATAATAAATGGAAATGGACTAGAAAGTATTTTAGAGTAATCCTGTTAAGTCGGTCCTGAGGAGGAAAACTGGGTCAGATTATAAATTAATTAATTTTGAATTATAAATTACAATCAGTGGCTGCAAATAATTTTTGAAAATAATTAAACTCGCTGGTTGTGATTGCTCAAGAAGAAAAAGGAATACAAAATAAAAAAGAAAAAGCAAATTTAAAAAGAAAAAAACAATTGGCGAGTCAATTTTTTTGCATTTTGTTAATGTCACTGGAAATAAATCACAGACAGTTCTGTATCTTTGTATAGAGAAGAAAATAGAAAAAGATATATAATTACAAAGAAGACTCTAATGAGGTTGGTGAAAGACAAAGAGTTACTGTTTAAACTTTAAATGTATAGATGTTATCAATGTTGTCATATAAAAGTTGGATCGCTGAAAAAGTACCAGTTTGATGAGTTACCTGAGAAAAAATAAAAATTATTTCTTCATTATTCATAATTAATGCATATATAATTATTTTAATTAACCAAACATAATATTATAATTCTAATAAAAACTAAAAATTATATTCTAATGGGAATTATTAACAAGTACACTATTTTTAAAAATTGTAAATAATATAGATTATTTTGTAGGGAATTTAAAAATAAAGTTCAATTTCACTGATCCAACTTATATATTAATATATTTATATGGATAAAATGAATGGCAGCAAATAATGTATATGCGGATGTTAGGTACGAATGTATCTACCATTTCAGAATGTCACATTAGAAACCTCTCCATTTATAATTTATATTTATAATAATGTAATAATTATTCATTATTATGAATAATAAATTCCTTTTCAATATTGACGAAAATAGTACTTTAGATTTTGTGATATGCATCATTAACTCATACTAAAATTAAATTAAATTTTATTTAAGAAAAATATAATGGTCATTTAGTTTTTGTAAAACAAAGTCAGCGAAATAATGTAATTTAATTTTGAAAGGGGACATCTGATGTGATTAAAAAATTATAGTGTTCTAATTTTTTAGAAAAAAATACAAGTTATCGGTGTGCTGTATGCAATATGAAATAGTTATTAGAAATAAATAATGTGCGATTGATAACTATATTGGTAATAGTGGTGATAATAATGGAAAATGTAGAATATATGATTAATTTACAAAAGTGACATACTTACTTTTATTTACGAGACAACCCTTCAGTTTATTCAACAAATCCCAAAATTATCATTCATAAAAAAATTATCTAAAAATATTCTTTTCATAATATTTCGGAAAATTTTCTGATGAAATAATACAATTTTGAAAATAATAGACGAATTTTTTAACAAATACTGGAATTTACTACCTACAAAGATGTATTTCCAGCCAGAAAGTTGAATTTGCAACTAAGAATGATCTTTTTCAAACAAACATTTGAATTTACAACAAAATAGTTGAATTTTCTTACAAAGAAATAATATTTTCAATATAATAGATGAATTTTTTAACATATAGTGGAATTTTGTATCTACAAAGTTGTATTTTCAACCAGAAAGTTGAATTTGCAACCAAGAATTATCAACTTTCAACCAAACAGTTGAATTTACAACAAAATAGTTAAATTTCCTGAAATTAAAATAAAATTTTGAACATAATAGAGGAATTTTTTAGTAAATAGTGGAATTTTCAACCTTCAAAAATTGTATTTTCAACCAAATAGTTGAGTTTACAACAAAATAAGAACATTATTGAGAAAAAAGAAAATTAATTAAATAATAATTTACCAGAAAGGTTTTTTTTCAACCAAATAAATGAATTTACGACAAAATAAGAAAATTAATAAAAAATACATTAAAAGTGAAAATTAATTAATTTATCATCACAATACAATTTTTAACATAATAGATGAGTTTTTTAATAAACAGTGGAATTTTCAACATTCAAAGTTGTATTTTCAACCAAATAGTTGAATTTACAATGAAATAGATGAATCTTCTAACAGCTTGATAACATTTTCAACATAATCAGGGCTCGGAACTGCTCAAGCTTAAAAAAATAGTATCATAGTAACCATAGTTCTCTCAAAAAAGTGACCGAAAAGTAACAATAATGTGGTAAAAAAAGTAACCAAACAGAACGATTTTTTTACCAAGAAGACGAATTTTCCACCAATATTATAAATCTTTCGGAAAGTAGTTCAACTTTTAACAAAATGGTTGAATTTTTCTATCTAAAAAAAATTAATACAAAAAACAGTACAATTCATTAAAAAAAGACGATTTTTCAAGAAAATACGTTATTTTTTAACCAAATTGTTGAGTTTTTAAACAAAGAAGATCAATTTTTACAAAAAAATTGAATTTTCAACCAGTAAATATAGACTTTTGATAAATAAGTTATCTTTCAACCAAATAGTTGGTTTTTCTACGAAGACAAGGGAATCTTCAAATGAAAAATACGATTTTTTAACAAAATAAGTACATTTCTAACCAAACAGATGAAATTTTGAATAAAATGATGTATTTTTAAACAAAAGGGTGATTTTCAAATTAGAACATTAATTTCCCTGGTGGAAAACTTTTTACAAAAAAGTAAAAAAATTATCTTAAAATCATCCTGACTCTTTTTTGAAAATTTTGGAAATTTGATTACATATTCTTTTGAAATTAAATAAAAAAATATATTGTTAGCTTTTTTAGCTTTTTTTTATGTCTTGAAGGCTTTAACATTTTTTCACTTTTCAAATTACTTTGGAATCTTTTCAAATATATTTTAAACTCACTCCATTATTTTCCAAATTAATCATTGTTCAATTTTATTTATTAATCAAAAAAATTGCTTTTAATCTTTTTTAATTTTCCTCATAATACCAATTTTTCAAAATAAAAAATTATTTGAAATCTTCTCAGCAAACTTAAGAATTATTTGGTTTTCTTAAAACCTTTAAAGACCCTTAAGAAGCTTCAAAATTTTAATTCTAAATCTTAAAAAATCTAATTTAGTTTTTTGTTTTTCGAACTCTTTTGCAGTTTCAAATTGAGATTGAATGTTTTTAAAACTTGTAAATATCTCTTAAACTAACTTGAATTTTTATTTTAATAACATGAGTAACTTTTTAGTAATCGTGGATCAAAAAAGGCACTAAGTTACTAAATATAATAATATAATAATTAATAATATAATATAATAATAATATTATTATATAATAATATAATAATAATTTTAAGTACAAAGTTGTATTTTCAACCAAAAAGTTGAATTTGCTAATAGGAATGTTTAATTTTCAACCAAATAGTTGAATTTTGTAACAAAGTGATAAATTTTTTAGCATAATAGATGAATTTTTCAACAAATAGTTGAATTTTCAACCTACAAAGTTCTATTTTCAACCAGAAAGTTCAATTTACAAAATAAATGATGAATCTTGAGCAAAAGAAAATTAATTTTAAAAAAAGGAATTCAATTCCAATGAAGTACTTGAAATTTAAAAAAAAATGATTTCTCAAAGAAACATGTAACAGTTGATACTTCAACCAAAATAGATTTTGATTTCTAATCAAAATCACTTGAATTCAAACAAAAACGACGAATTTCTATGAAAATAGTTAGATCCTCAAATAAAACAGATTAACTTTTAACCAAAGAGTCGAATTTTTAACCAAACAAGATTACATTTATCCCAAAAGAGATTAATTTTTAAACGAAAGAGATGCATTCAACTAAATAATTAAATTATCAACCAAAGATATGAATCTTCAACTAATATAATGTATTTTTAACAAATCAGTTCAACTTTCAACCTCGAAGATTAATTTTCTACTAAAAAACCAGTGTGTGGCAGTGGGGCCACACGGCATGAGTGAATTTTTAATGGATTAACTTCAAAATTTTTCGTCAAGAGTCATCATGAATTGTGAGGAAATCGCAAAGTAAGAGAGTACAGAGAGAGAGAGAGAGAGAGAAAAAAGTGCGAGGGGGGAGCATATACAGACTTTGGTTAGCGTGGCAGTAGTGGGGACCAGTAGTGGGGATAACAAAATAGTTCAATTTTCAACCAAACACATGAATCTTTAACTAATAAAATGTTTTTTTCACGCAGCAGTTAAACTTTCAACTCAGTAGATTATTTTTCTGAAAAAAAAGGAATTTCCATCAAAACACATGAATTTTAACCCTTCAAAGCCCAATGAGAACTTTAGTTCCCGAAAATACGTTCAAAACCTGGAATTCGGTTCTCGAAGGGTGAAGCTAAATAGTTGAATTTTCAAGTAAAAACGATAATTTTTCAACGAAAAATGGAATAGTGCAATTTTCAGTTGAAAACATTATTTTCGAATAAAAAAGGAATTTCCAACAAAATGGTTCACAATAATCAACAATATTTGATTTATTATGGAAATAGTTTAGAATATACCTAATACACTAAATATTTTAGATATGTTAAACGGCGATACCACGCTGAAAACACCAGTTCTCGTAAGATCACTGAAGTTTAAGCAGTGTTGGGCGCGGTTAGTACTTGGATGGGTGACCGCGCGGGAATACTGCGTGCTGTTGGACCGTCGTGGGTGTGGTGAGCCCACACTAGTAGTACTAGTAATAAATAATCCACCTAGAAACACTACCCGAATCGGGTAGTGTCACGTCTACCCTGAAAGGGAAATGGCATAATGGTATACAAATAAAATACACAATATTATAAAAATCGAAATAAATTAATTTACTGCAAATAAAATAAAAATAGTAAATTTTGTCTATATAATTCCATTTGAAAAGGAAAAAGTGGGCCATCGATGTTCTTTCCTTTTTTAAATTGAGTTTTGAAAATTGGACCATATATTGAAAATTTTATCTCTGCTATAATTGATCAGACGAGAATTTAATTGTTATTTTTTAACGCTAGGAACACCGCGAAATTAAAAACTAAATAAATATAATGTTTAAAGTATCTTGAAGTTTACCACAAAGTTCGTGAAAAAATAGGTATTCTCGAAAATTCACTGCTATTTTGTTCAAACTATTTGCAATCGCTCAAAAATAATCGAAATCAGTGTAAATTTCATTCCAAGTAATTTTCGTCGTAATATATTTAAAAGTAATATTCAATTACGATTTATTACATATTAACTTTTTTATTATTATTTGTTATTTGTTTTCCAAATATATTGAATAGCAGTATAATTACCTCCTACGCGGATAATTTTTCAGCAGGTAAACATTTTTTCATTTGAATAATTTTATAAACAAATTAACGATTTTACTACTTTTTAACGCATGAACATGACTTTTGTAACGAAATCTGAAGAAAAAAACAGAATCCATTCGATGAAAAACGGAAAGCCTGTCTACTCAATAATAACTGAAAAGGTCATTTGTTTATTGAATCTGATGATATTTAATGTTAAAAAAGGGTTAATATATAATAAGTCATAATTAAACATTACTTTTACATATATTGTGATGATAATTTTATGGAATAAAATATCTGAGTCTTGTTAATCCTTGAGAAGGCAATTTTGTTCATTAATTTGTTTTTAACAACTAAAATATTTCTTATATTTGCTCAACAATATAGGAAAACATTCCAAAAAACCATTTATACTAATTTAAAATTTTTTCAGCAATTGCAAACGGTTTGAACAAAATAGGAATCTTAAATTTTCGAGAATAACAATTATTTTTAATTTCGCGGTGATCTCAGCTTCGAAAAACAAGAATTAAAAATTGTTTGGTGAATAAGCAATATAAAAATTGATATTTCAATAATTTTTAAGAAATTTCTTTAAATTCCGACACTTTCGTCGTAAATTTATAATTCATATAGAAGTATTTTTATCGGCCGATCAATAATAGCAGAGGTAAACACTGTTAAAATATGGTTCAATTTTAAAAACTCAATATCAAGAAAGAAAGGAAATCGATGACCCACTTTTTCCTTCTCAAATGGAATACCCATCGTACGTTTTTCCTGGGAGGGGAAATGAGGTGAGGGGAAGGAGGGGAAGTGTGGGTAGGGGAAGCAGGGGAAGTGAAGGGATATGAAGGGAGGGGAAATAAGGGAAGTGTGGAGGAATGAGGGGAGGGAAGGTCTCGGAAGTTAGGGGGTGATGGTAGGAGAAGTAGCGGAAGTGAGGGGGAATTATGGGAGAGGAAGTAGTGGAAGCAAGGGGAAATAAGGGTATGAGAAGTTATAAGAAGAAATGGGAGGGGAAGCGAGAAAAAGTGATTGACAGGGAAGTAGAAGAAGTGAGGGTTAATGAGGGTATGAAAAGTGATAAGAAGAAATTGTGGGAAGCGAGAAGAAGTGAGGGAAAGGAAGCAGTAGAAGTGAGGGGTAATGAGCATGTGAGACGTGATGAGGAAAGATGGGAGGGGAAGCGAGAGGAAGTGAGAGGAAGTAGGGGAAGGGATGAAAAGCGATTGGTGAAGTGAGGAGAGGGGAAATAGGGGGGGGGGGAAGGAGAAAGGAGGAGAAGTAAAGGAAGGAGAGGAGATTTTGTGACTCAATTTATCCATTTTTTTATCTTGAAGAGAGTCCGTTAAAAATTAAACTATTTTGTTGAAGATTCTTTATTTTAGGTTTGAATGTTATTTTTTTCTCCAAAAATTCACCTATTCTATTTTTTGTTGAAAATTGATCATTTTTCGTTAAAAATTGAACTATTTGATTTAAAATTCATGTATTTTGTTGGCAATTTGTTTTCTTTTTTTTAGTAGAAAATTAATCTTTTTTGTTGAAAGTTGAGCTGCTTTATTAAAAATTATTGAACAAAACCCCAAATGTTTGATCTTTGTTTGAAGAGTGATATTTTTTTTTAAACGAAGTATTTGGTTTAGAATTGATTCACTTTATTGCAATTTTTTGTGATTGTCTTTGTTTAAAACTTCGACTATTCAAATTTTTATTGACATTTTTTTGTTGTTGAAAATTTAACACTTGGTTGAAACTTCAACTACTTTGTTAAAAAATAATTTTATTGATTGAAGATTAAACTATTTTGTTAAAAATTCGTTTATTTTTGGTCCAAATATCATTGTTTAAATTAAAAATATAAATATTCCATTTTTGGTTAAAAACTGATCGTTTTTATTTAAAAATTAAATATTTAGTTTGAAGTTCATGTACTTTGTTGAAAATTCATATTTTTTGGAGTAGAAAATTAATCTTCCTGGTTGAAAGTTGAACTGTTTTGTTGATAATTTATTTTCATGATTGAAAATTAATCTATTTTGTTGAAAAATCGCTATTTTTTATTTGGAAAAAATTTTTCTAACTGAAATTTTAACCATTCCATTTTTGGTTAAAAATTGATCGTTTTTATTTAAAAATTCATCTATTAAATTTCTTATTGAGAACTAATTTTACTTTGGGTGAAAAATCAACATTTGGTTGAAAGTTGAATTTTTTTTTCAAAAATAATTTTATTGGTTCAAGATTAACCTATTTTTTTTTAATTTGTTAACTTTTTTTCCAAAATAATTTTTGAAACTGGAAATTAATTATCCCATTTTTGGGCTTCCGTTTTCGGTACCGATCGTGAGAGAACTCTTTTGTGTCAAGTGTTGCGTTTTTTGGCTTTGGTGAAGGGAATCAGCGTGTGTGGGTGCAGAAAGGGCAGTGAGTGCGGAGAGCAGGGGTAAAGGAAGAAGGGTGAGTGAAGGCAAGTGTGCAAAGGGTGGAAATAAGTTGTGAGAAAGGAAAGTTGAAACGTGCAAATTTTGTTTTGAGGTTAGGTATAGAAGGTGGTTGTCGGGAAGGGGGGCAAGAGGTAGGCAGGTGAAGAGAGGGTAGCGTCGTGGAACAGTGGGTAAGGTTGGATACTGGGATGCCGACGGTAAGAAGCCCGCAAACGGGCGCCAGAGGGCAGGGAGAGGAAGAAGCAAGAGCGGACGAGGTTTTGAGCGTGGTTAGTGGGGAGAAGGGAGAATTTGACAGTAGCGATGACGAGACGTTCGAGACACCGACCAGGGAGAGAAGGGGTTCAGGCACGAGCCAGAAACGCGGGAGACCATCAAACCTACAGCGCCTCAACAGGCTAGGTAGAGCGGGCTCGAATAGGAGTCTGGATGAATGGCACAAAAAGGGGAACATGACTAGCAGTGAAGGGGAAGATAAAAGGAAGAGAGAGGAAGGGGAAGATGATCCGGAAAGGGACAAGGATAACAAGAAAATGAAAAGTAAACGAAAAACACCAGACAGAGATTGGGGGGATGGGGGGATGTTTGAGAAGCTAGCGGCCCTCATAAAAGGGTTTAGAGAGGAAACAAGGAAGAGTCTGGAAGATATGAATAGGCAGGGGAAAGAAGTTAGGGGGGAAGTGAGAAAAGTAAGAGAAAAGTGGGAAGAGTGGGATAAACTCTGGAAAGAGGAGAAAGACAAGGTATGGGGTAAACTAGAGGCCATAGAGAATAGACAGAGAGAGATTGACGAACAGACAAATAGGGAGATAAAACAACTGGAAGAACGGGTAAGCAAATTAGAAGTTAGGAATGAGCATATGGGGAAGGGAACAGAAAGTGCGGAAAAAGTAGAAGGGAGTGATAACGTGCAAAATGACAATGAAAGAATGAAGAAGAGACTGAGTGAGATCGAAAGAAGATTGGAAGGGGAAGAAAGGGCGAAGAGAAAAAATAACATAGTAGTCAAGGGATTGAAAATAGAGAGTGAAACAGGGGAAATTGAAATCAAAAATCTGCTGAGAGATATTGGAATTCGGGTAAGGGTAGAAGGAGTTAAGAGATTAGGAATGACGAAGGAAGGAAAAGAAGGAATGTTTGTAGTAAAAGTAGGGAGTGAGGAGGAGAAAAAGAAAATTATGGAGAACAAAAAATTATTGAAAGGAAGAAGGGAGAGAATTGAAGAGGATTTGACTTGGAGGGAGAGGAAAAGGAGATGGCAAATAGAACAGAGAGCATGGATAGAGAGGAAAAAGGGATGCATGGTATGGATAGGGCGAGACAGACTATGGATAAATGGGGAGGAGTGGGTCTGGGACGAGGAAGTAGAAGAAATAAGGAAAAAGGGAAAAAGGATTGAGAAAGATAGAAGAAAGGAAGATTCAAAAGAGGCTAGAGAGCAAACAGGGGGGTTTCCAAAAAGCAAGGCGGAAGAAAAGTAAGGAGGATAGAGGAGGGAAGGGAGGAGAAAAAAGTGAAAATAGCTTTCTGGAATGTGTCAGGCTTGAAGAACAAGAATGAAGGTTTCTGGCGGGAGTTAGAAAAGTGGGACGTGATTATGATGAGTGAAACCTGGGCGGATGAGAAGGATTGGAAGGGGATGAAAAGGTTGTTACCTAAAGGGTATGTGTGGACAATGCAAGAGGCAAGGAAGGAACACGTTAAAGGTAGAGGAATGGGCGGCATGGTATCAGGGGTGAGAAAAGAATGGGCAGTAAAAGGTAAAATAGAGCAGGACAGAGAAGAAAAGGAGGGAACAATGGTAAGAAGGATTATAATAGGGAAAGTCAAAATAGCGGTGGTTTGTGTATATAGAAGAAGAGGGGAAGAGGAAGGTTGGAGAGTAATAAGGAGGTGGATGGAGGAAAAGAAGGAAGAATTGGTTTTGATAGGAGGTGACTTAAATGCCTGGACTGGCGAGCAAGGGGGAGGGATTTGGGATGAAGAAAAGGAGGCATATATGAGGAGCTCCAAACATAGGGAGATAGACCGGGAGGGGAGGAAGTTACTAGACATAATAGGAGAAACCGGATGGTTTATATGTAATGGCAACATGAAAGGAGATGAGAAAGGAGAGATTACATTTATAGGTAAGGGAGAAACAATCATAGACTACATCTTGGCAGAAGAAAGAATGAGTAATATGATATGCAGTATGAATGTAGGGAATGAGATAGGGTCAGAACACTTCCCAGTAATAGCTACACTGAAAGGTGGCGTCCATAAGCGTGGCAGAGGGAGAAAGGAAAGAGGGGGGGAAAGGGACACGAAAATGGGAGTCTGGGGGGTAGATAAATTAAAAGTGTTTGAACAGAAGATGGAAAAGGAGAATATTAGATATGAAAAGGAGGAGGGGGTAGACTCGTTAATTAAAAGGTTGAAAGGGTCGATTGAGAAGGTGAAGAATGAGATAGGTACAAAAGAAGGAAGAGAAGAGGGAAAGAGAGGATGGTGGGACGAGGAATGCAGGGAGAGTAAGGAGAGAATGAAAGAGTCTGTAAAAAAGTGGAGGAAAGGAGAAATAGAGAAGGCGGAGTACAACAGGAGAAAAAGAGAACATGAGAAGATGCTGGAAGGGAAAAAGCAAAGGGGAAAGGAGAAATACAAGGAAGAAGTAGAAAAAGCAATCAAAGAAGGTAGGGTCTGGGATGTGATAAACAGGGAAAGAGGAGGAAGGAAGGGCGTGAATGAAGAAATAGAAATGGAGGAATGGACGGATTATTTTAAGGGTCTGTTAGGGGGAGAACAAAATAAGATCAAAGGGGAAAATAGAAAGACAGTCCAGGGAGAAACGGAGGAAGCGAACGAAATAACAAGAGAAGAAGTAAATGAGGCGATAGATAGACTGAAAAGAAACAAGGCCACAGGAGAGGATGGTATGGAGAACGAAGCGATAAAGTATGGAGGAGAAGGGATTAGGGAAGTGATGTGGAGGATATGCAACAAGGTCTGGAAAGGAGAAGGGTGGCCGGAGGAGTGGATGACAGGGCTGGTAGTACCGCTTGTTAAGAAAGGGGAGGGTAAGAAGGTAGAAGAGTACAGAGGGATCACTCTCATGCAAGGGGGCTATAAAATATACACAGAAATTCTAAGAAAAAGGTTAGAGAATCAGATAGAAGAGAAGCAAAGTATCCCACACAACCAGACGGGATTTAGAAAAGGGATGGGGACAATAGACAACATTTACGTACTCAACTACTTGGTTAACAGAAACTTAGGGAGAAAAAGAGGGAAATTAGTCGCTTTGTTTGTAGATTTCAAAGCAGCTTTTGACTCAGTGAATAGAAAAGTGCTATGGCAGGCAATGAAAGAGAGGGGAATAGAAGAAGGGCTGGTGGAGAGGATAAAGGAAATTTTTACTGAAACCAGGATTAGGGTGAAGATACGCGGGGAAAAAGGGGAGGTTTTCTGGACAGGAAGAGGTCTAAGGCAAGGGTGCCCGTTGAGTCCACTACTTTTTAATTTGCTGCTGGCAGACCTAGAGGAGAAGCTAAAGGAGAAAGGGAAAGGGGGGACGATCCTGGGTAATAGCAAACTATACTCCCTAGCATACGCGGACGACGTAGTTCTAATAGCAGACGATGAGAAGGGGATGAACCTAATGATAAGAATTTTCGAAGAATACGTGGGAACAAAAGAACTGACGGTGAACGTAGGGAAGACCAAGGTGATGTGCTTCAGAAATAAAAAGACCAAAATAGGTTACGTTTGGAAGATGAACGGACAAACAGTGGAAATTGTGGAGGAGTTCTGTTACCTAGGTTTCTGGTTTGAGGCAGGAGGGGGAAACGAGGTGCAGGTGAGGAAGAGAATCGAATGTGCGAGCAAAGTAATGGGCCAAGTATGGGGCATAGGAAAGAGAAGGTTCAAGGACGATTGGAGAATGAGGGTCTGGTTGTTTGATGCGTTGGTATGGGCGGTATTGGGTTATGGGGTAGAAGTCTGGGGATGGAAAGAACATAGGAAAGTGGAAAGTATGCATGAGAGATTTCTGAGATGGGTAATGGGGGTTAGTTGGAGTTGCCCAGGATACATGTTGAGGGAAGAACTAGGAAGGGAGAAAATGGTAACGAGACAAATTAAGAGAGCCTGGAGGTTTGAAGAGAAACTGAAAAGGGGGGAGGGGAGCAGGATAGCACAAGTATGCTTGGACGAAGTTCGGAACAAGGAGACGAGAGGAAATTTGGGAAACTCGAAATGGGAGGAAGAAAGGACAAAAATGAGGAATGTTTGTGATATGCAGGAAGGGGTTCTGGATTGGCAGAACATAGAATTAGAGCTATTAGTAAGACAAGGAGAAGAGAGATGGAGAAAGATTATGGATTCGAAGTACAATAGATGGTATATGATGGTCAAAGGGTTGACGGAACCAGAATATTTGCAAAAGATGAAAAAGGAAGACAAATGGAATAGGGTGGTACGGTTTAGAATGGGGGAAGGAGTGAGATCTTGTAGATATTGGATGGATGAAGAGGATAATTTGTGCAGAGTATGTGGATACGAGGTGGAGTCATGGGCACATGTGTTAGAGAGGTGTACAGGAGAGGAAGATGGACAGTTGAGTGTGGATGAGTGTGTGAGATGGATCTTGGATGGTAATGGACAGGGAGTGATGTGGATGAAAAAGCTGGAAGAAATAAGAGAAAGTAAGGGAACAGGGCAGAGCCAAACGGGTAATCCTCTGTGAAGGAAAGTCACTAGAAAAATGGTAAATTTTAAATCGTTGAAAATGCAATTGATGGTAAGAGAAAACGGAAGCCCTGGAAGGTCGCTCATACTTAGATTTGTAGAAAGTTAAGAATAATAGTATTAATATGACTGTTATCATGTAAGGCGAAGATTTAGAATATAAGCAGCGAATAAGTTAGACTAAGGATGAAATGTAAAGATATGTACAGGGAGCGGAGGCCCTCAAACCCGTAAAAGGGAGAGATTAAATATACATAATTATCCCATTTTTGAGTAAAAATTGATCGTTTGAAAATTCAAATGTACATTTTTCACTGAGAATTTATCTTTTTTTGAAAATTTAATACTTGGTTGAAACTTGAACTACTCTGTTGAAAAATCATTTTATTGTTTGAAGATTAAACAATTTTGTTGAAAAGTCGTTTATTTTTGGTTCGAAAATAATTGTTGCAACTGAAAATTTAAACATTTCATTTTTTGTTGAAAATGGATCGTTTTTATTTTAAAGTTATCTGTTTGCTTAAAAATTCATGTATTTTGTTGCATATGTTGTGTTGTTGTTATTTGTAAAAAATTATTCTTCTTAATTAAAAGTTGAACAGCTTTGTTAAAATTAATTTTGAAGTATTTGCTTGAAAATTTGCTATTTTGTTAAATTTTTTTCCTCGAAAATTATTTTTTACTAAAAATGTAACTATTCCACCTTTGCTGAGAATTAATCGTTATTATTTGGAAATTCAACTATTACATTTCTTATTGAGAATTCATTTTTCTTTGGTTGAAAATTTAATATTTGTTTGAAAGTTGACTTTCTTTGTTATATTTTTTTAACTGAAAATTGAACTATTCCCCTTTTGGTTAAAAATGGATCGTTTTTAGTTCAAAATTAACTATTTGGTTTCAAATTCACGTATTTTCTTGAAAAATCGTATTTTATGATAGAAAATCAATTTTCCTGGTAGAAAGTTGAACTATTTTGTTAAAAATGCATTTTTTTT
>CAKNXH010001341.1:0-11233 GCA_932178445.1 Andricus quercusramuli
ACCTTTAAAGTATAGCAATAGTGGGTGTTAGAATTAACCAAAAGGTTATTTTTGTAATTATAAATAATATTCGGACGATATGCAGTCGTATGATGATGACCGAATGAAGTTAATGCGCTCTGAAAACAATGAAATGATATTTTATTATTTTTAAAATGAACTCCGGCATTTTCGTACGCCAGCAGGTTGCCAGCGCAGAATCAGTACTGGTGTGCAGTGCCGCGCTAGTGCCGCACGGAATATTGCGCGGCATTACCAGCCAGGACTGCGCTAGTGGTTTATTTCCACCTGGGCCGTCAGAGGTTTTTTTAATTCGAAGACAATCAAATATGGAACAACATGGGTTACATTACTTTTTTTACTTTCTAATGCAAATATTTAAATGCTGCCATTTCCAGAAACATGAACTTCATAGAAGTCTTCAAAATAAGGAGTCTGTGCATGTTAAATTAACCAGAAAATTAAGTTGGAACTTTTTTGAGTAAAAGTTAAATCTCTTGTATTTTATGTGTTCAATTGCATAATTAATATTTAACAATCAAAACAGTAATACCACGCAGTTTAGAAATCTTCACTTTCTATACACCGTTAAAATACAATTACTTTTCACCTACAAATTTCCGAACTCTCCCCATAAAAGTCAGCCACGAAAACATTAAAGAGGGTGGCACAATGACCAGTTCCTTGGACTCAAGAAACGACACCTCGTATACTACGCTTTCAAGTACAGACACCTGGATATAATGACTTGATACAATGACTTCTTGTCTACAAATATCCGAACGCAACTTATAAAAATCAGCCAAGAAACATTAAAGAGGGTGGCACAATGACCAGTTCCTCAGACTCTAGAAACGATACCCCCGTGTACTACGCCTTCAGATATGGACATCTGGATATCAATTGATTTCAATTGTTACGTCCCCTCGCCGTCAAGTTTTTGGTTGTTACCACAATGGAGTCTGGTGTATATAAACCCAGGATCAGAATCAGAACATTAGTCTATCTCCAAATTTCAAATCGGGCAGAAGCTCTGCTCAAAAGTACATCGTAAAAGCAGTCTATCTCCAAATTTCAAATAGGGCGGAAGCTCTGCTCAAAAGTACATCGGAAAAGCAGTCTATCACCAAATTTTAAATCGGGCGGAAGCTCTGCTTGAAAGTATATCGGAAAAGCAGTCTATCTCCAATTTTCAAATCGGGCGGAAGCTCTGCTCAAAAGTACATCGGAAAAGCAGTCTAACTTCAATTTTCAAATCGGGCGGAAGCTCTGCTTAAAACTCTAAATTCATCTCAAATTCGAAATCGGACGGAAGTTATGCCCCAGAGAAGATTCTCGAATAAATACAGACAGACTCCGGGTATTTGGAAACCTTTTTCCAAGCAGTCGAAATTAAACTCGTGAAAATAAAACTAAAGTCAGTGTAGTGCTTCGGAAATTTCAATCGAACTGAAGTCGATTGTAAATTTTAAAATCCTTTTAAAGCCAGTGAAACTAAACCCCAAGATTCTTTGACAATCCTATTGTCAAGTATTATTACCCTAACTACCTGCTGGGGACCTGAGCCTACCTGCTCCCCAATATACTCCTTTGACAAGGTACTCATTGTCAAACATCTCAACGGAGAGCCACCTGAAGGACGATCAACGTTACCGTAGGACGGTAATATACGCTACCACCAGTACCAGTCATTTCTCCCATTCAACGAGAAGGAAAATACAATCATTGAAAAAAACCGGTTCATCGAAGAATCTTCCAATATTCAGTGAATCCCCAAAAGTTACTCGCCGAGTTTGAAAGAGCACAAATTGGGATATTTATATTAGGTAAGTTTTAATCAATGAGTTAATAACTCACAATATTTAAATTTCTCTTTTAAAAACTCGTCACTAAGATCTTCCTTTATTTCAAGGTGGAGATCTGGATGAGGAGTTTCGCTGCCCGAGAGTTACCAGTGCAAATTGAAATTTTAAAGAAAACAAAGTACAAGAAGTGGAATCAAAATCAATTCCTAAAAACAAATCCTTTTCTATTTTTTCTTAAACAATTAACTTCAGCTATCTCTCTTTTATTTTGTATTTTCTTATATTTAATAAACTCAAATATTATATCTTAAATGTATTCCAATTAATTAGTAGATTATTGTGTAGTTATCTCAACCTTCGGAAGTTATTCTTATCCCGGTTTCGAAATCCTAGATTTCGTTCAAAAACGAGAAAAACTTTTAATTAATTATTTTTAACAGGTAAGTTTGTTCCCTTCAGGGCGTAACACTACCGTAAATTTAACGCGACTGCTGCGTAATTTTTCGTGCAGCGGCGGCTTTAAAATGTGGCACAACCACGAAGTAGTATAAGGAGACCCTACTCCATCTGCCATTGCGGAAAATTCTGCTAGCAGTTTTCCGAACTCCTTTCGCCAGATTGTACCCTAAGAGATACTAGCGCCTCTTGCGGCAAAGCGTTGTAACATAGGTTTTTCAAATCTTTCAAATGATAACAAAAATAAAAATCTGACATTTTGCGGTCGCGTTTACGTGAAATGCTGTGTTTTTTAAAGTTAATTTGTATATAATGCTGTGTTTGGAATTATAAAGGTTCTATGAAGATGTTTCCCGTCCGTCAAAGGTGATATAACCTACAAAGTTGTAAGAAAACTAACGTAATTTCTAAAGTATTAAACAATTATACTATTTCAACTTAATATTTACATTGATATCTATTAATTGTACTGATATTCAATAAATTAACTAAAACCAAATTATTATTTTCTAATGCATAAATTATAATATGAAAATGCTTGTCACTTGGATATAACTCCCTATGATTAGCATTTATATATTAAAAATAAAACTTACCGTCTCAAAACATTAAAGTTCTATTTATTCTCTTCCAAATTTTTAATCTTTAAACTTATTATATTATGGAAAAAGCACTTTGAATGTTTAAATAATTCATCAAATTATGTTCCACTGGTTCACATTGTTGACATTGTGTCACACAGGTTAGCAGACGACAAGGGCAGACATCATGTAAAAATTCAATAGTTTCAAGTTTTCCCGTACAAGGCGCTAGAATCCCTTAGGGTACGATCTGGCGAAAGGAGTTCGGAAAACTGCTAGCAGTTCTTATATTAAAGTTGGGTCTCCTTATTCTACTTCGTGGGCACAACGTTGCTCTCTCATATATCTGGGAAAACTACTGTATCAAACGAGAGAACATAAACGTGCTACAGTAGGGTAAGTGTGGGTATTATCGTGGATGCTCCTATTATTGCGGTGTCAGAGATAAATAATTATTTATAATGTTTTGAATGTATATAATGCTTTGAAGCAATTCAGAACATTATTATGTGATATATTTTTAATCACTATCAATAAATCAACTGCAGTTACGATGTTTTTAACTAATTTGTTGCAATTTGAATCCCCTATTACTACGTATTTGGCACACGACTTGCCTTGTTGCATGTTTTACCGCGGCTTTTCAGACGTCAACAGGCGCTATATCATAACCTCAAAACTAACCTTACTTAGTCGCCCGTGCGATAATGCCTGTCAGTGTCTCAGTGTGTCTTTCATCTCAGTGATTTTTAATCCATGTTATCAAAAACATAAAACATAATATACAAAGTTGATGAACGTCAAGAGTAGGAATTCTTGTTTAACATATTTGGTGATTCCTTGAACAATTTTCATCTCTACAATTTTTTCCCAAAAATCGTAGAAAGTTATCATTTTCTGGAAATAATTCCACAATTGAAAAACGTTGAGAGCAATATATTTGTATACGATATTTGGTGATTATTTGAATAATTTGTATTTGCTTTACTAATTTCTTCCTCTGTAAAGCGATAAAAGTTATTATTTTCTGGAATAATTGAAATGATTAATGGATTTGAGAGTAATATTTTTCTGAAGGATATTCAGCATTTCTTAAAAAAATTTTCATTTGATAAAAAACAATTTTCATTTGTTGACGGCTGATGACCTTATAAGCATGAAACAATAAACAATTAAGACTCTCGGTTTCCACTCTCTGTCCTCACTGCCTCCCCCCTCCCTTAACAGATGTGTTGGTGGGATCGACGTTACAACTACACTCTCCACCATACGACGAATCACTACTCAACTTGGACATGATTTCAACTCACAAAACAAATTTCGCGCATGAAGGTGGCGATTGGGTGTACAGTCTGAACAGTGAATAATACAAACAACAAAATAGCCTCGGAATGGAAGCAAACTTTGATTGATGAAGTGCGTACACACAGTAAACTTAAAGGTTGAGTTTCAAGCGATGAATGGAGACTGGGCGTTTGGAATGCTAGAGGAGTGAATGATCTTAAAGTAAGAGAACTTCGAGAAACTATGCACGTGAGGAAACTAGATATTTTATGTGTACCTGACACGAAGAAAAAGGGTTGCGAATATAAAAACATAGAAAATGGAGTGTTGAGAGGCGGTTTTGGAATATGGTCAGGAGTAGGTTGTGAATCGGATGTTAGTAAGGGGTGGGTATAATTATGAATGGAAAAGCAAGACAGCATCTCAAAGATCATGATTTTGTATCTCCCAGATTTTTGGGCTAGATAGAAGGTAGGAATCAGCAGATTATTAAATATATATAAAATATATAAGGCGCCTTCTGGCACACTTTAAATGATACAATAAGTATTTGCGATTAAGGTGAAAGAATAATTTTGCTCGGAGATATGGACCGATGAGTCGACGTCCACCGTCAGGATACAGATACAAAAAAGCTGCTAGGTAATTTTGGAAATTCAAGAAGAAATTATGAGTGGGAAAGATTAGTTAGCTTATGCTTAGAGAATGGCCTATCTATTACAAATACTTAGTTCCGACATAAAATGATTCACACGCACACCAGGTGTAGAGGAAATAACCAGATTATAATTGACTTCGTTTTTGCCGATGAAAGAGCAAGAGCACAAGTAAAAGATACTAGTGGCATGAGGGGCTCTAAACGCAATACTGACCATTACCTTCTAGTCTCCAAAATGAACCTAGGGCGGTGATGGAGAAGAAAGAGAAGGAAACAAACGAAAAAAACGTGAATCAAGATTGAAAATGTACAGAAACCGGAAGTGCGAATAGATTTTCAGAATAAGTTAAACGAACGCATAGATAGGGCTACTTGGGAAGCACTTATAAGCAATAAAGATATAGAAGGCGCACGAATTATGCTACGGGATATCATTGTTGAAACCGGGACTGAAGTGTGTGGTACGGTGATTGTAGGCAGAAATTCTGGTGATGTATGGTGGAATGATGAAATCGAGGCAGCCCGAGAAGAGAAGGAAGAAGCGTACAAGAAAACGTTGAACATCACAGGTCTTAGCGATGAGAAGAGAAATAGGCTCAAAAAGGATAACAGACACAAAAATAGGAATGCTAAACGACTAGTCAAGGGAAGTACAGATGAAATCAGAAAAGAAGAAGAAAAGAAAATACAAAAAGACTTTGAAGGAAGCAAGAAACTAATAGTTGAAAAGCTGGAGGAAAGTAAAAGTACAGAGTTTTTTAGCATGAAAAACAGCAAAGGTGGAATGCTATATGTGACAGACGGGATAGTAGACGTTTTTAAAGACTCTCTTGATAATTGAGAATTAAAAAACGGTAAAGCTGCTGGTTTATACAGTATTAACGCTGGAATACTCAAATACCGTGCGAATACATACCTCACAGGTTGTGCGAATTGACAAATTTATGTATCGAGACAGGAAAAGTTCCAGACGGATGGAGAAAAGCGATTATCGTACCAACATACAAAAGAAAGAGAGATAGAAGCAACTGCAATAATTACAGAGGTATCAGCTCATTAAGTTCCGTAAGTAAAATATATTTAGCTTCAGAAAGATCACAGGAAAAAGCTTGGGAGTAGGAAAGAAAATTTCCTGTGCATTTGTTGACTTAGAAAAAGCTTTTGACAAAATAAATAAAAGTAAACTTTGGGAAGTCCTTAAAGGGTAAGGAGTCAATGGATGGCTCCTACAAGCAATAAAAACAATATATGCAGTTATTAAAGCAAGTGTGAGGGTTAATGGGAAGCTGAGTGACTGTTTCTTCTAGTAATTTCTAGTTCTTGTAATCTTCCTTCTCATAATTTGAAATAGTATTACTGACTTTGTTCTTGTAAAATGCGAATAAGTAAACATTGAATTGAAAATGAAAAATAGTGAATATGATTATCCAATTTTTTTGTGTGGTCTCAAAATTAACAGATATCCAGTTTTGCATATAACCTGCTCACACAATTATATTTCCGATTCCTTTACGCTCTCTTGAACTGCAATATTGATTTGGTTTACATTCTGTTTTGTATTCGAGCTCGGTAGTAAGATGCTTCAGTGGCTCATAATACCAAATCATCTCAGGCATATTTGGTTCAACAGTTCATGCATTCTTAAAAGTCATTTATATTAAGAGAGAGACAAATTTGATGTAATAATAAATATTTCTGCATTTTCCTCGCATATAAACTGAAGAATGAATAAGAAATCATTGATTATATGACAGTTAATTATAACTATATAGTATAGAAACAGCAAAATCTTTCATGTGTAAAGAGAGTTTTACCGAATATTTTCTCAAGTTAGTTCACGTACCAGAAATACGTCCGCAATTGTCTAGGCAGCCAAATCCAAAACGCTATCATGTGGGTCAGTATACGTCAGGAATATCAGGATCGGCAAGTGGTTGTTCGATTTTAGGTAAACTTCGTGAAATTATAGCGTTATATAAGAGGCATTTCGGGTCCAAAGGATTTTTGAAAATTTTAAAAATTACGGGAGTTACGCCATGTTGAATTTCGGCATCACATTTTTTTGAAATATCTATATTTCTGCAACCATTGAACGAATTTGGATAAAAATTGTAGGTTTTGTAGATAAAAGTATACGCTTTAAACTATAAATTCAAAAAAAATTTTGGTTTTCAATTTTGACCAAAAAAATGACCAAAAAAAGTTTGAATTCAGTTTTTCGTCAAGAGGGGAAAAAATTTCTCTTTTCTTGTTAAGATGATTCGATTCCTTATAATTTCACCCTCAACTTGAGGAAAAAAATTGATGGTGACTCTTCTAGATCACGAGATAATGGCATTTTAGTGGGACCGTGCGCTGCCACGGCGCGGCGCTGCTGCCTCAGTGTCGCACAGTGAGGGTAGAGCACATTTTTGGACAAAACCGCCCGGCACGTACCATTTATTTAAAGACTTACAAATTGATTAAAACCTGACATAAGTCGATGTAATAACTAATCAAAAATTATTTTTAGTAGGTCAGATTAACCAAAAAATTGTCCATAATGCTATAAAGAAACTAATAAAAACGAAACTCATTTTTTCATTATTTGCAATGATTAGCTACTTAAAATCCATAGATTTTGTATGACGCACGACAGACACTAATGTGCAATTACAATTAGTCAAAAATAGTCGATTTTCAACAACTAGTTAAACATTTTTTGTAAACAAATACACATTTCGACCATTTTTTCATGATTTTATTGCGTAATCAACCTTTTCATAAAATAATGACAAAATGTGCAATTTGTCTACAGAAAATATTTACTAAATTATTCTCAGTCGGTTAGATTAACAAACAAAAAAAATGCTTTCTGAGTGACTTCCCCTTGCCTCTCACAGATCGGGGTGCTTTTTGAGCGAGTTCCTCTTGCCTCTCAAATTTCGGGGTTCTTTCTGAGTGAGTTCCCCTTTCCTGTCTGAGTGAATTTTCCTTGCCTCTCACATATCGGGTGCATTTTGAGCGAGTTCCTCTTGCCTCTCAAATTTCGGGGTTCTTTCTGAGTGAGTTCCCCTTTCCTCTCACATATTGGGGTGCTGTCTGAGTGAGTTCCCCTTGCCTCTCACATATCGGGTGCTTTTTGAGCGAGTTCTCCTGGTCTCTCACATATTGGGGTGCTTTCTGAGTTCCCCTTGTCTCTCACATATTGGGGTGCTGTCTGGATGAGTTCCCTCGGCCTCTCACATATCGGAGTGCTTTCTGAGTGAGGACCCCTTGCCTCTCACATATTGGGGTGCTGTCTGAGTGAGCTCCCTTGCCCTCTCACATATCGGGGTGTTTTTTGAGTGAGTTTTCCTCGTCTCTCACATATTTTAGTGCTTTCTTAGCGAGTTTCCCTTGCCTCTCACGTATTGGGGTGCTTTCTGAGTGAGCTGCCCTTGCCTCCCACATATCGGGGTGCTTTTTGAGTGAGTTTTCCTTGCCTCTCACATATTGGGGTGCTGTCTGGATGAGTTCCTTTGGCCTCTCACATATCGGGGTGCTTTCTGAGTGAGTTTCCCTTGCCTCTCACATATTGGGGTGCTGTCTGGATGAGTTTCCCTTGCCTCTCCAATTTCGTGGTTCTTTCTGAGTGAGTTCCCCTTTCCTCTCACATATTGGGGTGCTGTCTGAGTGAGTTTCCCTTGCCTCTCATATATCGGGTGCTTTCTGAGTGAGTTCCCCTCGTCTCTCACATATTGGAGTGCTTTTTCTCTGAGTGTTCATAATAAAATTATGAACAATAATGTTCATAAACAATTTTTGTTAACAAATACACATTGTGATAATTCTTTTTATTAATTGACTAATTTTGTTTTAAATGAATTAGTATTGTCTTGCCAAAAACCCTAGTTGTTATGTTTTTCATAGCTTCAAAAGCTCTTAATTCCAATTATAAGATTCTGTTTAGAAAAGTGTTTGTAAAAAATTGTTTATTCAATGTAAATATTTTCTATAGAGAAATTGCACATTTTGTAATTTTTTTTTTAAAAGCTTAGTAGATTACGCAATAAAATCATGAAAAAATGGTCGAAATGTGTACTTGTTTACAAAAAATGTTTAAATAGTTGTTAAAAGTCGATTATTTTTGACTAATTGTAATTGCAAATTAGTGCCTGTCATGTGTCATACAAAAGCTATGGATTTTAAGTAGCTAATCATTGCAAATAACGAAAAAATTAGTTTCGTTTTCATCAGTTTCTTTATAGCATTATGAACAATTTTTTGGTTAATCTGACCGACTAAGAATAATTTTTAGTTAGTTATTACATCGATTTATGTCAGGTTTTAATCAATTTGTAAGTCTTTAAATAAATGGTACGTGCCGGGCGGTTTTGTCCAAAAATGTGCTCTACCCTCACTGTGCTACACTGAGGCAGCAGCCTGAATTCAAACTTTTTTTGGTCTTTTTTTTTGGTCAAAATTGAAAACCAAAATTTTTTTGGAATTTTCAATTTAAAGCGTATACTTTTATCTACAAAACTTACAATTTTTATTCAAATTCGTTTAATGGTTGCAGAAATATATAGATATTTCAAAAAAATGTGATGCCGAAATTCAACATGGCGTAACTCCCGTAATTTTTAAAATTTTCAAAAATCCTTTGGACCCGAAATGCCTCTTATATAACGCTATAATTTCACGAAGTTTACCTGAAATCGAACAACCACTTGCAGATCCTGATATTCCTGACGCATACTGACCCACATGATAGCGTTTTGGATTTGGCTGCCTAGACAATTGCGGACGTATTTCTGGTACGTGAACTAACTTGAGAAAATATTCGGTAAAACTCTCTTTATACATGAAAGATTTGGCTGTTCCTATACTATATAATTATAATTAACTGTTATATAATCAATGATTTCTTATTCATTCTTCAGTTTATATGCGAGGAAAATGCAGAAATATTTATTATTACATAAAATTGGTCTCTCTCTTAATATAAATGACTTTTAAGAATGCATGAACTGTTGAACCAAATATGCCTAAGATGATTTGGTATTATGAGCCACTGAAGCATCTTACTACCGAGCTCGAATATAAAACAGAATGTAAACCAAATCAATATTGCAGTCCCGTAGCATAATTCGTGCGCCTTCTATATCTTTATTGCTTATAAGTGCTTCCCAAGTAGCCCTATCTATGCGTTCGTTTAACTTATTCTGAAAATCTATTCACACTTCCGGTTTCTGTACATTTTCAATCTTGATTCACGTTTGTTTCGTTTGTTTCCTTCTCTTTCTTCTCCATCACCGCCCTAGGTTCATTTTGGAGACTAGAAGGTAATGGTGAGTATTGCGTTTAGAGCCCCTCATGCCACTACTATCTTTTACTAGTGCTCTTGCTCTTTCATCGACAACAACGAAGTCAATTATAATCTGGTTATTTCCTCTACACTTGGTGTGCGTGTGGATCATTTTATGTCGGAACCAAGTATTTGTAATAGATAGGCCATTCTCTAAGCATAAGCTATAACTAATCTTTCCCACTTATAATTTCTTCTTGAATTTCCAAAATTACCTAGCAGCCTTTTTGTATCTGTATCCTGACGGTGGACGTCGACTCATCGGTCCATATCTCCGAGCAAAATTATTCTTTCACCTTAATCGCAAATACTTATTGTATCATTTAAAGTGTGCCAGAAGGCGCCTTATATATTTTATATATATATATATATATATATATATAATAATCTGCTGATTCCTACCTTCTATCTAGCCCAAAAATCTGGGAGACACAAAATCATGATCTTTGAGATGCTGTCTTGCTTTTCCATTCATAATTATACCCACCCCTTACTACCATGCGATTCACAACCTACCCCTGACCATATTCCAAAACCGCCTCTCAACACTTCATTTTCTATGTTTTTATATTCGCAACCCTTTTTCTTCGTGTCAGGTACACATAAAATATCTAGTTTCCTCACGTGCATAGTTTCTCGAAGTTCTCTTACTTTAAGATAATTCACTCCTCTAGCATTCCAAACGCCCAGTCTCCATTCATCGCTTGAAACTCAACCTTTAAGTTTACTGTGTGTATGCACTTCATCAATCAAAGTTTGCTTCCATTCCGAGGCTATTTTGTTGTTTGTATTATTCAGTGTTCAGATTGTACACCCAATCGCCACCTTCATGCGCGAAATTTGTTTTGTGAGTTGAAATCATGTCCAAGTTGAGTAGTGATTCGTCGTATGGTGGAGAGTGTAACCAAAACATCTGTTAAGGGAGGGGGGGGGGGTGGAGGCAGTGAGGATAGAGAGTGGAAACCAAGAGTCTTAATTGTTTATTGTTTCATGCTTATAAGGTCATCAGCCTTCAACAAATGAAAATTGTTTTTTATCAAATGAAAATTGTTTTAAGAAATGCTGAATATCCTTCAGAAAAAATATTACTCTCAAATCCATTAATCATTTCAATTATTCC
>CAKNXH010001346.1:0-69481 GCA_932178445.1 Andricus quercusramuli
GTGGGGGTAAACCAAGCAGGTAGATGGCGATGAAATGGGCACTGCCCTTATTTTTAGCCCAATATTCGGGCTTTTCCCTCGTGGATTGGTACAACCCCAACGGTTACTAAGGAAACCCGTCGTTGTACAAAAACTTCCGAATCCACCAGGTGTAAATAATACATTTATTTACGTATATATACATTTATTCACATTTATACATGACAGTATAGTTTTTCTTGAAACTTTTTGGAACCATTTCAGGCTCGAATTTGTAGCCGGAAAGTAAGTTCAATTCTCACGAAAACGCTGGTTTGAAAATGATCTTACAGACACAGCTTTTTGAATTTTTGCCACATTTAACTCGTAACTAGATTCACAGAAAAAACGAAATGTAATCTTTACATCGATTTCAGAGCAATCTTTACCTGTAACAAAAATTAACTTCACACGTTAAGATTTACCCACCACATGGGGAATGGTTACCACGTCAACTGCTCTATTAAATCTTGTTTTGTTTCGAAGCGAAAATATTCAACTTCATCTACTTGAAAATTACCTACAACGAAAATTCACTTCTGTTTTTTTCTGTGTTTTGTTTAGACAATTGTCGAGAGTAGACAAAAAATTAACATTGTTATCGGGGTTAAATAACTTTCATCATCCGCCTGCGGAAGAATGAATGCGGCAATCAGTTCAGTGAGCCTTCCTGTGTAATTAGTAAGATTCCGTTATTATGCAAAGATTCCTGTGTCTCTCTCTTGAGATACGCGATGAAAAACATTGCTATGCTCTCACATAAACGAGTATGCGCTAAATGGCTAAATAGAAGCATCCACATGAGAGAAAGTGTTTTCAGTTTTCACTGCGCAGAGACTCTCGCGTGTACTGTAGTAGCCTGTTGACAATCCATAATATTTTATTTCTTTCTATCAGTTCCTTATTCTTCAAAGATGAATGATTATGATTATCAAGATAATAATAATATTATCATTATTGGCTAGTTATATGAATCACCTTATTTTCCTGCAGACGAATATTTGAAACATAATTTCTAACTAAATCCTCTTATGTAACTTCTTGTGTACCAGAGAAAGATATTCTTCTAAGCAAACAATAATTCAAAGAAGGGATACACACATTTAAAAAAATTTGGATTACATTTTTTGCTTAGAAGGGTACTTTTAATTTTCGAAATTTAAATATTTCGATTCCTTATAATTTTCTGTGTTGGTTAAAATAAATTGATGGAGACTATTTAACTTACGGAGATATTAATCTTTTAGTGCAGCTGTGCCGCTTCACTATCCACGCTTAACTATAGACATAATGAAGCGAAATCAAATATTGTTATTATTATTATACCATTAAGCCATTTCCCTTTCGGGGTAGGTGTGACTCGCTCGATGCGAAAATATTAATGTGGGAAAGGATGATTTTTTAGATTGATCTAGAATTTTCGTGTTATTTATTTAAATAACACGTTCGTTCTGCAATACTGCTCCGACCCAGGCTGCTGATCAATCTTTCTAGCGATCACCCCAAGTGAAAAGCTTTACAAGGTTGTTATGTGAGGTACCCCACTCGGACCCATTAGTATCAAAGGTCCATTGTTTCAGGCGCCATTCACTCTACTCGCATTCTTTTTACTTTTTATGAAATATTTGTCGCCGCAATTTTCTGTCCTGGCATGCTTCTCTAGCTGCCTTCACGTCCATGCATTTTTTTCATGCAAGCTCTCCTATTTCTATGGCTTCTTATGTCTTTTCGGATTAAGGTCTCATTCACACATTCTAACCACTCTTGGCGTGATCTGCCTGTGGGCATGTTGCCATTTACTTTATCGTTATACACTTGTTTCGTTAGTCGTTCATCTTTTATTCTTTCAATACGTCTGAACTATCTTAACTGATTTCTTTCCCATGTGTCAACTATTGTCTCTTTGGCACCACATTCTTTGAGGATTATTTCGTTTCTCATTTTGTCCATCAGTGTTATCCCGCATATTGTGCGCAGAAGTTTCATGCCAATAGCGTTCATTTTACTCTTATCCTTTTCTTGGCAGGTCCATGTCTCACAACCGTATAGTACAGTCCGTACAAATATAGAATTATGTATTGCCATTTTAGCTTTTTTTGATATATTTTACTTCTGAGAATGGACCTTGCTCTACCGATAACGTTGCGACCCTCGTTTATGCGCCTATCTAACTCCCCATCTATCTTCTTGTCACTAGTAAATAGGCTACCCAGATATATGTACTTATTAATCTGTTCTAATCTCTCATCATTTGGGACAATTTTGCACATTGTTTTCTCACCTTTTCCTTCAAACGCTATGATTTTTGTTTTGTTTACGTTAATTTTGAGGCCCATGTTCTTCATGCTTGTATTTAGTTTGCTCAACATACTTTGCAAGTTTTTTATTGATTCTGCTATGACAACCTTGTCATCTGCGAAAGCTAACCCACGTACCCTCACTGCACAAACTTCAAAATAACTTTTATAACGCAATTCCTAAATGATTTTATATTTATTTCTTTTTCTCAGAAAAACTTAGAATTAAATTTAGAATTGATTTGTGAAAGCGATTATTGAATTATTATTGTTTAAAATGTCATGTCAATGCAAATAGAGAACAAATGTTGATTCTTTCCTTTTCCTTCTGTCTTTTTATAAAAAACTTTTCTACTCTCAGTATCTTTTGAATTTAATAAGCAGAGGCATGTGCGAGCAAAAATGGATTGATAAGTAATATGATTTGTTATAAATAAATTATAATATCAAATAGTGAACATTATCGATTGTTCGTGTTTAATGTAATATTTTGGTGACAAAATAACTTGCTTCTATCGAGAAGGTGATACTTGATCATGATACTATTTGTTAATTTTATAAATATATTTAAAGAAAAATTATATGAACAAATAATATAAAAAATTAATTTGCACATTAGGGTGGTCCGTATTACAAAGGTTACACATTTTTTTTAGAAAATCTGGAGCTCCCAATCCCTAGCTTCATGAGGTTACGCGACAAAAAGATGCCTTGCAATTTTTGGCCAAATTAAATAATATTTACATTAGAGGTCTGGTAAGAGTCTTAAATTTTCCCTTGTATTTTATATGGGGGAAATTGAGAAAAAGCTTCTAATTGAAATATTTTTCTGAAATTTTAATTAAATCTAACGCCCATCTAGAAAAAGGTAGTTTTTGACAGACTAAAAAAGGTGGCCATGTGTAAAATTGAAAAATTTGCGAAAACTGCATTTTCAGATAAAATTACTTCTGAAACTTGGTTGAAGGACCTTTTTTTATTATAAAGTGAATATTGTTTTGCAAATCACAACATTTGGTAAAATTACAAGTGTTTAAACCTTTTGAAAATTTATATGATAATTGATAAAGAAATTTAGTCCGGCGCACAGAAAAATCTGGGGGTACGAAACGTTGCAGGTAATAATCGTTCAAGCTGATTACACTAAACTGAGGTAAACCTTTCGTGGACAGGCTTCTAACGCGCTGCCTCTAGCGGAGTCCGCTGGACATATCTGCGATTCACCACGAAAAGTTTACCTCAGTTTGGAGTACCACCTCGTGTTTACCCTGCTTGACCGTATACCTGCAACATTTCGTACCCTCAGTTTTTTCTGTGCTAATGACGTAATCAATTATGTATTTCGTGTCACACACGGAGGAATTTTTCACACGTAAATTTTCTTGGAAAAGAAAATTATTTGGAACCCCAAGGAATGTTTTTAGAGTGGGAGGCAATTCAAATGATGGACCTATTTACCTAGGCACTATTTAAAATGTTATGTGAACACAGAAAAAACTGAGGGTATGAAATGTTGTAGGTAATCGATCAAGCAGGGTAAACGCGAGGTGGGTACTCCAAACTGAGGTAAACTTTCCTTGGTGAATCGCAGATATCTCCGGTCAGTGATCCCAACTTTGGCTTGTAGACGTACTGCGCTTGCGCTAGGACGCTAGAGGAGCAAGACGCGACAAACCGTTAGCATGGCAAAAATAAGTCGCGTCGCGTTCCTCCTACGCGTAGCTAGCGCAAGCGCAGTACCTCGAGGAAAGTTTACTTGAGTTTGGTGCGATCAGCCAATCAATTACCCTACTTGAAGGATTACCTGCAACGATTCGTACCCACAGCTTTTTCTGTGAATTTATATTACTATACTTGCTAAAAAAGAGTGGTAAATATGAATCCCTATTTAATGGAAGTCTATATATAGATAAATTAACCAATTGCAGGGAACTGAAATAAAGGTAATGATTATAGGAAAGTTTCATGATTTATATGAAAGACGAACTCATCAGTTTTTCATTTTCAACATTTTTCCCCATCTTGCATAGTTTGATTGGAAACGGAATTTGTTATTTTTCATAACATGCGGATGATACGATTTGGACAACTTTCTTTAAAAATACTCATCATCCGCCGGATTAATTATTATTGAGTAACGAATATTGTAAACGTTTAAAAGTCAAGCGGGAAATGGTCCGGAATTGTTTTTAATTTTTGAGTGCATGGCCACCCAGAATTTTTATTTCGATTTCGAATCATGAGAAGTTCCTATTTCCTAGAATTAATAACACACTTATTGATTTTCAGAATTAATATTTCTTGTTAAAGACGTTTTACAATTGAGTTAACAATTTTCATTTGTTCAAATTTGTTTCCAACCTAATCATGAAAAGTTAGTATTTTCTTGCACCAATTACACATCTAATGGATGATATGAGGAACATGTTTCGTTTGGGACATTGTTAAATATATAACAATTAATAATCATAGTCATTGTCATTAATTCCAGAAAACGCTAAATTTTCATGATTTGGTTTGGGCGCGTTCATTATATGCGATCAGGATAAGTCCTACATGACAAACTTCATTATTGAATGAGAATGCAATACCTGATAATGAAAATTATACTGATGTTGATTCACCTCATTTATTCATCAAATTCATTTTACCATTAAAAGTGGTATTTTCTTAGCCATGTCTAGGTTCACCGAAATTCGCTGAGCGTAAAACAAAAATATTTTCCGTCAGTCCATGGAAACTGGAAAAAGGCGACTAGGTTCAACAAAAATCGGTGAGCGTATACAGCATATAGATATAGATATATTATTATTATTACATTAATATTCACCATTATGGAGTCTGGTGGGAGGGGATTTTGGATTGCAAAAAGTGTCTAAAGGAGATAGAAAAGGAGATTCTAGATTGTAAAAGAAGTCAGAGGAGATGGAAATGGCGATATTACTGCCGCTGTTTTATTAATAATAAATTATTCATCATGCCTTATTATTATTTATTGCTATTTTTCTTAGGTCCTAGAAGGTTTTCATATAGTTCAATAGATTAGTTTCATCTACAGAAATAAATTGGACACTTAAAATATTAATGTATTTCAAAAATTGACTATTTTTTCTTTTTTAAACGATAAAAATTTGAAAAATTTGTACGTATAATAATTTTATTTGGTCATACACTTATGTTAAATACATTTATCAATTAGACTCAATACAGCGAAAAAATGTACCTACAAAATCCAAAACGAAGAAAGTTTTACCTTTTACTTTCACAAAAGTTAGAAAAATTTACAAATCTCTACATATAACTTCATTTGGTCATAGAGTGTTTCTGAATACATGAATCAATCCATTGTGTCAAAATGTACATATATGGATTACAGGGTTTCCTTTTACTTCCACAACTGTGACAAAAGTTCTTGAAAATTAAGAATTTTTCAAATTAATTATTTTATTCACTCTCATAATTTTGAATGAATCCACCTCAACCTTTTTTGTTTGAAAACGATGTATTTTATTGAAATTTACTTATATATTTCTTAATATAATCAAATTTGCAAAGAAATTGACATTTTAAACGATTTTTGAGAAAAATATAAAAACGAAAAAAAAAATTTTCTTTTAATCCAGCTGAAGACTTAATTAATAATGGGCATTATTTAGGACTACAGTCCTTCTAAATTTTATGACACTAACACAAACACAAAGAGGGCATTTTTATTTGGAAGTAGATGATGCACAATTATTTATACTTTTAAAAATAGACACCATTTTTCTAAAGAGTTTAATGTTCCATCTCGATGCGATTTCCGCTTCGTGTATAAAAAATCCAGATGTCAGAAGTTTCCTACTTTTCCATTTACTTTGCATAAATGAATTTTCGCTTAGTTGTTATTCCAACTAGTTTCACGTGCTGGATTTCAAAATAAATAAGACAGTTAAAGTCAGTGTAGGTTTCAGAAATGGCAATAGAAAGAGAAATAGGCTATGATCGATGGTTATGTCAGCGAGGTTGTTACCATGAACGAAAATGGAACTAGAGGATAGTTTATGCCAATTGTTAACTTTTACCCCATTATTTTAAAGAGCATGTTTAACATCTGTTATTTTTGCATGTAACTCTTGTTGATTAGAATAATCGTTTTTTGAAATTTGTATATATATTCAAACTTACTTATTCATCAACTTTTTTCAAACATTATTAGCCGTTACACATATAGTTATAAAGATATAATCTAGCAGTATAAATTCGAGGAACAATAGCTATATGATTACCCTTGTTTATCAATTATATAAAAAAGATCATAATAGTTTAATACTCAAATTAGTTTGTACAATTAAAATGAATATATGTTTTATATAAATGCAAAGTCATGATCGTTTGGATGATCTTTATCTTTACTTATTTCATCGTTAATAAATACGGTCCTCTCATTTCTTTCACTTTCTCATAAAGTGTATTTCGACAAGTCGGGCAGTTGAATCGTGCTCGGTTTTATATGAGAAAGTCCTCTGCACTTCTTTTGTAAAGATCTACTGACGCATTTTATAGTGTTACATGTGTAAAGAAGTCAAAAAAATTAGTTCTCTTACTTTTTCACAATCTCTTCTTTATTCCGTTTAATCATGCTCTAATTTGTGTCGGATCTAAGGGAGAGTATCAAATAATATGGTTTTGGAGAGATCGTAAATCCATCATAGCCATTTGGATTTGGAGCACCATGTTCCGGAGAAATTTTGAAATCGAAATGGTGTATTACATAAGTGAAAAACAGGAAAAGCGAAGAACGTGCTAATGCTTCTCCCAAACATCTTCTTTTACCTAAAAGTATGACAGACACATGTAAAGACAGGGCAGTAATTTTGTAATTATCAATATTTGATTTGCTTTTTTTAGACAGAAGCAGAACCAGATTAAAAAAAAGGTTGAAAATGAATTATGGCTAATGTCACTTTAAACTTTAAATTCATAAGAGTTTAATAAAAAAATAAACAAAAAAACATTGGAGGTTTATCGAAATTTAAATTAGTTTTTTCACAGTTTCTAAAGTTAATATTTTAGGTATATTTCATATCTTTTTTTCTTACTACTATTTTTTATAGGAATTACCTAGTCCAAATGGAATAGCTGCATGATTTTGTCGAAATTGGTTATTTTCGTCCAAAAACCGTTCAGGGCGAAATTCCTCAGGATTTTCCCAACAAGTTTTGTCATTGTGAACGCTGTGGAAATCTGGGAGGATCACTGTATCCTGTAATGAGTAAAAAGTAGAAAATTTTAGTTTAAAACCATGAATCTCAGAACTACAAGCCCCGAAAGGATAAGACTTAAATTAACGTCCCAAACAATAGGATCTAAACAGCATCTGATCCAGATTTCTGATCAAAACAGAAATTTTTGAGTTTACGAATATTGAAATTCGTGAGTGTTGAAAAAACTTCGAAATTAAAAAAGTTGAATGTGTTGTAATTTGATAAATTGTAAAATTAGGGCGTCTATTTGATCCGAAAACCGTGAAATGACCGGCAACTTGACTCAGTGACCGGTCTTATTCATTCGGTTGTACTAAAATGAATATTAAAAGTGTTTTGATATTTTATTATACGCTCAGTTTGTTCAATCATGAAACGAACCATGAAAAAGACTTTATTTGTCTCTTAAATTATCATTTACCTAAAATTGTAAATATATATTTTTTATATTGAAGAGAGAAAGATTTAAGTTTTGAAGAAAAATATAAAAACTATCATTCTGACTTGGGATAGTGAATTTTTGAGAAAAATGATAATTTTGTGTTCGAACAGGAAATTTTCCCAAGTGATTATATGTAATTCTGAATTGGATCGTAAAATTGTTGAGAAAAAAATTATAACTGAAATCTAGAATAAGGAATTTTCCAAATAATTATAATTTTGAATCAGAAAAGGAAATTTTCGAAAGGAATGATAATTCGGGGTTAGATCAGTGAATTTTTCAGAAGAATTACAATTTTGAAATAAAACGGTGAGTTTTTGAATAGAAACATCATCCTGATTTGGGACAAAGAATTTTCGAAAGAACTATAATTCTAACATGGAACAGGGAATTTTTCAAAAGAATTATGATTTTTATTTGGATCAGTCGATTTTCACAAAGAACTATAATTCTGATTCGGAACAGTGAATTTTTCAAAAGAATTACAATTTTGACTTGAAACGGTGAAGTTTCGAAAATAATTATGATTCTACTTTGGAACAGGTATTTTTCAAAATAAATTAAAATTTGACTTGTTTCAGGAAATTTTTTTAAAAGAATTATAATTCTGAGTTATACCTGAATTAAAAAAAAGTATGATTCTGACTTGGAACAGCGCATTTTCGTGAAAAATGATTATTTTGAGTAGCAACAGGACATTTTTCGAAGCAGTGAAACGTAATTCTGAACTGGATTGGAGAATTAAAAAATATATAATTTAGATCTGGAAGAAGAAATTTTCAAAAAGAATTACAATTTTAAATTAAAACTGGGAATAGTCGAATGGAGTTGTGATTTTGAATTGAAAAATTTTTGTTTCGTGAAGAAAAATTCAAAAATTCGAAATTCTGACATGGAAAGGGGAATTTTCGAAGAGAATTATTATTGTGATTTTGATTTGAAACAGGACGTTTTCATAAAGAATTAAAATTCTCACTTGGGTCAGTAAATTTGTCAAAAGATTTACAATTTTGATTTTTTGAAATGAAAATAACATTGATTTGTTTTAGGGAATTTTACAAAGAATTATAATTATGAGATATAAAATGAGTATAATAAAGTATAGTTCTGACTTGGAGCAACGAATTTTTGAGAAAAATTATAATTTTGAGTTGAAACAGGAATTTTGAATCAAATCAGAGATTTTTCGGAAAAAATTATTATTCAAATCTAGAACAATGAATTTTCCAAAAGAATTATAATTCTGAATTGAAAGAGGACATGTTTAAAAAGAATTATAATTCTCACTTGGGTCAAATTTTGCAAATGAATTAAAATTTTGAATTAAAGCGGGGGATTATCGAATTGAATTCTGATTTTTATTTGGAATAAAGAATTCTCGAAAAGAAGTATAATTCTGATATGAAATAAGAATTTTGTCAAAAGAACTTAAATTCTGAGTCAGGACATGTAAATTTCAAAAACGTGATACCGTGATACCCAAAAGTGTATACCGGGTAAATGGAAAAGTGACCGGCAGATAACCCGGAAATGACAAGGAATTTAAAATCACTTGTCAGGTAGACGCTCTGCAAGTCGAAAGTGTGGAATTTGAAATAAAGTTTTCAAGGTCGATTAATTTTAAATAGAAGTATTCCAAATGGTGTATACTGTAAAATTTCTAATTTTACTTAAAATCGTAAAATATTAAAGAATTTCGAAGTGAAATGTTGAACACGCAGATTAAGAATTTTTGAGCTCAAAATCATGAGACACAAAAATGTAGTTTCTTCTACATTTGCCCTTAGGAAAGGAAAGCTATATGTTAGAAATTGTGCGCATTTCTTTAATGGTGTGATTGTGAAATGATATAAATTCTTTATTGAAGCTCATCAGTCAGCAAATGAATTTATCATTCTTCATTTTTATCCAGAAATGCTTCTGCAAACACTATACTTCAGAATTGCCATATAGCTTTCATATATCCGCAACTCTCATCTTCCTGACAAGCGGCGATTGAAAGCGACCATGATTGCAAATAACATTTCATTCTTTATTGAGATGGTTTGAAGAGTCATGCCCGGTATCAAAAGGAAAAGAAGGCAACGGCTTTCACAGTTTCACAGCCAAGAACGCAAATTGTAAAAGTATTTGTCCCGTAAACATATAACATACACTGTCTTATTGCTCACCTCAGGAATTCGGTAGCCGTTGAACATCACATCTTTCATGGCCTTGTGAGGGACACCCAGTGGAGCTAGTAGCAGAAATCTCTGACACTGAAAATGGTGCAAACTTTTTAAAAAAGAATTTAAGAAATATCATTTCTAACTAAACCAGCTTATGCAAAATAATGTATTTTTTATAACAAAGACGCTATATTTCATGCTCATTTACCATAAATGTCAGTTGATCAATTCGATCCCGAAAATAGATCAAATTGATATGGAACGCTTTTATACACACGGAAAAAAAAATTTGATTGAAAAGCCAGTGACTTTGTATTACAGCATTGGATATGAGAGAAAGTGAATTAAAAATCATAAACTTCCATTTTCCAGAAAATTATTAATCATCATCTGAAAAACATGTAACATTTTAACAGAATTTTTAAAAAAGTGATATAAAATCTGTTTGGAAGCAGCTAAAAATGTAAAACGCAAAGGCGATAGTCACTGAAAATTTAAAATACGATTTCTCAACGAAAAAGAAAGTTTTTTTTTTCAAATTATTATTATATGATCTTCAATTTTTATAATTAATAATACACTATTCGCGCACACAGTCACTTATACATATAATAGCACGCTTAAATGCTTCGAAAAATCGCACTCGAGATGATTAGTTCAATACTTTTTATTCCCGATGCAGTAATGTTGTGCTACGGAAAAACTAATATAAGTGACATTTTGGCCAAAAATGAGTTTTTGGTATTAGTGAAGTTGTGAAAAAAGCTCTATCTAACTCTGGTGATCAAAATTAGTAATTTCAATTATTTATTGCAAAAACAGGTTATCAAAAATTGCGAACTATATACATATATTCGGTTTGTCTATCAAATACATACGTGGGAAAAACTTACGCAAAGTTCTTTGCGTACTTCTTCGGCCAAGATAGTGGTCGAGCGCGATTCTTATTTTCAAAATAAAAACCACGCTTTTGCTTCGCCTTGCAATTACGCAGTTCTTCTATTAAAAAGTAGTACGAGTCGACCACACAATTTGGAATTACGCAAGTGATTTTGTGTACATTTTTAGTTAGTATTTGCCATGAGTAAAAAATACAAGTGCAGTTTTTAATAGAGATCATTTAAGTAATCTATTTTTGATTGAAATATAAGAAGGAACACATTCACTTTATCCAAGTAATGAATTTTGACTTCGGAAAATTTGATTCTACATAAGAGTTCTAGGTACAAACAGTTTTTCTCGATAAAAAGGGAGATAAAAGCAACTGCAGTAATTACAGAGGTATCAGCCTACTAAGTACCGTAAGTAAAATATACTCAAAAATACTTATTCGTAGGGTAATGGAAATTACAGAAGAGAAGATATGGGAAGTCCAAAGTGGATTTATGCCAGGAAGATCATGTACAGATCAGATATTTAGCCTAAGACAGATCACAGAAAAAAGCTTGAGAGTAGGAAAGAAAGTTTTCTGTGCATTTATTGACCTAGAAAAAGCTTTCGACACGGTAAATAGAAGTAAACTTTGGGAAGTCCTTAAAGAGTATGGAGTGAATGGAGGGCTCCTACAAGCAATAAAAACAATATATACGGGTAGTAAAGCAAGTGTCAGGGTAAATGGGAAACTGAGTGACTGGTTCGATATTATGCAAGGCGTGAAACAAGGATGCGTTATGTCCTCGTGGCTATTTATCATATTCATGGATAAGTGTCTAAGAACTGCCCTCTTCAACGAAAAAGGTATAGATCTCGAAACCGTCAAAGTACGTGGGTTGGCTTTCGCAGATGACAAGATTGTTATGGCAGAATCAGTCGAAGACTTGCAAAGAATGTTGACTAAACTTAACACAAGCATGAAGAACATGGACCTCAAAATTAACGTGAATAAAACGAAAGTCATGGTTTTTGAGGGAAAAAGTGAGAAAACAATATGCAACATTGTCCTAAATGATGTGAGATTAGAACAAGTTGACAAGTACGTATATCTAGGTAGTCTATTCACTAGCGACGGAAAAATAGATGGGGAATTAGATAGGTGCATAAATAAGGGTAAGCAGGTTATCGGTAGAGCAGGATCCATCCTCACGAATAAAAGCATATCAAAAAAAGCTAAAATGGCCATACATAATTCCATATTCGTACCAACTGTACTATACGGTAGCGAGGCATGGACCTGTCAAGAAAAGGACAGGAGAAAAATCAACGCGATCGGCATGAAACCTCTGCGCATAATATGCGGAAAAACACTGATGGACAAAGTCCGAAACGAGATAATCCTCAAAGAATGTGGTACAGGAGACACGCTAGTTGACATATGGGAAAGAAATCAGTTAAGATGGTTCGGACATCTTGAAAGAATGAAAAATGAACGACTGACGAAGCAAGTATATAAAGGTAAAGTAAATGGCAGAATGCCCAGAGGTAGACCGCCGAAAGAATGGTTAGAATCTGTAAATGAGACATTGATCCGAAGAGACATAAGAAGTCATAGGAACAGAAGAGCTTGCATGAAGAAATGCATGGACGTAAAGGAAGCTAGAGTAGTATGCCAGGACAGAAATGTGTGGCGACAAATAGTTTATAAGCAGAGTGACAATAGAGTGAATGATGCCTGAAACAAAGACCTTGGATACTAATGGGCCCAAGTGGGGAACCATACATAACAATTTTGTGAGGCTCCTCACTTGGGATGATCGCTAGAGAGATTGATCAGCAACCTGGGTCGGAGCAGTGTTGCGGAGTGAACGTGTTATTTGAATAAATAACACGAAAACTCCAGATCAATCTAAAATATCTATACCATAACACATATACCTACATACCTATCTACCTTATACCATATAACGACCTACTTTACACCTATATACCTATCCCACTACTTTCCAACCGAGCAAGTCACGCCTACCCCGAAAGGGAAATGGCTTAATGGTATAATAATAATAATAATCACAGTTCGGCCAAGTTTTTATTTACGTAAGTTTTTCATTAACACGGCAAAGTGAAATTAGAAATTCTTCATAGTTCGATGAGTGATATGACTTTTGTGCCAGTGTAAAGAGTTTATCAACATTTAAAATTACTATCTACATTTGTATAATTAAAATAGATTAGGTGCACCAATATTTTTAAATTTTAACTTATTATTGAAACGCCAACATGACATCAACTGTCACTTCCTGATAGAACATCAATCTCAACAACAAAAAATAATAAAAAAATTATCACTACAAATCAACTCAATGCTGTGAACAGAATGTATTAGCTGGATATGCTTGTCGATTTATATTGTAAATTGTTCTATTTTCGTTTTTTCCATCTTTTTTCATTATATATATTTCAGCTTCGGTTCCTTTGGAATTGAACCTGAGGGCTCATAACAAAGCCACCGGACGCGTCCTCAGATTGTGGATAGAGGGTCCATGAATCAAGGTTTTCTGTTGAATATGGCTAAAATAATTATTAAGAAGTCGCGGACATTTATCCGGGGATGGTCCCGAAGGAATTCACCCTCAAGCGGAGGCTTAAAAACGGCGCCGAAAGCTGAATAGCACCTGGGTGAAGTGCCTTAATCGGTGACTCCGAGATATCGGGCGATCTCTCAGAGTATGCAGCCTTATACTTGCATGCGGGTCTCTACGATGATGGACAAAACAAACCTGCTTGTGAAACAACAATGAAACCATCAAACCACCGAAAAGTTATAGATGCGGTTCAAAATGATCGAACGCGCAGAGCACTCGACAATAGGTTAGAAAAAAGTTCCGATCACCCTAGAGTTCGGGGTGCTGATAATAATTTAGATAGAAATATTTAGATGGAAATACGACGACAAACCGGCGAAATTCTCACGTTCAGTGAACGAATCGATTCAAGGATGACTTGCTGGACTGCATCAACACGTTTGGCAGCAGGCTTTCCGAAATCAAGCTGCCTATCTTTCGCCAACTGGGTATGAACCCAGAGCGCTTCCCCGACCGTTACATGAACAAGCTGCAGACGAAGAGGAGGAAGCGACATGAAGACCAACCGCGGAACGCAGGGACACCCTGAGAAATGACAGCTATTTCAGGATAAGGAGGAGGAACATTAACATCCAGGTTCCTCCTAGGTGAGGATATCTTGGAGGAGTTGGACCTCTGGACCATCAATTGTTCAGTTTAAGGAGCGGCGAGATCTTTGTTCGATTCAAATCCACGATGGATCAAAAGACTGAAAGACGCTTCCATCAACTGAACAAGAAGATTGGAAGGGCAAGACAGAATGCGTCCCATGTTCAGTGTTTGATTGACTACTATGTCATACTTGCTAAACAAGAGTGGTGAATATAAATCAATATTCAATTAAAGTGTATATTGATAAAATAAATTCATTTTAGGGAACTGAAGTAAGGTAAAAATAATCATAGAAAAGTTTAATGATGGACGGAAGGGGTCCGAAAGTTCATCCAGGAACTGATGATCTATCATCACACACTGAATAAGTCAAAGCTGCTGATAATAAAGCAGCAAATTGTTGACAAAATACGGATGTTATCTGACGCAAGGAGGACCGATCCATGTCGGACCGGGTAGAGAATTTTTGGAGAGAGGTGTACAAGATCCTGAAAACACTGAAATTGAAGGAAAACACTAAAAATATCATCCGTTTAAGGAATGTTGCGACAACCTCATGACATCTGAGTAGGAATATCGAATAGTCACTACCGAAGATGTGAAGAAGGCACTTAGGGACACAAAGAACTTTTCCGCTGCAAGACCAGATGGTATCAAGAACTTCCGGTGAAAGAAGTTTACTTCTACACACCAAAATCTGGCCCGCATCTTCACCTCATATTTAAAGTCGGAGACGCCCATTCCGCAGAGGCTGATATTAGGATGCACTATACTCCTACCGAAGAAAGGCGATTTGTCCAACCCAGAGAACTACAGGCCAATAATTGGTTTGAATACGCTATATGAGATCTTTACAGCTATCCTAAGTGAGAGGATTGTTAGAAGAATTGGACCTATATGGAGAAAGATGTACGAACAACGTGGCTTGAAAAAAGCTGTAGCAGGCTACCGAGAGAACCTACTAATTGACAGGTGCATCTGCAAAGAGGCATCAGTCCACCAGCGCTGCCTGTCAATGACCTGGATTGTCTCCCGGAAAGCTTTCGATCCAACCTCTCATAGACATCATAATCATCTGTCTGTTGGGAAGCTTGAAGGTTCATCCATACAGAGTGATATGCATAGAAATTGATGCCTCTTTGGAAAACTAGATTCACCATCTCATCAGGAAATTATTGCAAGCATAACGTGACTCACGTATTTTATATGGATGACGTGAACATCTATGTTTTTAGTTCGAAACAACTTAAGAGTGCTTCAAATATTATCGAGGGGTACAGAGGAGAGGTTGGTATAGATTTTGGATTGGACAAGTGTGCCAAGATTAATCTGAAGCGAAAACGGATTACTGGCGTTTTTGGGCATCCTGAGTTCGTGGATATAAGTAATATTGAACATCTTGACACAGGAGAGACCTATACAAATCTGGTCGTGCCTCAAAACCGCATGCAGGACTCAACATTAGTGAAGGTGTACAAGCGTGAGGAAAATTTGGTCTTCCAATCAGTCGGCGTGGAACAAGGTATCTGCGACTAACATGCTTGCCGCCCCGATTCTACTTCACTCGTTTGGGGTTGTTGAATGGGCGAAGCTCGAGCTTACGGCCCTCGATATCGTTAAGCTTAAGATTATGCAGATGCAGAAGAGCTTGCATATCAATTCGCAGTTTAGAGATTATACTTCCCACGCCGTCAAGGCGGTCGCGGAGTTCTGAATCTCCAATGTCTTTATAACCGAATTGTTCTGAGTACAGCTTGCATCGTCGCAAATAGCAGAGATTCTCTCCTAAAAATGGTCAGGAAACGTGAGATGATTAGTGAAGGAGCATTACTTTACAAAGAATTTTAACATTAGGAGTGAGGAAAGTGCATTACTCCATCTAGATGCTTCACGTCTAAAAGCCGAAGTAAAGAAAGCAGTGGTTGGGAAATTTTACCAACATCTACTCGATAAGCATATGCACGGAAACTTTCACAGAAATTTAGAAAAACAGTCCTTATCGAAGGAGCAATATTTTGCTTTCCTCAAACCATCAGGACTCAATTCAGGTACAGAGGGTTTTATTTTTGCATGCCAGGCCGGTGTTATTTCCACCTTAGCATACCGTGACCGCATGTTATGTCAAGAAGTTCCCAATGATAGGTGCAGAGCGTATCATGCACACGCTGAGTACCTAGAACACATACTATCAGGATGTCCGACCCACGCAGGAACGACGTATATATATATATAGACATAATGCGGCCCTAAGAGTACTTTATTACCATCTTTGTCGCTCTTACGGTGTTGGTCGCGACCATGTCCTGCCGAATGCTCTGAAGGAGATAGAGTCAATTGTCAAAAATAGAGAAGTGCCTTTTCTGGAAATACGATTTTCGGACAGCAGTCGGCATTGCATACTCGAGGCCTGACATCGTTCTCCACGACTTCGAGAAACGAATTATATTCATGTTCTAATTTTTCCAAGGAGAGGAAGGAGGAGAAGAGGTAATATTAGAGATCTTGACACAGGAGAGACCTATACATACCTGGGCGTGCCTCAAAACTGCATGCCGGACGTAACATTAGTGAAGGAACCTCACCTAAGGTTAGACCTTCAAAGGGAGCTACAGCGACAGTGCCCAAAATATTCGTATGAAATAATTGTCGATGTGTCCGGTGCTCTCGAAGGTGCGAAACTATCACTGTTTCCAAACCTTAAAGCCATAGCCGTGTGCCAAAAACATGCCAAGGCACTTGCAAGATGGATGAAGGAGGCTGTCATCCTTGGATCGCTCCATGTTCTCAAGACACACGAGGGTTTCACTAGCCTGTCCTTGCGATTTCATCGTGCTCTCTGGCGACCCATCTCCCGGTCGTGAGACGTGGCAATAGGTGTGATTTACCGTGGTTCTACCCTTTTATATATTTTATCGTGTACAATTTGTTAGTTAGAAATCGTGTCTCTTAAAATCTTTCTTGGAATTTCTGAACAGAAGGTGCAGTTTCTTAGTCACCTCTCTATATATGGTGTAAACGTTATATGCTTTGTAGCTCCGAGTTCATGTATAATTTACTACAGACCGGAACTCTTACAGATCTCACATAGTTACAATAGCATTCCCACTTAAAACAGCGAGACTCACACTGAAATTATTCATCAGTGGTTATATCGCTACTTCATTACAAGCTTCTACATATTTAAGGACTTGAAAATACTTTTTCGCTAATTGAAGAGTAAGCGAACAAAATTGAATAATTCCATTTTTATGTGTTTAACACGAAAAAAATACTGTGCCTACATAACAAATGATAACACCCGAATATCTATGAAAGAAACAGATTGTTTCGATCGCCGACTGAAACTCGACGCAAACACGCTTGGAAATTTTTGGTCATATCCTGAGAACCCGTAAAAAAACGAATTTTTAGACCTTTTTTGTTCGAACAGCTTTTGTCTTTCCGTTTTTTTCGTCTTTCGTATCTTTTTTTCAAAAAGTTAATTTCTTTATTTTCAGTCTTATTTTTTACGATTATAATAAAAATTGTGCGTTTCATCAAAAAATGATCAATGGCAAATTTATAGATCACTTTTGAGTGTACAACTTTTGCTCATAATTTTTTTTTCATACCTTGCGCCGTTCTTCTGAAAATTTAATTTCTTGTATTTTTAATGTTATTTTTGACGATGAAAACAAAAAATAAGCATCCTATAAAAAAATTGTAAATGATGAACTTATATCTTTTTTTGTGATAACAACTTTTGTCTAATTGTTTCTTTCTTAGCTTGTGTCGTTTGTCCAGACATTTAATTTAACTTTTTTATTTTCAATGTTGTTTTTTACGAATAAAATAAAAACTGCGCGTCCTATAAGAAAGGTTTAAGTAACAAATTTGTAGATCTTTTTCAAAGTGCACAATTTTTTTACATCATCATTTAGCGTATCTTGCATAGTTTAGCCGCAAAATAGATTTTTCTGATTTTTTATTATTTTTTGTGCGGTCAAAATTTGAATTTTCGATTTTTTAAGAAAATTCAAAAAGTTATTGTGATGATCTTCTAGGGCTTCCAAAAAGCAGCATTTTTCTTTCACTTAATTTCTTTCATATCGTGCGTTATTTGGCTTGATATTTTTATTTTCGTTTTTTTTTTATTTTTGCGTCAGGAGAAATTGTTCGTCTTTTGGAGTACTATGATTGACCGTACGAAGAACTTTTTAACCTTGAAAAAGAGTAGTCTCAAAAATTTTCAAAATGCTCTAACTTTTTGAATTTTCATCTAAAATGGCTGGCTAACGAACTCGACCTTCAGGATAGGACAAAAAGAGTATACCAAAGGCCAATCCAATCCGTCAATTCTTTCAAAAGTTATCATGCTAACAGACTAATAATCTACAGACACACATACAGACACACATGCAAACAGACAAATAGAACGCAGACACACAGAAAGACAAACAGACACATTCTCAAAAACCTGTTTTTCAGGTTCAGGGGGTCTCAAAACTTGTACATTTGACAAAAACGGAGGGGGTGGGGGTCAAATTTGTCACAAATCTAATACCTTCTCTGATGAGAGTGTAAAAAGATCCATTTTCCACAAAAAATGGAATAGCTAAATTTGCAGTAAAAAATTAATTCCTAATAAAAGAACTAATTTTCAATTGAAGAAATAAATTTTCAACCAACAAGAATGATGTTCTACCAGAAAAAGATTAATTTTCAACAAAATACAGGAATTTTTAACCAAATAGTCGACTTCTCAACTGAAAAAGATACATTTTCAAGCAAACAGGGAATATTTAAGTTTCTTAAGAAGAAAATTAGAAACACAATATTATCAAGTCAATCTTTGCAAAAATTCTATTTTTAAACAAAAACAGAAAATTAAATTACAACAATTTCCAATGTTTCCTATACAAATTCGATAAAAGCTTCAAAGGCTTTGTTATATCTCGGAAGGTCTCTTTTCAAATTGATTGCATTATTGCACTCTCTCTCTATGTATAACATTACCATGAATTAAATATTTCTTTGCCCCACAATCTGTTCGAATTCCCGCGAAATCCATGATGACATGTTGTTATGTCCTATATTCCATTGTGAAAGGGAAACTTTTATTCCCTTATAAATGTTATATGAAATCCATCAGCACAACACCAATTTTGATTGTCACAATCACCATAAAAATGTTAATGGATAATTTAAATTTTTCAGAGATATTTTTTATAGAATTTGAAACAAAACTGTTGATTTTAAATTAATCCAAATTTCTAAATTCAAAATTCGTCGAATTAAATGGAATTTTGTTCAAAAAAATCAGAAAAGTTTATTCAAATCCATTTATTTATTTTTTTTTTCACTCAGTGCAATTTTAAAGTTACACTTTAACTTCGCTTTACAATCTAACGGAATTTTTTGTAATTTTTCATTTTGTAACCACTTCTTAAAAAATTGTTACTTTGATTCTTGAAGATTTCGTCTAGAGCGACCGAACCGAACCGGGCCACCCTGAGCACTGAAATCATTTTAAAAAAAGGAAAAAATAAACGAAAGAAAACTCCCCTCGAAAATGGCAAATTTTGGTTTGTACGTTTGCATTTTTTGTAATTTTTTAGATTCTCTCTGAATATTTTGAATTCATTAATCAAAGATTGATGATTTCTGAAATATGAAGGATAATTTATACAACACAAAAAATTTTTTTTTGTTACACACAGTGATGCTCACTGAAGAGTTGAGTAACAGACAACATTTTATTTTGATTTTTATTTAATAATATATAAAATTAATCAATAATTCGTTTCTGATTAATTATAACCTTATTTGTTACCATTACTTTAAATTAAAAGATCTTAATGAAAAACTTACAATATAAAGTGTGAGTTAGTCAATAAAGTTCTACTCTATAAAAAACAATAAAATTTTGAAATTTCCTTCATTTTTGATGACCAAAAGCATAATATCAATGCATTTTTGTGTAACCCAGTAGGGTAAGGAGGGGCAGCGTCGACCAGTTAACAGTCAATTACTTTTTTAAAGTTAATAAGATGTGGAATTGATCCACTTTTTTTTCATTTCAAGTGCTACATTATTGTATATCATATTTCTATAAGTATTAATGACATTAATGAAACAATGATTTAATAATTCAATTATTTCCAACAAGCTGTATTTCGTCGCCTCTGCCCCACACATGGGGGCAAAGGCAACCGCAGCTTTTTAGGAAAATCAAAACATCTGAAGATGGCAAAACATGATGGTTCGCGTCTGTGGTAATTTATATACTGGAAAAATTACCTTAAAACATTTCCAGCAAGAAGAATAAGTTATTTTTAATAAAATAGTGATAGCTGTGATATAACCTCTTATGCGTTGACATTGCACTAGAGACGGACTAAAGGCAAAGGTTTCTACCATACCAACACAAAACACCCGCTCTACCGACCGGATTTATAATAATAATATTTAATAGTTTCTTGCATGTAGCCCAGAAGATAAGTGGCTGTTCTACATTACCAATCATTATCGACAAAATTGATGATACTTTCATAACCTAAGCACGTGTGAACTATTATTTTGGTTGGGCCTGCCCCACTGGTGAGGCCTCAATTATTTAAGATTTTTAATATACTTTGAACCCAAATTACGTTCAATTATTATAATGGAATAATGTGATATTGTTTCATCTGTCGAAATATCAAATTTACATACTGTAAGTATTGCCATTAATGTTGAAAACTTTATATTTCGGCCAGCGAATCTTCCATTCTTTCGTTGTCAAAACTGTTTTCTGCATGATTTTTCTTTTACATCGTTAATTTTGAAGATTTGAGTACGTAACACTATCTTTGTGAGCAAATAGATTTATATAATGCAAAGTAATATTAAAATTGTTAAATAATAGCGATGTTATAAGCAAAGTTGCCTTTGCCCCACCGGTTGGCGCTGCCCCAACCTTACCCTATACATATCCAATGAAACTTGTTAAAGTATTCTATTGAATCTTCCTTAGGCAACCACTATTGCAGGTGTTAAGGTTTCATGCTTTTATTCATTGAAAGTCTTGATTAATATGAATGCGTAATACATGAACATCCCTCTGGCAACCTTCCTTTTGATAAGTACCAGGTTATCATAATATCACTTTTTTATTTTAAAATGTTTTTAATCCTAAGGAGTTAAATCTTCATTAAACTTTTTTAAGTGAACAAAATTACACAACAGAAGCTTGTAAACTTTTCTGAATTCTTTGAACAAAATTCCATTTAATTCGACGAATTTTGAATTTAGAAATTTGGATTAATTTAAAATCAACAGTTTTGTTTCAAATGCGATAAAAAATATCTTTGAAAAATTTAAATGATCCATTAACATTTTTATGGTGATTGTGTCAATCAAAATTGGTGTTGTGCTGATGGATTTCATAGAAGATTTATAAGGGAATGAATGCTTCCCTTTCACAATGGAATATAGGACATAACAACAGAAGGATAAGTCTTTTTTCCTTTTTGGTTTTCTACTTGGTGTGAAACTGAAGTTTTTTACAAATTTTAACATGTCATCACGGATTTCGTGGGAATTTGACAGATTGTTGAGCAATAATGCAATCAATTTAAGAAAAGACACCTTTCGAGATATAACAAAGCCTTTGATACTTTCATCGAATTTGTATAGGAAACATTGGAAATTATTCTAATTTAATTTTCTGTTAATTGGCAAATAAAATAAGTATTAAAGTGAAAAATGATTCAGAGATATTAAGGATTGACACAAAATAATGTAAATAACAGTACGATAAGAAACTTCAGTCTCATATATACATACATTACTAATATGAAGCATATGATAGAAATATTTTTTCGTAGTATCCTATAAAATTATATCCTGATGAGGAGATCTAAAGTGATCTCGAAACATGTTGGTCCCAAAAGTAGTATAAAAGAGACGGAGAAAGAGAAAGGAAATGAGAGTGAGGATGGCTTGGTTGTCTCTTTCCCGATTCTTTCCCTCTTTTTTCCTCTTGTTATATACTTGTCTCTAACGGGCCGATTAAAATGTTATTTGGAAACATATTTTGCGGCCTTTCTATGCAATTCTTTTTGCATAGATATATTGAACTTTTTAAATAAGTATTTTCAAAAGAACTGATTTTTTGATTCACAATGTTTCTGAGCCTTTTTGTTCAAAAATAGAACTTTTGCACAGATTGACTTGATAATATCGTGTTTCTAATTTTCTTAAAAAATTTAACAAACAGAGACATTACGCCATAGACCTTGATATTTGTTCTTTTGAGTTCGGGTTTGAATGCCGTTCTCAGAGAATCCGTTTCTTGGTCAACCCTCAAAAATTAAGTTTCTAGTAAAAAAATATATTTTGAACGAAATAGTTCAATTTTCAACCAAATGAATGAATTTTCCACCAACAATATTAATTTTATACCAAAAAAGTTTAATTTTCAACAAAATAGAGGTATTTTCAACCAAATGATTGAAGTTTAAACTGAAGAAGATAAATTTTCAACCAAACATTGAATAATTAAATTTTCAGTTGAAAAAATTAATTTTCACTGAAAAAATTTAAATAAAATAGTTAAATTTAAAAAAAGAGGATTTTCAACTAAAATAATGAATGATCAACTAAAAATAATAATTTCCAATAAAGTAGTTTTTGAATTTTTATCCAAAATGGCTGGCTAACGAACTTGACCTTTATTTTAGGACACTTGAAAAGTTTACCAAAGCCCAATCCAATACGTTAATTCTTTGGAAAGTTATCGTGCAAACAAACTGAAAATCTACATATCTACCATACATACAGACAGACTGACATACACATTCGTACTCTCTAAATCCGAATTAGTAGAAATTTGACTAATTCAATAAGTAGCATTGTATATGACTGTTAAATTAGTAATTTTATCACTTTCTACTATATGAAATGGTAAGATTTATGTTACTAAATGAATTAGTGAGGGTATTCTACTAATCTGTTTAGTAGTAACAACTTACTAATTAGAAGAGTAGAAATGAATTGCTAAGGAAACATAGTTTAACAATTTTTAAAATACATTCTGCTGTTTTTTGAGTTTTAATTAAAAAAGGTTAATGCTTTGTCAATACACCATCTATTTCTCTAATGCAGCTTAAATGTCAACTCGTGGAATTGGTTAGAATAACTATAGCTATTGTTCGTTCCCAAAATGTTCCGGAGTTTGTGAATAATTGGATTCTGATGGCAAAGAGTGGGTTAGAACAGCAATTGATTTCAGGGTGAATCTTTTATCTTTGCTTCTTTAAAATGGGTAAGATTTTGTTTAATATCAGTAATTAGGTGAATAGTTTAAAGGGAACTGGGGAAGTGTCGTTGAAGAAAGTTAGGTTAACTAAAATTTATTTTCAGAAAAATACAAGACCTTCGAGGAATACAGTGTGCAACAATTGGCTAAAATACTTGAAAACCACTCAGATTTAGACACTGTAACGAAACTAGAAGGTATAAAAAGCAAATATTAACACATGAAAGTCGACGTACCATATCGTAATCAACTAACAGTTTGAGAAAGGCTCTATTTTTTATCTCTAACTTGCAGAAAACTCACTCAACATACATTAAAAGATACGTAGATGTTCAAACATTTTTTTAAGTCAATTGACAACTTCTGAGTCGGATTTTTGGGTTAAAAAATTTCATTTAGTTGTTGTTACGGATAAAGAGTTTGTTTTAAAGAAGATTTTAAAGTATTTTTTCACGATTTAAACTTACACTTTTGAGGCCTCCCTTATAATCATCAGATCTAGTTTTACTAAGGCACACAAATTATTATTCAACCTAAATTTTAAACAGAATCTAACACTCTTTTGTCTTCAAAAAATTCTTTTTTGAACCACCTTACTGTTAAACTGCGGATACGTTAAAATAAAAGTATCTACATAATTTAAAGCGTGCAAATTTTTATTTAGTGTATTTAATTTTTTAAATGAAAATGCATCTATTATAGTTTTGTTTGAAAATTGATCGTTTTTAGTTCAATATTCAAATATTCATCTTCTTCATTGATAATTCAACAGCTTTTTTGCAATTTTTTCTCTCGCTTGACTGAAAAATCTTTTTAAGTTGAAAATTCAACTCATTTTGAAAAGTAGTTTTTTTGTCGAATTCAACTGTTTCTGATTGAAAATTAATATTTTTTATGTCAACTACTCAATTTTCGTTCAGAATTAATCTTTTTTGGAATACAAATTTAATTAATGAGTTAAAAGCTGAACTCTTTTGTTTAAAATTAATTTTTTTGTGCAAGATTCATCATTTTAATTAGAAATGTATCTCTTCGGTTAAAAAGTGAGCTATTTTGTTGAAAATTCGTTTTTACTTTAACAGAAAATTAATTCTTATTGAAACTGAAAATGTAATTATTACAGTCGAATATTCCAACATTTTATTGAAAAATTCATCTCTTTAGTTTAACATAATACCAAATTTTAAATGAAATCATTCAATTTCAGGTGGAAAAATTATAATTTTTAGTTGAAAAATCAACTATTTCAGTCAATGGTTCACCATTTTAGTTGAAAATTCAACATTTTGGCTAAAAATTTGCTTTTTTCCTGGAAAATTAATTTCTTAAACTGAAAATTCAATTATTTGGTTGAATGTATGTCTGTTTCAGTTGAGATTTCTTCTATTTTCTCCAAAATGCGTATTTTTTGTATAAAATCATTCTTTATGTTTCTAAGTCAATCTTCTTGTTTGAAACTTCATCTTTTTGGTGGAAAATGTAAGTATTTTAGTTAGGTATTCATAATTTTAGTTGGAATGTCATCTTTTTGATTGAAGATAATAAACTACTTGGTTAAAAGTTACACTTTTAGTTCAAACAGTTTTCTTCTCTGCAAAATTAATTTGTTATGTTCAAATTTAACTATTCCATTTTTGGTCGAAAGCTGATCTTTTTTAGTTCAAAATTCAACTGTTAACTATCAAATAAAAATTTGTTTAGATCAATATTCAAATTCATAGACTTCATAGGCAAATTTAAGAAATGATTAATTATGTTTTTAGTATTATTTGGTTATTTAAGTATTTAATGGTGCTAATATATTTGAGAATATCTTGTAGTATAATTTGTTAATGATTCCTAAATTAAAAATATTGATTAAATCCCCAGAAACTGAAAAAAAATTTATAATAAACTCGCGAAACTGAGGACTTTTTCCGAGTCGATTGAAAAAAAGAGAAATATTTGAATGGCTCTGTACTATAAAAAATTATTTAACAAAAAACTTGACATATCTGGATAGAACTTGAAATATCCGGAATCAATCAAAGACAAGTGTACAACTGTAAAGCCGTACATTGTATGGTGCAAACTTACAAAGCTCTCCACCAAGCATTATATTATATTTTAATAGTTTTATCTAGCTAAAGGAAAAACAGTTACGACTTCGCAGTTGTTTTTCTCTTGTAAAACCTTTTAAGAATATTAATATTCTAGTTTTAATTATTACAATAATATGTTTTCAATTTGGATTGAACTAACTTGTTTTTTAATCGGACCTAATTCGACTTTAATAATAGAATAATATATTTGAATAAACTTCTTTTCGTTGAGAAAACAGTTTTTAAATTTACTTGAGACTAACCTTTGAAATAGTAACCAGAAATACATTTACCTATTCATTTAGTAGTAGCATTACCAATTCCTTTAGTAGATATTGTTACTAATTAATTTAGCCATTTATTCTTACACATTGAATTAGTAGATTCTTACTAATTACCAGTAAACGAATCGGCGCCATTTGAATTAGTAGAAAACTACTACCAATTAGTAGTTTTCTACTAATTCAGATTTAGAGAGTAAAAACCTATTTTTCGGATTCAGGGAGGTCTCAAAACTTGGACATCTGGCAAAAACCGGGGGGGGGGGCCCCCCCGGGAAATTTTACACAAATCTAATACCTTCTCTGGATGAGAATGTGAAAATTAACATGATAAAATTTTATATCGTAACCAAATGTTTGGTAGGTTAATTCAGGTTTTTCTGATGGTGTACTAATTGGACGAAAATAAATTGTGAGAGAAAATTATTAACATTTAAGTATTAATATTTTGGTCATAGAAATAATTTTTTGAAAAAGGCAGTAGTAGATAAGTTCAGTGTCACCGATTATAAAATATTTCGTAAAAAAGGATTTATTGCAAATGCATGCACTGTTATTACCCACAACAACTTTCGTTTCGAATGGTCTTTAATTCTTTTTCCCTGTGAATGCGTTTTTTAAAAATGCGTTTCAGTTTTAAATATACTTTGATAGAAATAACATTTATTTCGCATATTATTCATAGCAAAAATTTCGATCATCGGTTATCTACTTTCATTTTTTTTGTACTTTCACATCTTGTTTGTTCATTTCCTTATGTTCATCAATATATTGAGTACAAATTTTCCTTAACAGTTTTCATAGGGGATTAATTTCGTAGACAATAATGTTCGAAATTTTGCAAACATCAGGAACTAATTTTGTCTGAAAGAGATTAACTTTTAGATAAATTTATTTATGAAATTACCTCTGCTAGAAAAGCATCCACAAATGGCAATAAAGGACGATCAGATAAGCAAGGTGCACGATCTTTCCCAATGACTATCTCCAAATAATCTTGCAAAATTGTTACCCATTTAGGATGTAGAGATAAAAATGCAAATATTGTACCCAGAGTATCCGTTGTTGTTTTGGATCCAGCCAGGAAGATATCCAAACATAGAATTACCAATTCTTCCCCTAAAATATAATTAAATTTTTTTGTCATTTTTTTCTAAAAGTGGTCATAAAACCCCCTCATGTTTGTTTAAATTTTGACTTTTGCTTTTGCTGTACTGAATTATTATAATAGATCCTTACTATTGAAGATGGAATCACTTTGTAGACTTGAACCCGTTTGACTTTTGATTTCCATAAGAAAGGCATCGATAAGATCCCTAGGTTGGCCAGCCTTGATGTCTTTTTCATGACTATAAATCTCGTCATCGATGAATTCCCACAGTTTTTGAGAGTTGTTAAGAAGTTCTTTGTATCCTGAGAGTTCTGGGATCACGAAACGAAGAAACGGCAAAAGGGACACCATCCCACCCAAGGTGTCCGTCAATCTATGCAAGCCCAAAGTTTCACGTCATGTAACTTACCTCTGCTTCTGCTTGTCTATATGCTTATGCTTTATGCAGAATTAAACGGACTAGTGACTTGACTAACAATGTATAAATTTATGAGCATTAAACAATTCACGAGAATAACTGAGGATGTTTTGCTGGATGAATACTGCCTCTGCTCACTTAGTATGGCGAGATGATACAATAATTAGGTGCGGTGATATCAATCTAATTCTGAGGTTGATGCATTTCGAGAAAACTAATGTCTTTACTGCTAGCCATGTTAATCAATTCAGCATGCATGTGTTTATTTTGAAATTAGGTATAAAAAATGTTAACTATAGTTGAATGTTAGAACAATTTACCTGAATGCTTTATGTACTACGTCCAAAATATCGTAAGCCTTTTCGTCGTGGTAATCGAATCTATGCCCGGCGAACAATGTCCAGATTGCATTGAGAACAGCAATATCAAAGGCTTTATGCATTGGCACGGGACCAACTTTACTCTGCTCCCGAAGATACTCGATCAAACATTCTGATTCAAAAATCAAATTACTTTCCATTGTCGCTTGTCCCAAACCGAACGTTTTCAAATGCCTCATCGTGAATCTTCTATGCTGAGACCATGTATTGCCCTCAGTGAATAAAACCCCTAGATAACAGAAAAAATTAATTTCACTGTGTCGAATGACGAGGTTCTATCCTATTTTTAAGATTTTCAAAATTTTCTCTATTCCCGATTACCTATTCTTTTCCCAAAAGCTCTGACCCTGAAGAAGAATCCATCTGGTCGGCCGTTCAAGTCATCGTGAAGAAGCATTTTCTTCACAATATCATGTGTGCAGATGAAAACATATTTCTGTTTTCCAAGCTTCATTCCAACAATTGGACCATATTCCCTCGAAAGTTCTTGAAATGCCATATAATTGTAGTTGTACTTGCTCCGCACTCTTTGATATCTTGGGAAACAGCCCACTAGTGGCAGCCAGATTGGTCCTGCTCAAAAATAAAATATTAGGTCACTCGAAGCACAAAAATTAATAGATTACACTTTCATATTGCATCAAGTGTAATACTTTTCACTACACCTCAGCATTTTATTGCCAGAAAATTATATGAATAATTTATGATGATGTATTATTACACCATGTCCCGGTCTGATGCATATAAATTTATTATAACACATTTTAGATGCATGCCACGAGTGCACTTTTAATATACACACCAGGCGGAAAGTTTGCGGGTTTCTTGCAATCGTAAATGCAAAAGAGGCCAAATAGAATTAGGAGACAAATTACTGCGGGGATCATCTTCGGATGATGCACTGATGCTGAAACTTGTGGCGACTTCAACTTTATATAGTCAGGGACAAAACACATTTGTGTCTGCTCTTCTAGGATCTTATCACCATGCCACCCATGACCTTCGACAAAAATACCTTTTTTTGTTAAATCTTTTCTCCGGCAAGGCACATTGTTACGCGTTCCTTTTACAGATCTTACTGTGACTGTTGTCGAAAATCTATATCATGCGGGTTATTTTAGCCTCGGTAAAGCCGTCACAAATATAATAAAATGAAATTCAATTTGTAAGGAAGATGAATACTGTGTATCAGTATTTGCATGTTAAACAGTATGTCGTAGGTAGATATATTTTTCAAGAGGAGTATTTGCATATCATTATTTAATATCTGTATGGATGTGTTGTAGTTCTTCAATTACAAGCACGAATATACCTAAAATAATTAGTTCTAATCTTAATTCATCAACACGTATAGTGTAACTAATAATTAAACTCAATTCGTTATTTTCCATACATCAGTATTATAAATTTATCATTATCTACCATAAGTTTATTATATGCTGGAGCAATTTAATGTACTGTAATTTAAGAATAAAATTACTACTTCGGAACTTTATACACTCGGCAGAATATTTGTTTGAATCAAACGAACATTTGTTTGACTCTATACTAAAGACAGAATTTGTTTGGCTCAAACAAACACTTTTCTGAGTGTAATGTTTAACGGTTCAATCAAGCTTGATTTCATTATTTTCAAAGCTTCCAATCAGAAACCATATAATTTTCAACGGTTTTAGAATGATGAAACTTTAAAGGTTTACAGTCACAGAAAATCCTGAGGTATTACATGATCTTCAAGTTGGACCAAAGTGGCATGCATCAGAGTGATGCTCGTCAGATTAGAATGATCCAGATTTGATATCACAATTATTTGATAGATACAAAACATTGAATTTGTTTTTGGCGATTGCTAGGAGCGTGAAAAAGAGCTCGTACATTCTTTTCATTCTCGGAATTGGATCATTTTTTGAAAGTGTTACAAGCATTAAATTTTGGAATTTCAAAAAAACATAAGTGTTACATTTTGAAATTCTAAAAGATCATAAGTGCCCATATTTGGCACAGAAAAAGGGTATAAGCGCCAAAGTTTGGCACTCCACCAGAAGAATATACATGCGCCAATGTTTGAAATTTTGTTAAAAAATTAAATAAAAAAATCTTGAGAATTAGAAAGAGCTAAAGGCATTTATACGCAAAATGACACCTTGCTGGAAATACTTGCGTAAGCAGGGTATTCAAACTGATTGGGTGCTCCTCAAATAGGAAAATCAATATAACCAATCACTTGGTATTTCATTTGATACTGCTTGATACCTCTTAATAATTTTTATCATCTTCTAAATTTCTATAATTTCAATTGAAAATTATAGTTTGGAATGCGCGTTTTTGGATATTTGAATTTTTGAGGCCTTGAAACTAAAGTTGTTCAGCTTCAAAGGTTTAAATTCGTGAATGTTTGTATTGAAGCCCGTAAAGAAGATTTTTCAATTGGCATTAGGGTCGATAATATTTATTTTTGTTCGGCAATTTATTTTTTAGGAATATATAATATTTTGAATTAAAATAAAAAATAGATTTTTTATGTTTCGTCCCGTACTGTCTCACCGGACTCTAATGCCAATTAAAAAATCTTTTTCACAGTCAAGAGACTTTGGTCAATTAATGACGATATCTTTCGAAAAAGTAGCAAAGATTTCATCTATTTGTATTTAAGTTTCTTAATTTTGAAATACTTAATCAGGAACTATACTAATCTTTTAATGTTTAGTTTGTTATGTTATGCTTTTTAGAATTTTTAAGTGCATTCAATTTGAACTGAATGAGTTTTGTAAGTTTCAAATTACTAAATTTCACTATTTAAAAACAAGTATTTGGTAGGTTTTGTGCGGATACTATCGTTTTCATGGACTTATGACTCTTTCAACATTAATTAAAAAATGTAGTCCTTAAAATTAGGAAAAATTAAAAGCTCTTCAAATATTGGAAATCCTATTTAAATTCCTTAAATCTTAAGAAATTCTTTTTGATACGCATTGAAATATTATAAAATTACTTCAAATCTTTACAGTCTGTTGAAATCCATTAAAATTCATTTTAAAAACCGTAAAATTCCAGGAAATATGATCCGTGAAATCCTATGCAAATTTATTGAAATACCTTCAGAACTTTGAAAAATTCCTTAAAACATTCAAAATCTTCACAGATCATTTAGAAATCCCTGGAAATCGTTTAAAACATCCTGAAACCTTATAGATTTTATAAAATTTATTAGAATCATTAAAATCTTGGGAAATTCCTTCAAATTTTTGAATCTCTCAAAATTCCTTGGAATCCTTTTAAATATTCAGAAATACATTGAGATTGTTTCAAGTGCTTCAATATTCCTGTGAATCTTTTAAAATAGCCAACAAATTTAAATTCTTTAAAATCCATCAAATTCTTGAAATCTATTAAAACTATTTGAAAAATTTTTTGAATGTTTAAAATTCTTTCAAATTACTCAATCATTGTAAATAAATTCTTCAAAATCCATTGAGATATTATAAAATCCTGTAAAATTTCATGAAATCTGATGATATTCCTTGAAATATCTTGAGATATATATATATATATATTTAAAATTTTGAAAGATAAGTTTCTTAGTACCTTATTTTTTTTTGAATAATCGATTCAAAACGCTACAAATAGTAGTAAAAGTATGAGAAAATCGGTGGGTTAAAAGAAGGGTGAGGGGGGGGGGGGGGGGTTGATTAAATATTCTTCTAGCCCTCTTCATAGGTACCCATATTGTTGGAGTTTTTTAAAAGCATACAAAAACCCGCGGGATTGAAAGAAGGCGGTTATGACCCGGAAATTTGTTAGCTGAATCGAGTTAAAACTCAAAAACTCAAATTCACAATTAGCCATAGAATACGAATACAATATTACTTTTTGGCGCTAATCATGATTTTTTTGGCGGTTTTTTTAATGCAAATTTTTCCTGATATGTACATAAACTACTACTTTTTGCTAATAATCAGATGTTCACAATAATTGTTTGAACATTTCATTATTGTTTATAGAACAGAGCTAGAAAGTAGCGGTTATTGAAAATATTTTCCACTTTTTGTCCAATTCTCAATTAGATTCAGGTGATAATTAATGCTAATAAACAATTAATTATTATTGTTAATAATATTCTCTTAGAATAATGCTAGAAAATTGCAGTTTTTCAACAATTTTCCACTTTTTGTCTACTTTTCATTTAGAGTGAGGTAAATAATTAATTAAAGTTAACAAAATTAATTGTTCGAACGATTTATAATTATTCTTGCTGATGTTTAATTCGAATAATGCTAGAAAGTTGCCGTTTTTTCTGAAATTTTTAACTTTTCACCCACTTTTCACTAAGTAAAGTAATCAATTATGGAAGTTAAAAAACACAGTTGTTTGAACAATCCGTTAATGTTGACAACTATCTTTTTTTGGATCAGTGCACGGAGAAAATTTGTGTATTAAATTTTGCATAACTTAGTTTGGTAAACGGAGGACATTACGGCATTATATTAAAATTTCACTTTCAGTCATGTAAAATGAAATAGGGTAATATTTGATGTGGAAATATGAATTATTAATATAAATGCATTAAAATTTAATTCGCGATTCAGTAAGAAATGATACAACAAGATATTAGAGATTACCTGACAGTAGGGTAAAATGAGATGTCGATTACCTACCAGTTAGGCAAAATGAGTTGAACTGTTAGGTACAGTTTCAATCCTTGAAAACAAAGTCTACCTCTCCAAATATGTGAATTCTACATCCCAGTCATGTAAAATTTCGTGCGCCAGAAAAAAAAACATTCTTGCTACAAACTGATTCTGTGGCAGGTCATCCACTACTAACAAACACATGCTCACACATATCATACAATTCATAAGTACATTGCTGGTACATATACACAATTTAACAATTACATTAAATTACGATACATTACATACGATATAGTCGCACGCTTTTAACGATATTAACGCTATTAAAAATCGAAAACGCTGTGACGGGTTTCGAACCACCTAAGCTACGTTTAACGCAATCTATCCCTAACAACTAAACCTCACGGCTAACCTAACACTTAGAATATCGGGGAAAAAATCTCGGCTATAAAGTTCAAGTACAAGTACCTCAGGGCCGTACAAAAAAATATCTGGTCCCCTTTTCATCGAAATTTGTTATTTTGTAACATTTTATTAAGTAGCGGGCTTATAAATTTGTAGGAAGTAGATAAAAACATTGAATAATTTTTTTTTAATTTTTCTAAACTTGAAACTTTAAATTATTTGATTTTCAATACTTAAAACTTTTGCATGGTCTACTTTTTAAAAATAATAGAACATTATGCGTGCTATGCGCGCACTAATTACCCTTTCTTCAGAAAAAGAACTCGGTTCATTTTCCAATATTTTTTTATAGATTTTACAGAAAATCTTATATTATTTGAGAACGTTGTGCCTGATTTACAGAAGTTTCCTTATTATAGCCAGGAAATTCCTCCAGTGAATTGAATATGCATGACAACTTTTTCCACTTACTTACAATTCTTTCTTTTAGTGGAAAATTATTTTTTTTTATTGATAATAATTTTTTTTTCAACTAAAAAGTCAACTCGATTTTGTTTTCAAATTTTTCTATAGACATTTGATCTTTTTGGTGGAGAATCTATTTATTTTCTTGAAAATTTAAATACTTCTACGAAAATTAAATTTATTTGCTCAGAAACTTATTTCTCTATAAGAAAATTTAAGTAATATATTTTTTGTTGAAAATTTACCTTTTTCAGTTGAAGATTTATCTATTTTGTTGGAAGCTTGTTGTTTTTTGTAGAGAATTATTCTTTTTAGTTAAAATTAATGTATTTTATTTAATTTCTTTGGTTAAAAAATAGTTTTTTCTTATCGAAAATTAATTTTTGAAACTAAAAATTTAACTCAATTTCTTATCGAGATTCTTTTATATTCAAATTTAATCTTTTTGGTGAAAAATTCAGTTGTTCAGTTGAAAATTCATTTTATTTGCTTAAAGTCTTAGTTATCTAACTAAAAATTAAACTATTCTATACTTTGTTAAAAATGTATGTTTTTTAGTTGAAAATTCATTCATTTAGTTGAAAATTGATTTTTTTTTCTGGTAATTTTCGCCCTTTTTGGAAGAAGAGGCAACTACCGGGTTGAAAATTCCATTAAAAATGGAAAATGTTGATGAAAAATCCATGCATTTTCTTGAAAATTATTCTTTTTTGGGAGTAAATTAAACTTCTTGATTGAAATTTTCATTTCTACAGTTGAAAATTATTTTTTATATTGAAAATTAACATTTTTTAGATAAAAATTTAAAAATGAACTTTTTCAACTAAAAATTTTAATATAATCCATTTTTCAATTTTTTGTATAGCCATTACATTTTTCCGGTTGAAAATTTAACTATTCTGCTGAAAATTCATTTTATTTGTTCACAAACTTTCTCTTTGTAATTTGTTAATTTCTCTCTCTGAAAATTAAACTATTCTATTCTTTGTTTAAAATTTATTCTTCAGTTGAAAATTTGTCTTTTTTTCATCGAAAATTCATCTTTTCGGTTGTAAATTTACCTAATTGGTGAAATGTTGTTTGTTTTTGTTTGAAGATGCATTATTTTAGTTACAAGTTTATTTCTTTTGTTGAAAATTGAACAAATTTTATTGAAAATATGTTTTTTTTTGTGTAAAAAATAATGTTTACAACGAAAAAGGTAGCTACTTCATTTTTACTAGAAAATTGATCTTTTCAAGTTGAAAATTCACTTATTTGGTTAGAAAAATTTTCTCTTTGATGAGAAATTCAATTATTTAGGTAAAAAATTAATATTTTTTCATTATAAATTCAACCTTGTTTTCAAACATTAGTCTTCGGGGATCTCCCGCCTCGAAGTTCGAAGTCAGTGGTCCAGTGCCGTCCGATGTTTTTTTTATCACCCGCATCTTTATACGTACGTCAATTTTTAAATACATTCTACTTTGATTTAGTGACTTGATGAGTATTATCTACTGAGAGAAAAGGCTAGTCTATATATTTGAATATTTTCTCAAATTTTACAATATAAACCGAAACGGAAAAATGTTAAAGTGTCCACCGGGACTTGGCTTTAAACTTCAGCCCTGAGAATGTTGACGCCCCTAGCGACTCTCATTTTACCTCACTGTTGTGTAATTCCTCTCCTAATGAAAGTGAAAATCTCTTCAAAAATTCTGCAATCTATACTTTCTTTCAAGTGAATCTTTAATATCACACAAAAGTAAACTTTATATCATTCATTTGATGAAAATGTACAATACTTCGCGTTATTTTATAATATACTGGTATTAAAATAATACAACCCTTATATTAATTATTACATATCAGAATTTTCACTTTTGGACTTGAAATTTTACATAACTATTTTGTACTATTTATAGTTCTGTTTTGTATTAAATCCTAAAATAATTGTAAACTTTATCTAAATGCAGTAATGTCCTCCATTTACCTAACTAATTGGGTAAATTTTAATTAACAAATTTTCTCCGTGTGCTAAAAAGTTGCGGTTTTTTCTGATCTCTTAAAATTTTTTTCACTTTTCACTTAGTGAGGTAATAATTAATACAAGTTAACAAACATGCTTATTAGATCAATTGCTTATTGCTTATAACTATTTTTTCTTAGATTAAAGCTAGAAGGTTGCTTTTATATGAAACCGTTTGTTTTTCTTTGACTTTTTGGTTATATGAACAAATAATAAGTGAACCTCAACATTAATTATTTTCTAAATAGTATTGTATTGTTTTAAGTGAATTCTTTTTGCTTTTCTTACAGTGTTAGAAAAAATTAATTTGAACAAAGATGCTATCTTACACAAGAGGCAAAAACGAAGAATGGAATAAATAGGAGTAAGTGACAGGACTATGTCTGTAAATAAATTGTAAAAGTTTTGTTTTGGATTACAACAAGAAGTTTATTGCAAAGCATGAATGAAAAATTTGGAGTTGCACATATTTATATACCAGCCCCCTTTTCTCTCCTTCCCTAGAGGAAACACGTCTCGTCAGTGATAATATAATACACTATCTCGACGCTTCCATTCCGTAGTGCTCCACGTCGCGTTTGGGCGCTGTACCGCTCCAAGTCGCGGTAAGTCACTGTACCGCTCTAGGTCTGTTTTACAAAGTTTTTAGGAGAGCCGATTGAAGATTTAAATACGTACCAAAATTCAGAAACCCGGACAAAAATTATGAAAATGGTTGTAGTAAATTTCCCAGATTCTAACCTATCAATTTTCATTACATTTTCGTCAAAGTTCATGTCGCGTATTGGAGTATCGCGAACCTCAACCTACAAAATTCTATGCTTTGTCAACAGTCAGCATCACCAATAATTCTTCCGCATTTTTATGTTATTTGCACTGATACTAAATTTTTTCAAACGACCTGGAGCTATCTTTCTCGCAAATCGAAGAAAGTAACAAATTTCGTTTTCTTTTATTTTCTTCTTGATACTGTGTAGCAATACATCATATTTTAACAGAGTACCTAGAGTAGTCTGTTTTTCATGCTATTATAAAAAGTCAAAATCTTCAAAAATGGACCTAGAGTGGTACAGTGATTAAGCGCTACGTGGAGCGGTACAGTGACTAAACGCAACGAGGAGCGATACACCACCCAAACGCGACGTGAAGCAGTGTGAAATGGAGGCATCGAGCTGTTACCCACCCCTAACTCATCTTGTGCCTGAAACCCTCAAATTACCTCCCTGCGTAAACACCTGATAGCATGTATGTTTTCCGAAACCCTTCAAAACCCTTCTTGCGCATGCCCCTGATCAACAACCGGTAACTGTATTTCCTATCTGTCACGGATCGAGGGAGGGGTGATGCAGATTGCAGGCTGATGTGACTGATCGACATGTTGTAATGGGCATAATACGGAGGTACTTTTAATTACTTTTTTTAGTAATGCTACGGATAAATATAGCGACTTGCACTGCCTCGTTGACCTCCCCGGATTCCTAATGCACCTGTGGGCAAATTTTGGGACTGCGTTCAGAGAAAGCATTAGGAAGAACTGAAGGGCCTATGACGAAGCCACCGAACGCTCCCTCGGGTTGAGGATAAAGGGTCACTGTACCAAGAGTTTCTACTCGTCGTGCCGAAACCTGAATGGCACCTGGGTAAGGTGTCTTAAACTGTGACTCTGGGATACCGGGTGACCTCTCAGAGTATCAGCCTTATCCTTGCACGCGGGGCTCTACAAGAATGGACGAACCCTTTCCCTAGCTGCTCGTGGGAACAACAATGAAACCACCAAAACAACAAAATTTTGTAAATGCGGTTCAAAACGATCGAACGCTCAGAGCACCCCACAATGGGTCAGCAAACAATGCCGATCATCCTAGAGTTCGGGGCGCTGAAAATAATTTAGATGGAAACACGACGACGAACCGGTAAAACGCCCACATTGAGTGGACGGACCAACTTAAGAATGACGTGCTAGACTGCTACGATGCCAGCATTGTCCCTGTTCCCAGAGGCTTTATGGCGCGTATGCACACTCTGTAGTGCCATGAACACCCAATGCTTCAGCACGTTGCGCATCAGTCAATGCGAAATCAAGCCTACAACCTTCGGAAAAATGGATATGTACGCGGAGCGCTCCCCCAAACTTCTACCTGATCAAGCTGCAGACGAAGATGAGGAAAGGAAATTAAGACCAACCGTAGAAAGCAGGCACCTTCTGAGAGATGATCGCGATTTCAGTACAAGGAAGAACATTAACATGCAAGCTTCTCCTAAGCCCCAAGATCTGGCTGAAATGGATGCCTTCCTTCGTGGAGATATCTCGCAAGAGTCCGACCTCTGGACCATTAATTGCTCAGTTTATGGTGCTGCGAGAGCTTTGGCTGATTCAAATCGAAGGCTGAAACCGACGATGGATCAAAAGACCAAAAGACGCTTGCATCAACTGAACCAAAAATTGGATGGGCAAGAAAAAATGCGTCCCGCGTTCAATGTGTGATTGACTACCTAACATCTGGTAGACTGTTCACGAAAAGGGTTCGAAAGTTCGCTCAAGAACTAAGGATCTTGAATCACACACTAAACAAGTCAAAGCTGCTGACAATCGAGCAGCATATTTTTGACAAAATTCGGCTATTATCCGACGCAAGGAAGATAATACAAAAGAGGGAGAGATGGATCAGAGAGAATCAACATTTTCTCGTTGTCCCTTCTCGCCTCTTCAGCGATCTCCCCGTTTCTGTAAAAAATCCACCCAAGCACAAGGAGGTAGAGACTTTTTGGAGAGAAGTGTACAAGATCCCGAAAACACTAAAGTTGAAAGAAGATACTGACAATATCATCCGCTTCAAGGAGTTTTGCGACAGTCTCATAAAATCTGAGGAGAAGTGCCCATCAGTCACTGCCAAAGAGGTGAAAAAAGCACTTAGAGGCACGAAGAACTTTTCCGGTGCTGGACCAGATTGTATCAAGAACATTTGGTGGAAGAAGTTTACTTCTATACACCAACATTTGGCCCGCATATTCACCTCATATTTAAAGTCGGAGACGCCTATACTCCTGCCGAAAAAAGGCAACTGGTCCAACCCAGAGAATTAAAGGCCAATAACTTGTTTGAACACAGTGTATAAGATCTTTACAGCTGTACTAAACAACAGGATTGCTCGACGATATTGAGTCTGTATGGCGAGAGATGTACGAACAGCGTGGCTCAAAAAAAGGTGTTTGACAGGTGTGTATGTAACGATGCTGCAGCCCATCAGCGCGTCCTGTTAAAGACCTGGATAGACTACCGGAAAGTTTTCGATTCAACCTTTTATAGACTTATCATCTGTCTATTGGGAAGCTTGAAGGCACATCCACACGTAGTGAGATGCATAGAGAAATTGATGCCTCTTTGTAAAACTAAATTCACTATCTGATCTAGAAATTATCGTGTGACAACGAACGTCACCTTCCAGAGGGGCGTCTTTCAAGGTGATACCATAAGCCCTTTGCTTTTTTGCATCACACTTCTGCCTCTATCTCTCGTACTACGAAATTCTCCTGGATACCTCTGTGGCGACACTAATCCGCGCCACCATAAGGTCACTCATGTATTTTATATGGATGACCTGAAGTCAGGTAAAAGGCCTCTGGTAAAAGCGAACTTCAAACTGCTATGAATATCTTCAAGAACTACACAGGAGAGATTGGGACAGACTTTCGTTTGAAAAAGTTTGCCAAAATTAATCTGAAGAAAGGAAAGATTACTGCTGTTCCCAAGGACCCTGAGCTTGTGGATGTAAGTGTTATCAGAAATCTTAATATTGGAGAGATCTATACATACCTGGGCGTGCCTCAAAGCCGCATTCAGGACTTAACATCAGTGAACGAGTCTCTCCGAAGCAGATACAAGCATCTTTTTCGACAGAGATGGTCTTCCAATCTGTCGGCGTTGAACAAGGTATCTGCGACTAACATGCTTGCGGATGGGGATTTCTGAATCTCCAGTGTCTTCGTAACAGAACTGTTCTAAGTACAGCTTACATCGTTGCTAATGGCAGAGATCCTCTCCCAAAGATGGTCAGGAATCACGGGATGATTGACGAAGGAGCGTTCTTTACGAAGCCGCGGAGCAAGCAGCCGAGACCCTTGGCCTGAATTTTAACATCAGAAGTGAGGAAAGCGCATTACTCCATTTAGATGCTTCACTTCTCAAAGCCGAAGTGAAGAAAGCAGAGGTTAGAAAATGTTACGAACCGCTACTCGACAAGACAATGCACGGAAACTTTCACATAAATGTAGAAAAACAGTTCTTGTGGAAGGAGCAAAATTTTGCTTTCCTCAAATCATCAGGGCTTAATTCAGGTACAGAGGGTTTTATTTTCGCATGCCACACGGAAAAAATTTTGGTATACTAGACGCACTTCCTATAGTACAGCAGCTGTACTATAGGCTTGGGGCAACAGCTACGCCGATTTATGGTGAGTAGTTGCGCGAAAATAAGAGGCAACCGTTGTCCCTCAAGGATGGGACGGCTCCTATTCCGAAACTGAAGCAGCAGTTGTACGGTGAAAATCTGCTGTCACAATTGTAATTTTTGCGTTTTCGTAATTTCGTGCTTCTTTTTCTTGTTTTTGGTATAAAAGCGTTGTCTTCAGTGCAGTGTTTTTGTGTTTTAAAGGACTTATGCATCTCTGAGTCTCTGGATTTTTCAAAGTTTTTATCTTTAAATCTTCATCGGAAAGGTAGAAGAATATATATTTTTTGACATAAATGAGGTTATGTGAACGACACCATCAGTTGCATCGATGAAAATTTGAATATTGAAATTAAAGAATTTTTTATTTTAAAAAATAGAAATGGAATAATTTGTTAAATTTTAAAGGGTTGTCGACAGTGTGAAATTCTTTGTTCACTAATAAAAATGTATATTTGTGAATGCAAAAATTAGAGCAAATCATCGAAAATTAACTTAACATCCTCAACAGAAATTGAATAATGTCAGAATAATTTCAAATATGATAAAAGTGTTATGATTTTTCTCCTTTTATATCCTTCAAGACTAAATTTAAAAATTGAAGGTCTTACTTGTTGTTTAGCTTTTAGTTTGAAACTTCCAAAATTTAATTACTTTAAACTGAACTCGTTTTAAGTTAAATAATCTTAAATTTAAATCATTTAAAAAAATTGAATAATGTTAAATTGAAACACCGGAAATACATTGGTTTAATTTTTGAATCTTTAAAAATTGCATCCTTTAAAAATAATTATATTTTATTTAATAAAAAATAATTATAAGTAATGCTTAGCTAAATAATTTTAAGCTGAAATCAGCTAAGTTTTATAGTCTCAAATATACATTAGTACAAGCATTAGTCAACGCGAGTGCACTCACGACTCGCATGACACTATTCCCGAAAACATGAACAACGGTTGTACTTTGCCATTGGTACAGCGCTTGCGCCGCAGAAGTATAGCTGCTGTCAGAAAACGGGACAGCAGCTGCCCCAAATCAAAGTATAAGATTCGTCCTAGCGTTTGGCGTGGCTGTTGTACCTATAGGTACGGTTGGTGTACCAACATTTTTTCCGCATTTTATGACAAGAAGTTCCCAGTGATAGGTGCAGAGCGTGTCAGCACACATTGAGTACCTAGAACACATATTATCGGGGTGTTCGACCCAAGCAGGAACGACGTATATCTATAGACATAATGCGGCCCTAAGAGTAATTTATTACCATCTTTGTCGTTCTTACGGCGTTGGCCGCGACCCTGTCCTGCCGAACGCTCCAAGGGAGATAGAGTCAATTGTCCGAAACAAGAAGTGCCAAATTTTCTGGATCTACGATTTTCGGGCAACAGTCTCCATTCCACACTCGAGGCCTGACATTGTTCTTCAAGACTTCGAGAAACGAACTATATTCGTGATCGAATTCTCGGCTCCGTCCAAATACAACATCACTGCAAAGGAGAAAGAAAAAGAGGAGATGTATCAAGACTTTAAAAAAGTTTGTTTGTAACCTTGAACCCATACCAGTGTGTTAAAATTGTGCCAAGGTACTTGCGAGATGGATGCAGAAAGCTGTCATCCTTGGGTCGCTTCGTGTCTTCAAGACACACGAGGGTTTCGCCGGCCTGACGTTGTGATTTCGTCGTGCCCTGTGACCACCCACCTCATGGTTGTGAGACGTGGCCATAGTTGTGATTTACCGCGGTTCTACTGGGGGCTATTGAAATTTTTTGGACAGCAGTTGCTCTTAGTGGTACGTTTCTGGAAGTCTTAGAGAACAATGTCAGGCCTCGAGTGCGCAACGGAGACTGCTGCCCTAAAATCGTAGTTCCAGAAAATTTAACACTTTTCGTTTCGGACAATTGAAAATCTATATCCCTTGGAGCGTTCGGCAGGGTAGGGTCGCGTCCAACGCCGTAAGAGCGACAAAGATGGTAATAAAGTACCCTTAGGGCCGCATTATGTCTATAGATATACGTCGTTCCTGCGTGGGTCGGACACCCTGATAGTATGTGTTCTAGGTACTCAGCGTGTGCATGACACGCTCTGCACCTATCACTGGGAACTTCTTGACATAAAATGCGGTCACGGTATGCTAAGGTGGAGATCACACCGTCCTGGCATGCGAAAATAAAATCATCTGTACCTGAATTGAGTCCTGATGATTTGAGAAAAGCAAAAGTTTGCTCCTTCGACAAGGACTGTTTTTCTACATTTCTGTGAAAGTTTCCGTGCATTTGCTTGTCGAGTAGCTCTTGGTGAAATTTTCCAACCTCTGCTTTCTTTACTTCGGCTTTTAGACGTGAAGCATCTAGATGGAGTAATGCACTTTCCTCACTTCTGATGTTAAAATTCAGGCCAAGGGTCTCAGCAGCTTGCTCCGCGGCTTTGTAAAGGAACGCCCCTTCGCCAATCATCTCGTGGTTTCTGACCATCTTTAGGAGAGGATCTCTGCCATTCGCAACGATGTAAGCTGTACTCAAAACAATTCGGTTATGAAGACACTGGAGATTCAGAAGTCCGCGTCCGCCTTGCTGGCGGGAAATGTATAATCGCGGAACTGACGAATTGATATGCCAGCTTTTATGCATATGCATGATCTTACGTGTGGTGACATCAAGGGCCTTGAACTTGTTCTTCGTCCATTGAACCACCCCAAAGAAGCAGAGTAGAACCGGGACGGCAAGCATGTTAGTCGCGGATACCTTGTTCAACACCGACAGATTGGAAGACCAAGTCTGTCGAAAAAGATGCTTGAATCTGCTTCGGAGACTCCTTCACTGATGCTACGTCCTGAATCCGGCTTTGAGGGACGCCCAGGTATGTATAGGTCTCTTCAGTAATAAGATGTCTAATAACACTTATATACACAAGCTCAGGGTCCTTGGAAACGCTAGTAATCTTTCCTTTGTTCAGATGAATTTTGGCACGCTTGTCCAAACCAAAGTCCATTCCAATCTCTCCTGTGTATTTCTTGACGATATTTATAGCAGTTTGAAGTTTGCTTTTACCAGAGGCATAGATCTTCAGGTCATCCATATAAAATACATTAGTGACCTTATGCTCGCGCTGATTAGTGTAGTCACAGAGGTATCCAGGAGAATTTCGTAGTGCGAGAGATAAAGGCAGAAGTGTGATGCAAAAAAGCAAAGGACTCATAGTATCAGCTTGAAAGACGCCCCTCTGGAATATATCGTTGTTCGTTGTCAGACGATAATTTCTAGATGCGATAGTAAATTTAGTTTTTCAAAGAGGCATCAATCTCTCTATGCATCTCACTATGTGTTCAAGCTTTCCAGCAGACAAATGATAAGTCTATGAGAGGTTGAATCGAAAGCTTTCCAGTAGTCAATCCAGGCCATTGACAGGACGCGCAGATGGGCTGCAGCGTCTTTACAGACACACCTGTCAATTGGCAGGTTCTATCGACAGCCTGCTAAACCTTTTTTTGAGCCACGCTGTTCGTACATCTCTCGCCATACAGACTCAATTCGTCGAACAATCCTGTTGTTTAGGACAGCTGTAAAGATCTTATACAGTGTGTTCAAACAAGTTATTGGCCTGTAATTCTCTGGGCTGGACAAGATGCCCTTTTTCGGCAGGAAAAGTTCTTCGTGCCTCCAAGTGCTTTTTTCACCTCTTCAGCAGTGACTGATGGACATTCCTCCTCAGATTTTATGAGGTTGTCGCAAAACTCCTTAAAGCGGATCATATTGTCAGTATCTTCTTTCAATTCTACTGTTTTCAGGATCTTGTACACCTCTCTCCAAAAAGTCTCTACCTTCTTGGGCTTGGGTGGATTTTTTTACAAAAAACAGGAAGATCGCTGAGGAGGCGCAATGGGTCAGCGAGAAACTGTTGATTCTCCCTGATCCATCTCTCCCTCTCTTGTATTCTCCTCCTTGAGTCGGATAATAGCCGAATTTGGTCAACAATATGCTGCTTGATTGTCAGCAGCTTTGACTTGTTTAGTGTGTGATTCAAGGTCTTTAGTTCTTGGGCGAACTTTCGAACCCTTTTCGTGAACGGTCTACCAGATGTTATGTAGTCAATTACACATTGAACGCGGGACGCATTCTTTCTTGCAAATTCAATTTTCTTGTTCAGTTGATGCAAGCGTTTTTTGGTCTTTTGATCCATCGTCGGTCTTAGCCTTCGATTTGAATCAGCCAAAGCTCTCGCAGCACCATAAGCTGAGCAATTGATGGTCCAGTGGTCGGACTCTTGCGAGATATCTCCACGAAGGGAGGCATCCATTTCAGCCAGATCTTGGGGCTTAAGAGGAACTTGCATGTTGATGTTCCTACTTGTACTGAAATTGCGATCATCTTGATTATTATTATTTGTTCATAACTAAAACAGGAAAGTAAAGTTCAACATTTTAGGAAAAACCGAACTTTCTAGCACTAATCTAAGATAGTTATCAACAATTGAAGGGCAACACCGCATAAGAGCGTAAGTGCCAAAACCCGAATTTTACGGGAGGAACGAAAAACTGTAGAACTTTCATGTAATTAATTTAAAAAAATGAAATGCGAAAACAGTTCGAGGTGCTTTATCGATCGACAGAACTAACATCCTGAAAGAAGCATCCATCTCCGAGAAAACCTTTGTCAAAGGAACGGCGCGTCCCCAAAAAATCTGATTTTGATACATAAAGAGTTGCATAACTTTTTTATTTTCAAATTAAAAAAAAAAAGAAAGTATCTTAGAGCTATTAGTTATCTCTATTGAATCGCGAAAAGAGTGCTCCGAAAAAAATAACCATGTGCGATAAAACCCTTGTAAAATAGCGGCGTATCCTAAAAATTCAAATTTTGATACCTAAAAAGTCTCATAACTGTTTTATTTTTGCATTTAGAGAAAAAACAAGGGAGTTCTTCCGAGCTGTTAATTAACTCTATCAAACCGCGAAATAAACATCCTAATAGAAGCAGTAACATCCGAGAAAACCCCTTATCAATGGTGCGGCGCGTCCCCAAACACGAAAATGTGGACACACAAAGAGTTGCATAACTTTTTTATTTTTTGAAGAAATTAAAAAACAAAAAAAGTACTTTTAAGTTATTACTTAGCTCTATTGAACTGTGAAAAGAAAAGGCAAAAATATTAAATTATTTTATAAAAAAAAATACCAAACATGGATTTTGACCCACTCCTAAATCGAAGCGGACCATGATGTTTACAGAAATATGAGTTAGGTTAAAAACATCATTTCAGGCCAATAAAACGCATTTCCAAAATTTGGCACTTACGCCCTCATGCGGTGTTGCCCTTCAATTCATTATTAAGTAACTTTAAGTGAAAAATAGACAAATAGTTAAATTTTTTTAGAAAAAACCGCGACTTCCTATCTCTATTCTAAGAGAAAAATTGCTTAAAATAATGATAAATTGTTTAAACAATTTATGTGAATATCTGATTAACAGTATCGAGTAGTATTTCATGTACTAGAAACAACTTGCAGTTTCAAAAAACGCAAAAAAATCATCATTAGCACCAAAAGCTCGCAAAACCCATTTGTTCACTTATGGGGGTTTTTTGGGACCCTATAAAACTGACTTATAGGGGTGATATTTGAAAAGTAATATTTTATTTGTATTCTATGGCTAATTGTGAACAGAAATGTTAAGTTTCAACTTGATTCAGCTAATATTGACGATTCTAAATGAAATTTACAAAAACGTCTTCTTTTTCTTATGGGAAATACGTGTGAAACTTCATGGGGAAACTTCATGAATTTACTTTTTTGTCAATTCGACCAAGTTTGGGGGCGATATGCATAAAAATTTGAAAAACAATTTCCAATGCATTTTTGAACCACTCTAATGCCCACGGAGTGAGTCAAATAGAAGCTTGTAGAATTGCCTAACGTCATCCCAATTCAGCAAAATTGATGTAATCGTTGTTAGATAGATAAATGTACATTTTTCAGCCCACTGGCCTTAAAAAATTGATTTGCTTACACTTCCATTTTCTTAGAGAATGTTCTTAAAACTAACCATTAAAAACTAACATCCATCCATATCTTATCTCTAAGACGGCTCGCTCTTATCGCCTTGCCTTCCTCGCTTCGCCTCGCACGCATGTCCCTACTTTCTCCCTTTGTCTAGCATTGCCAAACTCTGCCTCCGCGGCTAATACCTAATACTTATATACTATTCACAATATTTACATATTCTTATAACTACTTCCTCTTCTATTTGCAACCTTTCCTTCTCCATTCCTCTTCCTTCTCTTCTTCTCTATATTGAACAACACCCCCTTCACCCATGCTACTGCCCTTTTGTCCCCCCTTTCATGCATCAGTACCTCCATGCTTATCCTATTCCTTTCCACCTCCACGCACTCCTCTAACCAGTGCACTACTCTTGCATCCCCCTTCCCACACAGTTCACACATCCTCTTCACCCTAGAGAGCCAGAACCTATTAAAACCCTTCATGCACCCACATCTCATCCTCGCTATAAGCTCCTGACTTTCTTTCTCTCCTTTTTCACACAAATATTGCGCCATCGCCCTTGGCATAATCCACACATAGTTCCCGTCAAACCTTGACTCTCTTATTCTCTATGCCCCTGCTGCTTTCTCTCTCTCCATGCCGTTTTTTTTAACCATCTCATATACCTTCTTTCCTCGTGTATCCTTCTCACTTCATCCATCTGCAGTCCATTCGTTCTAAAATATCTTTCCCTTCCAACCTCCATCTTTCCACCTCCTCTCCTGTCCTCCTTCTGCCACCAACACTCTCTAACCAGCTTACTTCCCCTCTCTTTCAAAAATTTTTCCTCATATTTACACGCCCGATGACAATATAGTTGGACGTGTTCCTTGCAAACCCCAGTTTCCACTTTACATACCTCTCCTGTGTCCTATTTACCTCTTCACTTTCCTTTCATCTCCACACCTCTACTCCATGCAATAGCATACTCACCACTAGCGAGTCAAACAATTTCATCCTCCTTCCAAAATTCTCTGCGAATAATTTCTCTCCCAGCCCCCGCACCTGCCTCATCACCACATTTGCCCTCCTTACTCTCTCTTTTATGTGACCATCCACTCCCCCATTCCTCAGAAGCAAGAAGCCCAGGTACAATAGCTTTTTTACCTCCTGCACCGCCTATCCGTTCCACTTTCACTCTCCTCCCTTATCCCTTCTACCTCCTTTTCTGAGCATCATAACCTTGGACTTTTCCGCATTCAGCTCTAACTTGTTCTTATCCAGGTATCTTCTCAACCTCTTTATCATCTCCTTTAGGGCCTCCTCGCTTCTTGCCATCAACAAAATGTCATCTGCATACGCTAGTGACCAAATTCTAGCTGCTCCTACCCTAACTCCTCTCACCACTCGGGCCTCCAGCTTACTTTCCATATCCGCGATTAAAATTGCAAAAACCCTTTCGATGAGGCCTCTCTCCGCTCCCCTGTCCTCCATCGCCTCCCACAACCTCTCCCTATCCACCAAAGGAAACGTGCCTTAGAGATCCGCAAAAAAATGCGTACACTCTCTCGACCCCTTCTGCGCTAATTCTCTATCCACCACGTACAGCAGAACGTAGATATTGCCGATAGTACTCCTACCCGCCCTAAAGACCCCTTGCGTCTCCGGCAATATTCTTTTCCCCTCCACATCCTTCCGCAGCCTCTCCGCCACTACCGTCGCGTATTTTTTATACGCCGTATTCATTAGAATATTCATCCCTCTATGATTTCTCTACCTATCCCTATCTTCTTTCTTATACAGTGGCACTATTAACCCCTCTGTCAACCCTCCTGGAAATCGCTCCCCTCTCCATACTTTCTTCACTACCTGCTTCAGCCTCTTCTTAACCTCTGGTGTACTAAACATCTACACTTCGTTCGCTACCCCGTCCAGCCCTGCAGCTTTTGACCTTTTTAACTTCCTTATCTGTTTCTTCATCTCCTCATCATTCAGCTCCTCCATATCTGCCTCCCTCGTTCTTCTACTCCCACCATCTCTCTTCCTTGAATGTGAGCCCTGAAATAATTCTTTAAAAAAAACTCCCTCCACTCCTCACTCCCTATCTTCTCGCTTATCCCCACTATATGCTTCCTAAACTTATTTATTATGTTCCATACGTCCCCCTCTGCCTCAACACTTCACAACTCCTCTTCCAGGTCATTCTCCTTTTCCTGTTCTCTTCCTGACACATCAATGTAAACACCTTCCTAATTTCTACGTACTTCTCCCTTTTCGCAGTACCCTCTTTCCACTTCTTGTATTTCCTCTTCACCTTCCTTTTGATCTTTTTACATTCTATATCCCAATACGCCTTCACCATTCCCTTTTTCTTCTTTTTGAATACCTTCTTTTACACGCACCCTTTCACTTCCTTTTTAAATCCTCCCATAGCTCTTCCGCCCACTCCCCGTCGAAGCGAACCTTCCCTGAATGTGATCGTTGTTTAACTAATGATTATTATAAAAATCGTGAACTTGCTTGACTTGAAATAAATTGAAATTCAAATTATTCTGGTTTGAATCTTTCGATTTCCGAATTTTCTCCATTTAAAAATAATATGATCTAGAATTTTTTTACAGTTTTGCATGCATTGAAACCTGGAATGAAGAACGGTTTCGGGCATGGCCTGCACTGATCTTCATATTAAATCCAGAGAATTCAAATGTAAGCATTCAGGACTGTGTAGACTAGTTACAATTGGAATACATAATATTACGCAGCAGATGCACGTGAGTACCCGCGCACTGCTCCATTTTTAGCTACTTTGCTGTTCGTTACGTTTCGCAGGATTTTTAGATCAAAGTTGTTCATTCCTGATGGCTTTATTGTTGATTCTTGGTCTTCAATTTCAAATTGATTTGTTTTAAAATTTTCCAATTAGAAATTGCTGAATTTTTGAAGTCTTTCAGTTTCAAATTCTTCAATTTTGAATAATTAATTTTAAATGATTAATTCTTAAACGCTTGCGGAATTATATTGTATAATTTTATTGTCTTTTGTAAAATTTGTATACTACACGTAATTTCGTAATTATTTATTCTAAATATAAGGCTGAGAAAGAAAATAATAATTATTCATGAAATCAGTGTATAAAAGCAACACTATTAAATTAATTTTGCAGTTACTTTTTACCGTCTTGAGTTTCAGGATCACGCTCATGAAAAGGATTAGACTTTTCATAACAAATTATATACAGTGTTGAAGAACTTCAAAACTGTTCATTTTATCATAAACCTTTCGGATTTATTATAGCGCAATTTTTTGTATTCAGTATTCTGCGTACGATCAACTGTAAGCACGTCTAATGAATTCTTATATTCTCGTGCATCGCAATACCAACCTTTTCGAATGGAAACACGGAATTTAAACTCCGAAATGTGCTCTCAGCACGGAAGTTGCTTTCAAAGTGGCAAATTTACGAATTGGGTTACCTTTTCCTTGATATGTGACCGTTGCACTCTTCAAGAATGGCTTAATTCCCACACAAACCAGGAAATGAATGAATTGCAACCTTACTTTATTTTTATCATAAATTATTATTATTATTATACCATTATGCCGTTTCCCTTAGGGGTAGTTTATAGATTCATCTTTCCATTCTGAATGGAAAATCATAAATGACAATACGTCGTTTTGAACTTGTTTGACTCTTCTTAAAATATCTTAACATTCCTGTTTTTAAAGAATTTTTGCAAAATGATCACAATTTGAATAATGTTTTGAAATCTTAGCCTAGACTGTACATACACATTCGAATACAGAGAAGATTTAAGAATTAGGAAGAGCTGAAGGCATTTATACGCAAAATGACACCTTGCTGGAAATACTTAGATGATCAGGGTTATTAAAACTGATACCTGCTCCTCAAATGGGCGAATAGATCAATTTGTAAAAATCCATATATCGCCATGATAGAGAAACTAAGATTTTCTCCAAGATTGCTAACAATTTCATTTAATACATTTACGTGGTTATACAGAATATTTCGAGGCACAGTGACTTTTTTACATTACAAATTACAAATTATTTTAACAAGCTTGGTTGATTAAACTGAAATTTAAATCTAATTAGATATTATTAAAATTAAAAGGCCCGCGTTTAAAAGACGATACAAAGAATGTAATAACATCGCCATCACTCAGAGACAGACATTTTTCTTCCTTTTAAATGGCCCACCAAGTTTTAGGAAGTTAGGCTGAAAGCCGTTCATTTAGGCTAACTTCCTAAGTTGTTTTGGCAGTTAGACTAAAATTAATCATTGAAACGAGCACATATATAAGTCAATGGTAAATGTTACCTCAAAGTTTTCTTTTAAATTTCAAATTTCATTTTATAGTTTTGTATACTGTAAAATATGATATGATGATAGAGACCGTCATTCAAAAGCGATGTACTTGAATAAAAGACAAAATAATAGGTATCTTGTTAAACTTGATTTTTAAAAGAAATTTTTAAATGGTGCTCTCGACCATACTTTAGAATATACAAAACTGCAAAATTAAATACAAAATAGAAAAGCATCCTTGAAGCAACATTTATATGAATAGAAAATTAGGAGGTATCATGCCCAAGCTTCATTTTGAAATAACTTTTTTTTGTATGGCCTTCGCCATACTATAGAATGTACAGAACTATGAAATTGAATAGAAAATAAAATTTTGAAGCAACATTTAACGTCAATTTGTACGTAAATTCTACATATCATGAATTTTCGATAACAAAAATTGGGTTTTTTCAAAAAGTGGTCAGGTGATAATTTTAAATTCCACCTGAAAACTTTGACGGGATGCCAAGATACCACAACGACATAAGAAATCTCATATTCGAGCTCCTTTCAACTCAATTTGGTTCAACCCCACCGTGTTTATCTTTTTTTGTTTCTTTAAGTCAGTGAACGGACTTTTGTACAGTAAAATTAAAATTAAAAAAATGTAATTGTATCAAATGTTTGAAATCTAATTGCAAAATGTAATTTTTTAGAATATCGGACTATAATCTAAAATGGATAAAATTCATCAGTTTCTTCGAGCGCCAAGCGTTACGGATGCTCCCTTGGAAAGTGAGAATTTCACACGTGACACTTCACTTCCTGGCTACATGAGTTTACTTCGCGATGAGCAAGTCGCGATTCTCTTCGCCTTCGTAATCTCGATGTCAGTTTCTCTAAAGAAATTTTATGAAATGCTCAGGATCCAATGCACATGTACATGCAAAAGGTACTCGTTAAGGTATCAATTAACATCACTGAGCACGACTCTCGACGATGCCAAGCTAACATATAAGTGCGTGCGAAATATGACAGAAAGTGCTTATTAAACTCTATCATATTGCTGAAACAGACAACAATGATTGGATTGTCTATTTATTGTAATATTATATGCTTTTCGAGACTCGTCATATTAGAACTTATCTCTCAAGATTTGTTATTTAGACGGAAAGAGAAAAATCAGGCTGATTATTAGGGTGGGTCGAAAATAAATACTTTCGGAATTCGAAGTCCGAAGTCGATTTTCCCCCTTGAAAATAAAAAGTTTTTATAACTGATATTTTTTTCATGGAATGCGTATTTTTTGAGAGATATTTCGATGTCTCAAGTTAAAAAACATATACACACAGAGAGACAGACACATTCGCGAAAGCCTTCTCTGATGAAAAAGTAAAAATCTACAAGGCCCAGGAATCGAACTTGGAATGACAGCAAATTTTCTTATTCCGGAATTTTGTATCTAACTGAATTAATTTTTTTTTATTTGTAAATTTAGCATTTCTCGAGCTCGTGTGGAATTTTTAAGCCTAGAAATACATTAGAAAAAAATAGACAAGGTCCAGGAATCTTAATTAAGAACAGAAAGTTCCACAATAACTCGAAAAATGTTAAACCTATAAATAAAAAAAATTAATTCTGTTAGATATGAAATTTCTAAATAAGAAAATTTACTGTCATTCCAATTTCGATTTCTTTGTCTGGTCGATCTTTTTCTAGTGTGTTTCTATGTTAAAAAACACACATGCGCAAAAAAAATGTTTTAACTACAAGTTATGAAAATAAGTTCATAAAATATCAAAATCAAAATTTTAAAAGTCCGCTGCATTGCCAATTTCGATTCCTGGGTCTTTTGGATTTTTTTCTAATGTGTTTCTATGTTTAAAAAACCCAAAAATGGTCGAAAAAATGTTTAAACTACAAGTCATGATGATAAGTTCATAAAATACAAAAATCAAACATTTGAATGTCCGCTTTATGGCCAATTCCGATTCCTGGGTCTTGTGGATTTTTTTCGAATGTGTTTCTATGTTTAAAAAACCCACACATGGTCGAAAAAATGTTTAAACTACAAGTTATGAAGATAAGTTTATGAAATACCAAAATCGAAATTTTAAAAGTCCGCTGTATTGTCAATTTCGATTCCTGGGTCTTGGGGATTATTTGTCTGATGCATTCTTGTCACTAAAAAGTTTTTATGAATCTCAAAAGACTCTCCTCCTATTTGTAAACGGGTCCAAACAAATTTCCGAAAACAATGGTAAATTAAATAGGAATTATCTCTCAGAAAATGGTAGATTAAAATCCGAAAAAAATTTAGAAGACTTTTTTGACCTCTAGGTATGTAAAAAAAGATTGAAACTCAATAAAATTTGAAAACTTTGCAAACGAGAAATTTTGTGATCCTTTTTTTCGAGCACGGGTAACCAAGCTGCATATCGATCGATTCCAAATTAATTATACTTTTTATGTCCCCAATACGCTACTTTTCCGCGATGTAGCGAATTTGAATTCCAGAAGTATTTATTTTCGAAGAATCTTAATGATTATGAATGTCACTCTCATCACATAATGTTGCTGATTTTTTCACTTGTTCTGTATTATTAGCTTTATTTCTTCGTTCACTTATATCCTCTTTGAGGAAGTATACATTGCTATGCGGAAACTCTCACTCTCCAATCATTTGCAAGCAGGAAAGGAAGCCCGTAAAAAAAATAATATTCCAATTACAGGTTTGGAAATTTGAAAAAAAAACAAATGGCTATTTGCGGAAGAGTTGAGGTGAGAGTTAAATATGTAAAGAATAGAAGTGGAACGAGGGAAAATTTAGAATATTGGGTGATGAAGGTATTTTTCTCCATATCTTGTTTTTTGTTGTTTTTTAGATCTTTTGGACAATATTTAATGTCATTATAGGAATTGAAGATGATAAATATCCTAAATTTTTCAATTTATTGCAGAATACGTTCTTTAAATCAATACTGAATTTAATTTACAATTTGAAACAATTATAGAAACTATAATGCTTATTAGGGTGGTCCAAAACAGCATTGGATTTTTTTTTTTAATTTTCATGCATGAGAAAAAAAGACGTTTTTGTAAATTTTTTATAGAATCGTCAATATTAGGGGAAAAGAGTTGAAACTCAACATTTTTCTTAATTAGACATAGAATACGAATCAAAACTTATTTTTAAATTACGAGTTTTTGGCGCTAATTATGATTTTTTTGCATTTTTTAAATACATATTCTTAATAATACATAAAATACTACTTTTTCATGGCAATTCGATGTTTTTATACCTTTTTTTAAACAATTTATCTTGGAATAGAGTTGGAAAGATGCGTTTTTCTGAATTTTTAACTTATTTCCAACTTTTCAATTAGATAAGATAACAATTATTTCCATTTATTGAATATAATTATGTAAACAATTTACTATTATTTTTAATGATATTGTCTTTAAATAATGCTAAAAAAATGTTTACTTATGGTGTTTATTGGGGAATATAAAATAGTTCTAGACTAAAAAAGTTTGTGGGTTACTTATTTCGAATGTTCAGAAAGCCAATAAGCAGAAAATCGCCGACTTCTTGATTGAATAATTGGTTTTATTGCTACTTCCTAGAAAAGATATTCCTTGACGTAATAATTTTCACATGTATTGCAAAGCTACATTAATTTGCATTGAAGAAATATCATCAAAGAAATTATTTCTTTGGGTCAAGACATGATTTTTTGTCTTTAAACAATATTTACTCAACGAAAGTGAACAAATCCTGGTACAAAGGAAAGAAACCAGTGAAACGCATTTTTGTTTCGCTTAAAAAAACTCATTCTACAATTTTGAATGGAAGGACCTGAACAAAATTAAATACTGCTAGGAAGTTAGTAAGAACAATAGGAAAACTCTTTTGGTTTTTATTCAGAAAGATCGATTACATTTCCGTATAAATCTTATTATTTCTGAAGAACTAAGAAAGCTTTCCTAAAACGCTCATTCTAAAATATTGATCCAGAAGATTTTTTCCACTGTGCAACGTAACTCTCTCGCAATATATTATCTTTTCAGGTTCTCCTTCTAAAAATATTAGATCGAGCTTTAAGGGAAGCTTTCTTAGTTGTCTAGGGGTAATCATATTTAAATGTAAATCTGGTATTCATTTTCAAATGAGAACCACAATAATATTAATGTGATGCATCGTAACATCTTGGCTTTATTACATTTTTTTAGCGTCCTTCTGCTCAAAATTTTCGATTGAGGTTTTTATCGGAACTTTATTAGTAATCTTGGGCTAAGAATATTCATGTGGGTATGTGGTTCATGTTTTTGAATGGAAACCGAAAAAAACTTTCTCATGGTGCTACGTAACCTATTCGCAGTAGATAATTTTTTTCAGGTCCTTCCGCTGAAAATTTTGGAATTCACTTTTTATTAGAGCTTTAATAGGAATCCTCAGCTGATAATATTGATATGAGAATGTCATCTTTATTTTTAAATGGGAACTAAAAGAGCTTTTTTATGGTGCGTACTCTTAGCAGTATTTAATTTTTCCATATCCTTCCGCTCAACATTTTTGAATGAGTTTTTATTAGAGCTTTTCTAGTAAACCTTGCCTAAGAATATTGATTTGGGAATGTGGTCTATGTTTCTTCATTACGATTAAAAGAGTTTTCTATGGTGCTTCGTAGCCTCTTCGCAGTATTTTTTTCAGGTCCTTCCGCTCAGAATTATGGAATGAGCTTTTTCATTAGACCTTTACTAGTTATCCTGGGCTAAGAATCTTTATGTGGGAATGTGGTTTATATTTTATGTGGGAACGTAAAGAGTATTTCTATTGTGATTCGTCCTCTTCTCAGGATTTAATTTTCATCAGGTCCTTCCGCTCACAATTTTAGAACGAGCTTCACTGGTTATACTGACCTGAGAAGATTCATGTGCGAGTATGGTCTATGCCTAAAAACTGTACCTAACAAAAATTCATTATAATTTCCATCCTAATATGAAGTTTAATTTTGTTTACATGATGCAAATTTCGAAAAGTCCAATTTGTTTCAATCGTGTGCAAAACTACGAATCTTGCCGATGTTTCGTGAACATTGCAATTCACTTCTTCAGAGCTAACCTAAAACTGAAGTTTCATGTTATGTTGTTCTTATATATATTTTAGAATTTCCAGCTGCTCTAGATACAGAATTTCGTAATACTAGCCCTAGCACCATGCTTGACCGGTTAGTTTTACGAAAAATTCCATAATCCTAATCAGTGCTAAACTGTTTAGTGTTTATACTTTCCAAGCTCCTAAAAATAGCTACTTCAGAACAATAATCAAACATAATTATAAACGAAAATAATTAAAACATGAACATAATTATCATCGTGTATTAAGAAAAAAAAAATATACATATTAAGACTGATCAAACTTGACATTAAAAAATTGGCAAATATTGGATCTCACAGCCTATATACAATTATACATTGAACCTATCACATAAAAAAATATTTTATAGCAACTATAAGGTACTCGCTTATTAAAACTATGAAGAGTTTTTATTTATTTATTATTGTATTTGTGTACGAAGCGGAAATGAGAAATGAACGTTGCGAAATTGGCGAATCGTACCCTTTATCCCCTACGAAGATGGTGTAAGTTAAAATTAATGTATTTTCTGAATTTGACACAAATTATTTTTCTTGTAAAAAAATATATTATTGCATATTTATTATAATCGAACATTCTAACAACGTCTCCTCATGCTCGTGAACGATCCTGTATTTATTTAAACATCTCTGCTCTCCGCTAGACGACTCATAGAAGTGAAACCTTGCTTTTGGGGATGATGATGATGATATGATTAAAATAATAATGATGATGATGATGCTATTTGAGCTGCGAGGCGTCAAGTAAGAAATTGTTGAATCACGTACACAAAATCAAGTGGCGTCTGGTATGCGATTGCATTCATATAACTACCGAGAAGACATTTGTGGCCAGCTGCAATCTACTATCGCAGATTAATTCATGCTACGCATTGTGGTGAGTGTGGGTGCCGAAACCACTTTCTCCGCGACCAAGCTTCAGCATATCGTTTCCTTCATACCATAAACGATCCTAAACTTTCACTAGGTTCAGAGTCACGCGTCGTGCGACGCTTTTAAAATTGCGCTCGCGCTCTGATTGCATCATGAATAATCGAAAACGATTCAAGATTTATGATACAAACCCCAGGAACAAGACATAAATCAGGAAAGGAAAAAGAATAAGGAATCAAAACACAACACAGTACAATTAACAAAATATGAATTAATTTTATTCGTAACGGCATTAGTTAACAATAGAAACACAAACAACAACATGCGTCTATCAAAAATTCGATAAAAAAGCAGTAACGTTCTGCACGTCATATACAAAGTGTAGATTCCCATGGGTATAAAAAATAAAGGGATCTATCAGTCGAGTAGCGAGTGCTCAGGAATATCTTACTTCCTACGTTTTGGATACCTTAAAATTAATATGTACAGTGGCTTATGATACATTATTCTCGCGATGGTTTTTTGTACAGGATTTTATTATCAGGGACAAGCATACCTCATTGACTTGGGGATTGAAAGTTGGGGATTTCGATTTTTTGATTTGTTGGTAGAGGAGGTGGCTTGAGATCTTGAGTGATCGTTGGCAGTTCTTCTTTAACCTGAAGTGACCTATCCCATCGAAGTTGATTTTCACCTGTCAGCTGTAGAGGCTGTTGAGCTACGGAGGTTTTTTGTTTATCGAGGGGCTGAACACTCAACTTAGCTTGACTTCCCTGACTTTGAGCATCTTTACGATCTTCCCAACCGGAACTCTTGTGATGATGATGATGATCCTCGTTAGGGAACCACTCCGAAATCCAAACAGGCTTCCAAATCTTCTTCCAACCTGGCACCCAGATTTCCTTCCAAGCAGGTACTTGAATTTCTTTCCAATCTTCCTTCCAAACTAATTTCTTGTCTGGAATCCATTCTTGTTTCTTTTCTGTCTTCCAAATCTGCTTCCAGGCTTCTTTCCACTCCAATTTCTTGTCTGGTACCCAGATTTGTTTCTTCGCTGGTTTCCAGATTTGTTTCCATTCCTCCTTCCAAGTCAGTTTTTTATCTTCTACCCAGATCTGTTTCTTAGCTGGTTTCCAGATCTGCTTCCACTCCTCTTTCCACTCCAGCTTCTTATCGGGCAACCAAATTTGTTTCTTAGCAGGCTTCCAATATTTCTTCCATTGAGGTTTCCATACCAACTTCTTTTTCCAAAGATCGTGGCTGGTGTACATCCATCCATGGTCATCAGTTCCCAACTTATGAGGTCCAGGAATTCCAACCTTGACCCATTCCGGTATCCAGATTTTCTTCCATGCAGGTACTTGAATATCCTTCCAGGCTGCTACCTTAATCTCCTTCCAAACAGGCTTGTAGACCTTCTTCCAATCTGGTACCTGAATGTCCTTCCATGCTGGTACCTTTATCGGGACCCAGACTGGCTTCCAGACTTTCTTCCAATCTGGTACCTGAATTTCCTTCCATGCTGGCACCTGGATCTCCTTCCAAACTGGCTTCCAGATCTTTTTCCATGCTGGCACCTGAATCTCCTTCCAGACTGCTTTTTTCGTTGGTTCCCAGACTGGTTTCCAGACTTTCTTCCACGCAGGCTTCCAGATTTGTTTCTTAGCTGCTTTCCAGATTTTTTTCCAGCCTGGTTTCCAAACCAGCTTCTTCTTCCAGTAGCCGGAATCATGATGATGGTCATCGTGGTGGTCATCGTGGTGTTCATTTCCATCTCCACCACCACCGCTGTAACCAGAGCCTCCAAATCCACTATCCGAACCATGAACTCCGATATCTCCTCCACCACCGGAACCACCTCCATATCCTCCAATATCTCCTCCTCCCCCGTATCCACCACCTCCGTGTCCTCCAATATCTCCTCCACCTCCAAAGCCACCTCCGTGTCCTCCAATGTCTCCTCCACCTCCGTGTCCTCCGATGTCTCCTCCCCCTCCATACCCACCTCCAATGTCACCACTGCCAAATCCACCCCCGTGGCCACTTAGGTCACCACCCCCACCGTAGCCACCACCTCCGTGACCTCCAATGTCTCCTCCACTTCCATGTCCTCCGATGTCTCCTCCCCCTCCATATCCACCTCCGATGTCGCTACTGCCAAATCCACCCCCGTGGCCACCTAGATCACCACCACCTCCATATCCGCCACCCCCCTGTCCACTTGGTCCACCAGAATGTCCTCCGAATCCACTGGGTCCTGCCCACCTCTTTTGTGCCACTGTACCATATCTGGAAAACAATTTTTTGTTAGGAAAGTCACTTTAAAAGTGTAGCCAAGTTACGTTAAAAATTGACACTCGTTGAAAATTGCATGATGGTAAATGCTTGAGTGAATTATAAACTTTGCTGGGCATGTATCCGAATACAAGAATGCCTTATTTTTCAATAGTTGTTTAATAATATTTTTAGAGAAGATTAAGTTAAGCTTTCTCATTTTTGTGTTCAATGGTAATCTAACCAAGAGTCAAATGAATGCAGATTAAAAAAATTTAATCTTTGTTACTGGATGTTCTATAAAAGGTGAAAATCAGACTGATTGAACCAAATATAAATAACGTCGAAATTAATTATTATTTTCTATTTTTCTTAGGCTTACTTTAAAGCTGAATTTTGAATTTTTTCTTTTTCAATAGTAATACAATTTTTAGACTAGATTTTTCTAATAGATGCGCGAACGATAATAATGGCGGGATAATGATTATTGAACTGACATCTGACTTCTGAACACTTTTGACATAAATTTGATATTACTGAATATGAATATAAAAATGTTAATCCCAATATAATTCAAAGAAAGTAAAAGAGTAATTAGTATTAGTAATTTAGCTAAGGGTCAAAATTTTACAATAATATTACACGATTGAAAGAAATTGATGAAAAATGATGAAAATTGGTGAAACTTACGGAATTTGTTGCTGTGACTGTGGCTGCAGCTGTTTTTGATCCAATGCCTTACCCGCCACAAGAACGGCCTGCAGTAGCACCACTAGTGCAGCCTGTGAACAGTTTCGAATGTAAAATAAGTAACAAAAAAAAATATCATTACGAGGGCAGCGATTCTAACGGAGTCGCGCGTCACTTCAAGTTCGAGGTCTCTTTAAATTCAACACCGGAAACACCATGAAACACGTGATTTTTGTAGCACATCATCAAACATCATATTTATACAATATTAATATAAAGATCTCAAAATTTAGTTATATGAGAGTTGTCTAAATAATCAGGCATTTAAAGAACAAATTCCAAATAACAAATATTATGAAAAGAAAATTATTGCAAGACGTCAATCTGAACATAAAATTGATCTAATTCAGTACTTAAATTTCTAGATGTAGATCTTCAATATTTTTATTATTTATTTTATATTTGCACTTCTCTATTTTCTTTTTGCAATTTATACTCGATTTCCTGATGTTAAACTTTTCTGACTTTTTTTTTTTGGTTTTCTTCTGGTCTCACGTGATAATCGGTGGACGGTAAACAGCAAAAAATCGAGAGCACTTGAGGTTTGAATGATATGATAATGGAGAATTGTTGGATTCTCACGCACGGTAGATTAGTTGTTAGTTTTTGAATAAATTTTGAAAACTGACCGCGCATCTCGGGCGAAATCTCATATTGTCGAGTGCCGCCCGCTCGGGCCCGCGTACTCAGGTTCCCTAGGCGCAGGAAAACGTAGCTTACTTCGTCCAATCAGTGGAACGCCGTTGTTATATAGGCGCGTATCCTCCCGCGTGGCGAACGTCCGGATGAACGAAATGCGGCAGGTGGTGGAAGTTGCAGACCGTCGGTGGTGGAAGTAGTGGAAGCGGTACAAGCACCTTCCCGGGAGAGTCCAGGACACATTCGTGATACACATGCTCTTTACGCACTGGAGTTACACGCACAGGCGTAACATCGTGCACAATTTCTTTCAGAATCTTCCACAGTTTACTAGAATTGTTAATGAAGAATTCTTTTGTAGATAATGTTTAAAGTAATAGTGTAAAAAGTACCCACAGCTAGTTACTTAAAATTCATTTCTTTCAGTAACGTTGCTAATTTTTTTTTAAATTGCTGTGAAAAGGGTATAGTGCAAATTGGAAGCGGCAATTCTGAAGATCGCAGGTAACATTCTTATTTTTTCGAAAAAAAATACCATCTACAATTTCGTTTCAATGGGCTTTATATCAATTTATAGAATAGAAAACGAATTTTATCATTAATAAACGTCTCAACTTATCAAAATAATTTCTTGGATGTTTAATTTTTATTGCTTATTTAAATCTCAATTAATTGATCCGTTATTAGTGGTACGGCAGTAGACGCCAATTTTTGTCATCTGATATCAATTAAGGTAGGTGTTGTGCCAAAAATCAGGTCTCTGGAAAAAAAGTTTTCTAGGATTTTAAAAATCAAAATGATATTATTAGTCATGTCCTGTCAAAGAAAAAAAATCTTTTTGATGAAAAAAGTTAACTGGTAGAAATTAATTATTTTATCAACAGTTTTTGTAATTGAATTTTTTTCTGATAGTCGTTTCTCGCCAATTAAAAAAAAATAATTTTCGTGGAAAACATTCCATACAACTCTATTGTTTCCAAATTTAAAAATACGTAAATAATCTCAAAATACATTGATATGCTTAAAAAATGCTTTCTTCGCAAAACATTGTTTTGACAATTTCAGCCATGGACAAATTTTCTTTTAAAATTGGAAAGAGTAGAGTTGTAGAAGATGTTTTTCCCATAAAAATCAAACATTATTTATTAAAATTTATCCACTTTTCAAAGTAATTGGTGAGAAATAATTTAAAAAAATTCACTTGCAAAAAGCATTATTAAAATATACGTTTGTTGTAAGTTTTACAATTTTTGCAATAGAAAATATTTTTTTAAAGTATGTCATTAGTAATATTATTTTAATTTTTAAAATCATATACAAAACTATTCTTTTCAGATATCGGATATTCAGCACAATAAATACCTTAAGAAAAAATCAATTCAAATCGATACATATTATTTGCTTTCTAAATACAAATCATACTAGAATTTCACTAAGAATCAATGACACAATTCAAGATTTCAATCATTTAAATCTCAAATTCCGGCTATGTCCACTTGTGCAAATATACTAATTGTGAGAGATAATTAACTGAAATTTCACTTATTCAGTCATTCTCAGTTCTTTAGGTACCCAATGTTTACTATTTAAATCAGTAAAAAAAATTAATTCAGAGTAATTTCATTCAGTGAATCAGTTGTTAGGCAAAATGTCGTTTTGAATACGTAGAATTCAGTCCCTTAATAAAATAATTAGTAAAAATATTAACTGATACAAGTTTAGAACAATGCAAATAATTTATTTCCATATTTTCTGTATAACTTAAATATCACATTTTTAATACTTGAAGTTCACTGATTAATATTTATTCGCATAGCACCATTTTATTAGCTTATTTTGAGTATTCTATTTTTAAACAGTATTTCAAACAGTAAGTTCAAGAACAGTAAATATCACTAATGATTTACAAATTTTTGTATTATTTTTTCATCGAATATTTCAATAATAAATACTGAATTCGAGGATATTATAGTTGTTGATTTTAGTCGTTGTTTCGGGGCAAATTTCTTAAACGGATATAGAGAGAATTTTTTATAATGATAACAAATTGGTTTTTACTAAAATACAGTTTTAAAAGAACAAATATGAACTTTGATTGAAATAATACAATTTTGGTTTATAGATAAATAAATAAGTTCATGAAAGAATCAACAGAATTTTCTTGAGTCTTTAAATTCTCTTTATTCAAGCAAACTTTTATAAACAAATGGAAATGAAAACTAATAGTTACATAATAATTGAATAATTAGTAAGAATAAAAACATTGATATTTTTTTTCCAGAAAAATCAGTGATATTTGTCATTCAAATCACTTCAATTCTTTTTCATCCTTAAGCCAAAACTATTACACCAACAATTATTTAAAAAATGTTTTCTCGAGGCTCAATTATAATCACCTAACAAAAATAAATTTTACTAAATTTCCAGATGAACAATAATATTCAAATTATTAACAAATCATTGAAAGATTCAAGAATAAAACACTGTCTAAAAAAATAAAATAAATTTCAAAACAGAAATTTCGAGTGTTAAATGCGTTTACATAATGAAGTTAACACTCTTCGGCATATTTATCTTGTTCGAAGTAACAGCTCATAATTTCCGTCTTTCTTCCCATGTACGTATGAGTCTTTTTGCTTTGTAGATCGGGCCATCGCTCGGAGAAAGTGAACGAGAACAAGACGGCAAACTGACACAGTCAGCAGCAGTTTACTATATTTTATCATTCGTGCGCAGAGACAGAGACCTACCTACCTATACGAAGTTCACGCGCAAGGTTACGTAGCAAGGTTACTCCCGTTCCAGATTCTCCATAGAAAGAGAAAGGGCAAGGAAATAAGCGACTGCACCGACTTTCGTGAAAACCGAAAAAGATACGTGCATCAAATTCCAATAATGTCCATACACTTTTCAGCAGCCTCTCTTGCCGAAACAGGTTTAAATTAACCATCTTGTCTGATATTCTGAAATTTTAAATACATAAAAAGTCTCTCAAAGTCGCTCGATACTTTGCGGAAATCAACCGTTAAAAAGCTGATTGTTCCGTTATAGCGAGAAAGTTTGAGGGATATGAACCAAATTGTCCACGGTCTACACACTGAGAATAAAATGCTATTGAATCAATGCAAAATTCTATAGAATATACTTTAGAATTCATAGCATCACTATTGAACCGAAATTAATTAATTATTGTCTTACTGAATCTTCATTCAAATCAATCAAAAATATGCTTTTCTAAGATAGAAATGATAGAAGTTTAGGATTTTATGACTTTTGACGTGATTAGTATGCTGACAATTGCAATATTTTCAAGGTAGAAAAATATCTTCAATTTTTAAATTCTTTTTACGATTACATAAATTATTTATTCTTTTGATTCTCAAGGTCGTAAAGACTCTATTGACACAAAAGTGAAACGAGTCGTCGCAAAGAGCCCATTAGTCATTGGAAGTTGGCGATGTAGAACAGCGGATTCTAATGACAATTGATCATCGCCTAATTTACTATGTAATTATTAATGAATAATTTTCCGGATTTCCCGGATTTCAGAACCGAATTTTCTTCCTATTTTCCTTTAAAAACATTACAGGACTTTTTACCGAAAACTTCGAACTAAGATTTAAGTTTTTACTTTAAATTTAATCATCTTCTTCTTAATAATATTATTCTTTAGTTTTGAATACTAAAGAAAGTGCTCCAGAGTGTATAAAAAGTGACTTTCCTCAATCTTTATGCCAAAAGGTTTCACTTTTTGGTTCCCAATCATAAATTAATTGACGTTCACTTCCCATGTGTAATCTTTGCCCCTCAAGGAGCGAACTTTGTAATTTATGCAACAATTACTCTAGACTGTAACGAAAGTGAGAATAAAAAAAAAAGATCGTATTCTAACCAAAAGATTTACGTATTTTTTATGTTAACTGCTTATTATCCTTCTGAAAGAACATAAGCCATTCTAAAATTTTGTTATGAAGAAGTTTTTTAGTATTTATCATATATTTTTCTTTCTTATTAGAGAAGGCGGTAGAAGGTAAGGGGATGTTACCAGGAAGCCAAGCAGGATTCTGGGAAGGAAGCACTATAGAAAATATATGCATTCTTCAACATGTAGAAGAGGAGGAATCGAAGCAAAAAGTTGGAAACGTGTGTGCTTTTTTGACTATATTTAAGGCAGCATTCCGACCAGAGAAGGAAAGGGTGGTACCTGATTTGTCTTTGTTGGATGCCATTTTCAAATTAAACAAAATTCTACAAAGGAGATCAAATCTTAATCAAATCTTCATTAGGATTCACAAATGTAAAATTTTAAGATTTTTTTATGTGGACACTAATTTATTAATTGCTACAGAACCTACAGACAGTGAGATATTGGATAATGCAGTGGAACAAGAACCTTTGAAATCTGAAGACGAGATTGATGCCGAGGATCAGGATGGCATCCCATGAACGAAGTTCAGTGATGCTTAATTTTATTTAACAATTTCTCGTAGGTTTGTTTCTGAACAAAGTAATGTACCAGACACTTTCTTCGCTGCAATTACTTGATTGAAAACATCCGTGAGGGGGAAAAGTTGCATCAAACAGAAGAAAACTACTGACTTTCTTCATTAATCAGCTATATGCTGCATACCAAACGACCCTTTTTAGAAACAATTTCATTCTACGAAGAACCACTTCACGTTCTTTTTATACTTCTTCATGAAAAGAATTAATTTACAATTACAGATAACCATATTTTTCCCTTTTACGGATTCTTTTATCATGTTTCATTCCGTCATTTATGTTTGAACGCGTTTCCCCAGAAGTCCTGTTTTAAAAATTTTTTAAAACTGTTTGGCACACATGTCGCTAGGTCAGCACATTAGCTTTTCTGAAAATATATATTTTTAATTTGTATAGCCTTCATAAGTCAAAAAAATTAGTAAAGAAAAATCCCATCATTTATGTTGAAACGCGTTTTCCCAAAAGTCATGTTTAAAAAAAAGTTTTGGTAAGACTTCGTCTAGAAATATTTGGAATATCGTGGCATTTTTTTCAAATTATCATGTGTAGTTTTTTTGCTCCCGAAGCTCCCGAAGCTCTGGCACGTGATGGAGATCACGTGGAGATTCCCTGGATAGAGAATAAGGACTCTAAAGATGAAGTAAGTGTGGGGAAAGAAATATCAAAGCTGTTTTGAACAGAATTGGGACTGAGACTGCTTTTTGCATTATTTATTGCCAATATGAAAAATTAATTTAATAGGGGTATAAAAGGGTGATAAGGAGATTTAAGAAATACGTCAATCACAAGAAACTTAATATTAAATGTGGAAAAGTCGAAAATGATGGTCCTCAGCAAAAGAGGTAGAAGAAAATATTGTAGGGAATGACAGTAAAGGGAATTGAAAGTAAATTAGAGGAGGCAAGATATAATTAAAAATATAAATGGATAAGGTTGAAGGTAGTAGCTGAATATTTTATGAGAAAAGGGGACAGAGGATCTCGAAAATTAATGGCCCGTGTGAGATATGAAAACAGAAGGGTGGAATAAGTACTGGGATAAAGAAGAAGGAAGAAGGTGCATTGTTGCGTACAAGACTGAAAAATTGAATATAATTAATTTTGATTCTTCCTAAATTGATTCGTGTCATTTATGTTTTAATAAACACTGCGACTTGGTTCACAATTGTTAATGTTACTATAATGCGATAGTCTTATTGATTTCAATCCTTTGGGGTATTTACTGTTCGTCTGAATTTTGTGCAGTTCAATTTCGATTCAGTCAAAGTTCAAAACATGCTAGGTGAAAGAGGCAGCTCAACACTAATGCACTGACTGAATGATTGTGAAAAAGTAGATAAAGGAAGCATGAGAACAGGAAAAATTCTGCAAGAAGAAGGAAAGGGAGAGGTAGTAGATTTCCTGAGGGTATTGGAATGGAAGAAGACGTATAGGCGACTGGAGAAAGATGAAGGAATAAGTAGGCTTAGTGGTAAAAGAAAATTTTTTTAAATGGATTCTTTGTGTAAAAAAAGGATGAATGGTCTGAAATTTCAATTATTTCAAGATTATTTTCATAATATATTTGAGAGAAGGATACCATTGGCGTATCCTATTAAACGTTTATTTAATATATAATTTCTTCTACTTCTTGGTATCGAATACTTTCTACATACATATATGTTTCTTGATTCCTGGTCTCGCTCAATATAAAATACGGGACAGGATATTAGAGTAATGTTGGAAAATAACGTGAATTTTTTCACGATTTCCCGTTCAAGTTTAAATGCTTTCGTTTTGAAACTTTTTAATTTTATTGCTTGGAATTTTGTACGTTTTTTATGAACGCTTATAATTTGAAACCTTTATACAATTGAGCATTTCTAAACTGTAATTTCTATACATACAAAAGTTTCAAGTTCAAAAACATTACATTGAATACAGTTCAATGTGAAATTAGACGTTGAGATGTGAGATGTAAAAGTATTTAATTTTTAATTCTTAAAAAGTCTAATAGTTTCAAGCTTTTATCAAGAAGTTTGAACTATTTATTTCAAAAACAAATATTTGTTTCATGGGAACGTTAAAAACTTCTCATACATTTGGAATTTATTGATTCATTTGCAATTTGCATTTGCAATTTGCGATATAAACAAAAAGTTCTGTAAGACACTCAACTTTTTTTCGTGTATATATAGTAGCAATGGCGAATTTGACAACAGTATTCAATACCTTCAATTTGAAGATAATAATACCCACGTTAGCTTGATTTTATAGAACTACTGTTAATCCAAATTTATGATTATCTCCACCATCCATCATATAATTTGATTAAAAAAAAGCATCAGTATTTAGCAGAGTCATCAGAGATCAAACCATGCATGAACTGATTGAACTCACTTTAAGACTCTGATCAATTATAATTTCGATCTAGAGTGATCACGAATGGCATACTTAATTAATCGTTGAAACGCCCCAGGTCATGAATTTCAGACACCTACATATATCAGAGCACGAAACCCAAAGTAGTCAATATATATAGGATATCCACAGCCAAAACCACAAAACGTTCTCTCCCTTGTCAATCAACGAAGAAGAAAGTGTTCTTCTCACTGTTTACCACATACAGCGGAAAAAAGTTCATATAACCGGCCTTCGAGAAAACAGTTTTAGCGACAAGATTGAAACCATCACTTTGTTGCGAATCGGCGTCCTTGCGGTATCATTAAAATACCAACAGAAAGAGTTATTATGGTAATATAAGAAAATGCAGTAGATATTGTGATTACTTTTTGGAAGCTTGATAATTATGTTGATTACAGTATATGCTTACTATCAACGATTTTCTGCATTTTCAGCACATACATTTCGTATACATAATGTGATGAATGTATTCAATGGCTGCTGTTTAAAGTAGACTATTACTTTCTCGACGAGCGTTTTATGATTGCAACAAAATTAAGTACGGTATGAATTATTCATGAAGCTGTGTTTGCGGGAAGTGATTTATCTGTTCGAGCATGAAATGGAAATTAATTTTCAATCAGAGGTGTAAAAAGTGTTAAGTACAGAAGATGCACAGTAGTTTACTGGAAAATTTATTTAGTAATTATTGAAAAGTATTCCAAAAGTCAAAAAAAAGTTATAGTAGTAAGTATTTCTGTTGTGTATCCCTGTTGGAAGTAAAATAGAGTTTACATCCATTTAAATCATTTTTAATCTTGAATATTAAATTTAAAAGAAATAATTTATCTGAAAATTTCATACAAATTTATCTGTTAAGAAATCTAAAATCATGCTTATCTCTTTTAACCACTATTGTGCTATCCAGGTAAATCTTTTTTCATCTTTTCTTTAACCTTGATTTATCCCTATCCTTTTGAATCCCAGTCTTCCTATCCACGTCATCTCCTGATTTTTCACGCCTATGCCTCTGTATCCGTTTTACAACCTAAAATCCTGCTAATCTTTTTCAAACTTCCTATTGACGTAAATCCTTGTCTGTCCCTTCTGCAATATATATCACCATTTTGATTCCCATGGAAATCTGATATCTTGCTTATCTTTTTCAATACCTATCTTCCTATTAACTTGAATCCCGTTCTATCTCTTGTTCAATATAAATCACCCCTATCCTTTTGAATCGCAGTCTTCTTATTCAAGTTTATCCCTCGATCCTGTTTATCTTTTTCAATTTTTCTATGTACGTAAATCCTTTTCTATCCTTTCTGCAATATAAATCACACTTATCCTTTTCTGTCCCAGACTTTGCATCAGTAATAAACATCAGTAAAAACCCGGTTATCTTTTTCAATCGCTATCTTTCTATGAAGGAAAATTCAATTGTATCTTTTATGCAATAAATAAATAAATATATATGTAATTTGAAAAAAAAGAGTTGAATAACCACCGCAGGGTCCCACTAAGAGCAACTGCCATCTAAAATATGTCGATAGCCCCCAGTAGAACCGCGGTAAAACACAACTATGGCCACGTCTCACAGCCGTGAGATGGGTGGTCATATATATATATATATATATAAAAAAGTTAAACAACCACCGCAGGGTACCACTAAGAGCAACTGCCATCTGGAAAAAATGTCAATGGCCCCCAGTAGAACCGCGGTAAAATACACCTATGGCCACGTCTCACATCCGTGAGATGGGTATATATATATATATATATATATATATATATATATATATATATTAGGCTGGTTAAAAAAAATCGACTACTTTTTTCGAAACCCCCCCGTTTTTTTCTTAATTTTTGGCAAAAATTTGAAATTTAAATTTATCACTACTCATCGTGATAGTTTTTTCGGAAATTTTATAGTTTAAAATTTTCTCTAAAAGAACAATAATTTAACTCAAATCATCAAATTAGCAAGTTTAACATTGTTTTAATTTTAAAATTTGTCTTTTATTGTTCTACTTTTGATAATAAATAACTTTTAAATCATTAAACTTGATAATGTGATGATTTGAGTTAGATTATCGTTTTTGTAAAAAAATTTTAAACTATAAAATTTCCGAAAAAAATATTACGATAATTAGTGATAAATTTCAAATTTTTGCCAAAAATTAAGAAAAAAAACGATAAATTTATTATGTGTTCCACTTTAACCTTAAATAACTTTTGAAGGAGTGAATTTAAGAAAAAATCATAGAAAACCTTTTTGTAGAGCGTCGAATTCCTTACAAGAATGTGTTATGGCCTTAGTAATTTATTGATCCGTTCAAGAGTTACAAGACTCCAAATTTAAAAAAGATTTCACATGCTATTTAAATGGGAAATAGAAATTCGCGATGAGCGACCTCTAAATATTAATATCAAGAAATCTGCTTTTCACAGGCGTCTTTTTACTTATGTTTTGCATATCTAAAACAATATTTTTCTATCTCGTGGATAGGCGGAGTGTAAATTTGAATAGAAAGGCTGGGATTCAAAAGAATAAAGGTAATCATAAAGAGCAAAGAATATTGAAAAGGATTTATATGGATTGTTACATAAATGACTTATTCTGCTCATTCTCAAGATCTTGAAGTCTCTACTGACATGAAAGTGAAACAAGTCCTCGCGAGGAGCCCATTTTTCATTGTCAGTTGACGATATAAAACGACGCATTTGAACGACTATCTATCAATCACGTATCTTACTATCCAATTCAGGAATATAATATAAATATATATATATATATAGTTTAAAGTTTGTCATAAGGACAACCGCAGGATTTC
>CAKNXH010001346.1:71696-87119 GCA_932178445.1 Andricus quercusramuli
ATATATATATATATTATTTTATATGAACGATTCTGTTTGAAAAATAAAACGATGCGTGGACAAAATGAAATGGAATAGGAGAAATAGACATGTTTGGCGATATAATGTTAATAAGAAAAAACAGTTTATTTTATTTATACTTCTCCGTCATGATGACAAAGAAAATAAAAGTAGTATTATTTCCATATCTTGTCTTCGTTATTCGTAGAAATTCTTTTAATTTTATTCAAATATACCCTTGATACAATGTTGTTCTGAAAACAACACGAAAGCAATACAAATTTTGCTTTATCCATTAATTTTTTAACAAAACATTGTACAAGTAATGAATATTTCAATATTTTTTTACGATTTACCCTGGTGGAAAAAATTTTTATTTCCTTGTAGAGAAGTAAAAAAATTAACAATAAAGTATAAGTTTCAACAATTTGAAAATGTGCATAAGTACTTCTGTATTTATATTTAATCTCTCCCTTTTACGAGTTTGAGGGCCTCCGCTCCCTATACATATGTTTACATTACATCCTTAACTTGAAATATCTTACTTGAAATAACAATAATATTAATACTAATAATTCTTAAAATTCTAAAAATGAGCGCTCTTCGAGGGCTTCCGTTTCCTCTTACCATGAAATATATTTTCAGAGATTTAAAAATTTATTTTTTTGCTAGTTACTTTCCTTATTAGTATTGACCGTTTGGCTCGACCCTGTTACCTTGCTTTCCCTTAGTTCTTCCATTGTATTCATCCACGCCATTCCTTGTCCATTACCATCCAAAATCCATCTTACACATTCATCCACAACAACTGTCCATCTTTCTCTCCTGTACACTTCCCTGAAACATGTGCCCAGTTCTCCAATTCGTATCCACATACTCTACACAGATTTTCCTCTTCATCCATCCAATATCTACAAGCTCTAACTCCTTCTCCCATTCTAAATCGTACCATCCTACTCCATTTATCTTCCTTTTTTATTTTCTGCAAACATTCTGGTTCCGTTAAACCTTTGATCATCATATATCATCTATTGTACCTTGAGTACATAATCTTTCTTCCTCCCATTTCGAATTTCCCGAATTGCCTTTCGTCTCCTTGTTCCGAATTTCGTGCAAGCATACTTGTGCTATTCTGCTCCCCTCTACCTTTTTTAGCTTCTCTTCAAACCTCCAGGCTCTCTTGATTTGTCTAGTTACCATTTTCGCCCTTCCAAATTCTTCCCTTAAACTGGGCAACTCCAATCAAACCCCATTACCCATCTCCCTTGAAATAATCCATCCACTCACCCATTTCCATTTCTTCATTCACGCCCTTCCTTCCTCCTCTTTCCCTATTTGTCAAGTCCCTAACCCTACCTTCTTTGATCGCTTTTTCTACTTCTTCCTTGTATTTCTCCTTTACCCTTTGCCTTTTCCTTTCTAGAATCCTCTCATTTTCTCTTCTTCTCCTGATGTACTCCCCCTTCTCCATTTCCCCTTTTCTCCATTTTCTTACACACTATTTCATTCTGCCTTCACTCTCCCTGCATTCCTCGTCCCACCAGACTCTCTTTCCCTCTTCTATTTCTTCTTTTGTATCTATCTCATATCTTACCTTCTTAATCGAACCTCTCAACCTTTAAATTTACGAGTCTACTCCCTCCTCTTTTGCATACCTAACATTTTCCTTTTCCATTTTTTGTTTCAACTCTTTTGGTTTATCTACCCCCAGACTCCTATTTGCGTATGCCTTTCTCCACCTCTTTCCTGTCTCCCTCTGCCGCTCTTACAGGCGCCACCTTTAAGTGTAGCTATTACCGGGAAGTGCTTGGACCTTATTCCATTCCCCACCTTTATACTCCCTATCATATTCCTTATTCTTTCTTTCGTGAGGATGTAGTATATTACTGTTTCTCCCTTACCTATGAATGAGATCTCTCCTTTCTCATCTCCTTTCATATTGCCATTACATATAAACCATCCTGTTTCTCCTATTACGTGTAGTAGCCTCCTCCCTTCCTGGTCTGTCTCGCTATGTTTGGAGCTCCTTATATAAGCCTGCTTTTATTCATCCCAAATCCCTCTCCCTTGATCGCCAGTCCATGCATTCAAGTCACCTCCCATCAGAACCAACTCTTCGTTATTTTCCTCCATCCACCCCCTTATTACTCTCCAACCTTCCTTTTCTCCTCTCCTTCTATATACACAAACCACCGCTATTTCGACTTCTCCGATTATAATCCTTCTTACCATTTTTCCATCCTTTCCCTCTCTGTCCCCCTCTTTTCTCCCTCTCAACGCCCATTCTTTTCCCACCCCTGCGACTATGCCGCCCATCCCTCTCCAACTTTTCTAACTCCCTCCAAAATCCTCCATTGTTGTTCTTCAAGCCTGACGCATTGCAGAAAGCTATTTTCACGTTTTCCTCTCCCCTTCCGTCACCTATCTTCCTCACTTTTCTCCTGCCTTGCCGTTTGAAACTCCCTCTGTTTCATCTACAAACTCTTTTTCCTACCTTTCTCAACTCTTTTTTCCTTTTTCCTCATTTGTTCTGATTCTTCGTCTCAGAACCATTTGTCCCCATTTATCCAAAATCCTGTCTTTCACTATCCATACCATGCGCCCTTTTCCATGTCAAAACCTCTTCAATTTTTTCCCTTCTTCCTTTCAATGATTTTTTTCCTCCATAATTTTCTTTTCCTCCTTCTCAGTCCCTACTCTCACTATAAACATTCCTTCGTCCCTCTTATTCTCTTAACTCCTTCTACCCTTACCTGAACTCCAATATCTGTCATAAGAATTTTGATTTCCGCTTCCTCTGTTTCACTTTTCACTGTCAATCCCTTAACTACTATGTTATTTTTTCTCTTCGCCCTTTCTTCCCCCTCCAATCTCCTTTCAATCTCCCTTAGTCTCTTCTTTAATCTTTCATACTCATTTTGCACGTTATTATTACTCCATTTTCCTATTTCCCAACTCTCTGTTTCTTTCCTCATATGCTCATTCCTGATTTCTAAGTTGTTTACCCGTTCTTCCAACTGTTTTATCTCACTATTTTTGTTTTCGTCGTGCTCTTCTGTCTATTCCCTATGCTCTCTAGTTTACCCCATACCTTGGCTTTCTCCTCTTTCCAGAGTTTATCCCACTCTCCCCATTTTTCTCTTACTTTTCTCACTTCCCCCCCTTACATCATTCCCCTGCCTATTCATATTCCTATTCATATCATCCAGTCTCTTCCTTGTTTTCTCTCTAAACCCTTTTATGAGAGCCTCTAGTTTTTCAAACGTTCCTCCATCCCCCTATCTCTATCTGGTGTTTTCCGTTTACTCATAACTTTCTTGCTTTCCTTGTCCCTTTTTAATTCATCGCCCCCTTCCTCTCTTTTTCTTTTTTCTTCCTCTTCACTACTGGTCGCACTCATCTTTTTTCGCCATTCGTCAAAAATCTTATTCGAGCCCACGCTGCCTAGCTGCATTACTTCTTATTACTATTTTTTTACTTTGTTGTAGAAATCTACAAGGTATTACAAAAAATACAGGATTTTACAATTTGTTAGTTTCGGCGTTTGACGCCATAAAAAGACTTTCAATTTTACGTAAAATATTGTAGAAGATTACAAATATTAGATTTAACAAAAGTCGAAATATTGGAAAACTATACTGAAATTTTTACAAAAAATGTACAAAAAACTAAAAACATTTTTACAGGAATCTACACATGAATACTATTAATTAAAAAAACAAAATTACAGGAAAGTACAACTTTTTTCTATGATTCTGAAGAATTTTGTACGTTTTTTGTATTTTATTGCATATTGTTTCATTTTATTGGAGTTTTAATTTCCTATAAGAATTTATGAAAAAAGTACAAATACAAGAATTTACAACTACAAGAATCCACAGGAATTTAAACCTGCTAAGAAACCTTTAAATTCCTGTAGATTCTTGTAGTTGTACTTTTTTGTAAATACTTGTAGGAAATTAAAAATAAAATACAACAATATACAATAACATAAAAAAAGTATAAAATTTGTCCCAATAATAAAAAAAAGTTGTACTTTCCTGTAATTATGGTTTTCATTTATTTTATTTTTTGTAGGTTCCTGTAAGGATGGTTTTAGTTTTTTTTACTTTTTTGTAAAAGTTTTTCCATCAAGGTATGTTTCCAATATAGGTCTCTTATCAAGATTATCAAATATATAGAACTTTTCAAATTTGCATCCAATCGAAAAGTTTCATTAAGGAAATTTCGAAAATTTTGACGATTCCATTACACTGTCATGGATGAGAAAGTGAAAAATAATTTTGGAAAAGGAAATTAGTAATCTCAATAGAACGATAGAGATGAAATAATTTTTTAATGTAAGCGCACGAAGAAAGAACGGCCTAACATCGCATTTGAATTAAGAATAAGAACTATTAACACTTTAAAAACTATAAATAATTTTAAAGTTGGCGCCAGAAACAACTATCAAACTTATGGCCCGATTTCTGTGTTTTTTCTTACTGTTGACAGTATGAAATTATTATATTAATTTTTCGTATTTAAAACTTTTCGTTGGCCTTTTTTAACATATTCCTAATTGAAATACGATATTAGTCCGTTCTTTATTCATTTTCCCATTATTGAATTATTCTATCTCTATCGTTTTATTGAGATTACTGATTTCCTTTGCCCACATTATTTTTGACTTTTCACTGCTTTTGAGAACTCAGTTTTTTATCACAAATTTGTTGTTTTTCATTCAATAATTTTTGGAAGTGTCATCTGAGGAAGAAATAAATAACATTACATTTCTAATAATTTATCATAATCGTAATAGTATTTATTAATATGAAATATTCTTTTATGTTATTAAATATTATTTTATTACCAATATCACAAATAAATAATATTTTATATGAATTATATTTATAAATTGTAATAATATTATTTCTATGACATTGCGCCAATGCATGTAATCTCATAATTAAGAAGATTTATCGAATAGTAGTGCATGACAAAATAAAATAAAAGCATTTTATTGACTAGAAAGGAACTTGTATAAATTACGCAATATTTTGGTTAAATACTCATCTTGAACCTTCTCTAAAACTTCAGAACACAACATAATTCAAAAAAGTATAGGGTAAAACATTTTTTTAAAATTCTTTCCTGGCAATATTTGTGCCCTAATTCTGAGGATGTGCACAATTTTAAAAAACCCGAATCCGACCGCTCGGGCCGGATTTTTTCCAAGGCGAGTTTTGGGTTTACAACATGACCCGACCCGGAATTAAAAGTCCCACCTCGCTTCGGCTTATTTATTTTTGGGCTTCAAGCCTAATAGGATAGTAATTTCATCGAGAAAGTGTATATAAATATTTCACGAATGTTGATTATGTGGAAATATTTCCTGGCTCGAATCCAGCACATAGGATCATAACGTTACAAGTTTGGTAAGATATTTGTATACTTCTTTAAAAACTTTACAGCCCCATAGGTTCGCTTCGTACCAATGCAAGTTTTTTAGTTTTTAAGAAAATTTGTGAAACTTTATTGAAAATCTAGATTTCTTAATGTGAATTTCGTTTTATACATGTAATGATGTATAATACTGATCAGTCGTAAGTGAAGCAAAATTGTGAAAATGTATACTTCATACAATACAATATATTGTATTGTATGAAAAATAGATATAAAACAAGGTAAATATTTTACGCTTTCGCTTCAACTACGACTGCTCAGTAGAGTTTTACAGTACTCACTTCAGTCAAGAACATCTTTCACCCTGATAGCACGGAACGTTCCCGGAACGTGTAAAATGACCGCCGCTTGGGAACGTTCTAAATTTCCTGGAGTGAAACCTCGCTCCGTCGCACCCTTCAATTTAAAGTGAATTCTTACCCTAAGAGACTGGAAAGTCAATCCAGTAGAGTGAATTAAGCTACTAGAATTTGGATGAATTAATGTACTCCACTACGTACGAACTGAATTATTATTATATATTACATCATTATCATTAATTTAGGTGAGAAATAAAAGGTTATTGAACGTGAAAATGAGATTCGAAGTTGCTATGTTTAAAATACTGTTTATTAAGCTCGAATGACTAAATTTCAAATTTTTAAATGCGGTTCAGGAAGAATGATTGTACATTTAATTGAACTCTACACCTCTAAAACTTGTACAAGTTGCTCAGTTGCATGCAAACCGTTATTCAGTCTCATCAGTTCGCTCTTAAGCGAAGCGCAGCATCCCTTCGGCACATCAAGTTCCATTACGCAGTTTGTTAGAAAATCATAAAAGTTCAGCAGATCTTCTGCGTAATGGACGTCGAAACAGAAGTGAAGCTTTAGCAAAACATCGAAGGCTTTTAAAGGATTCTTTGGGACAGAAAATAATTTCGAGTCCACTCTGATGTAGAAAGTCCCATTGTTCCTGCTTCCACTTTCAGGAACACAGATTAAAAATGGTTGAGTAACGGCTTTTGCCTTCGTTGCCGACAGTATATCCTTACCAAGCTGCAAACAGAAATTTGGATTAATTGTGTAGGATAATTTTTAATAATATAGGATTGCTGAAATTTCAATATTGTTCTTACAAACAAGCAAACGAAAAAAAAAAAAGAAATGAGCGTTAGCGTTCTTTTTGAAAAAAGTTTTTTACCTTAGTTACACACTTCCTGCCATGGAAATTAGATCATATTTTGTATTCACTTCAATTTTAATTGATTAATAAATGAGTTAAAAGACAAATCTTGTCAAATATGAGCATTAGTGATACCACAAATTTTGGGGGTCCCTCCGGGATATGGCAGAGAGTTTTTGTATTAAGACAAGATGACAAAAAGTCGTGAGAGTGGATAACATTGAAGTCGCACGAAGAATTGATCACATAATAAGAAACAATGCAATAGACTTTTAAAAGCTGGAATATTGAAGACTAAAATTTTATTTTCGGAAGGAAAGATGAATTTGCTGAGCGGTGAAGACGCAAATGATAGACGATAATTTTTTAAGCACCAAAGTCGTGAATGGTAAACGGCCTTTTTTATGCAGACGAAGACGGCAAAGGACGAACACGAGATTCTACGACGGATATTTTGAAATAAGTAGATGATAAGTATATATCGGGAATTTAATGGTGATGATAATTTCCCCGTAGAACGGTGGTTAGCTGATTTTGAAGATGTTTCCTTGTTGTTTGATTGGACAGATTTATAAAAGGTTGTTTTCGCGGAAAGATCATTGAAGGGGCTAGCAAAGCTTTTTATTCAAAGCAAGTCGGGACTCATAACGTCGGCAAAACTAAGGATGGCCTTAATCAAAAAATGTTCTACAAAGATATCGAGCGCTAAATTACATTCAATGCTGTTAACAAAAGGAATGACGGCATCAGAATCTATTCAAGAATATCTTTAGATTATGCGAGAGATAGCATTTTGGAATAACATTGAAACTGGTGCTTTATCCGATTAGGTAATTGATGGTTTAGGTGACTGCTCTAGTAATGAAGCAATTCTACACGACGCTCGAACTATCAGTGAATTAAAAGAAAGACTAAAGACTTTTGCAAAAATTCGAAAGTCAAAACCAGAGTTTAATTCTCAGATGATTAGAAAATTAGATAGTGTAAAATGTTCCGTAAAAGAGAAAAAGTCACGACCACCTACAAATGAAGCTTCGCGTTGTTTCAATTGCGGATGAACAGGGTACTTATATAAATATTGTAAAAATATTAAGATCGGGGTATGAAATGTTTCCTATGTAACGTCTGTGCAACGAACTTGGGCACATTGCTACGAAATGCAAAGCGAAAAATGTATCCGGCAAGTCTACCTCTGACGCACGCGTGAATTTTGTTGGTTCTGAAAAAGGCAATGAATATTATAAAGGAATAAATGTAGAAAACGTAAAGGTTGAAGCGTTAGTAGATACTGGAAGAGCACTTAGTCTCTTGCGGGAAGATATCTTTGAGAATATGAAAGTGGAAAAGTTGAGCGAATCAAAATGTAAAACTGTCGGATTTGGAGGTGAAGTAGCAGAAGCCAGTGGGGTTTTTCAAGCAGAGGTTATAATTTACAATGAAACGTACAACTTAGATTTAAATGTAGCACCTATGGTGTAAACTCGATGCCAATGCAATTTCTAATTGGTCGCAATATTATTCAGTTGGCGGAAGTCATAGCTAATCTAAACGGTACTAAGCTTGTTAAGTATGCACCTACCTTTTTCCTTGAAAATATAACACTGTCCAAACAAAACGGATATGACGTTGGTTTCAACGATGACGTTTTGTCGTATCAACAAGCTGAAGATCTTTTGTTGAATTATAAGCCGATGAAAACAAACAGCACTGATATTACTTCAAACATAAATTTGAAAGAGAACAAACCTATTTTCAGCAGACCACAACGGTTACCGGTTCCTGAGTGTGAAATCATAGAAAGACAGGTAGATGAATGGGTCAAGAATGGAATAGTCGAGCCATGCTCTTCTGAATTTGCTAGTCCTGTAGTGTGGTAACAAAAAAGGAGGACGGTACCCCCCGAATTTGCATTGATTATAGACGAATCAATCGGTTCATTGGAAAGGATAAATATCCAATTCCACTAATTGAAGATCAAATAGATGTATTGGAAAATTCAAAGATATTTAGTACTTTGGACTTGAAAAATTGGTTTTTCCATGTCAGTGTTGATCAAGATAGTCTTAAATTTATATCTTTCGTGACTCAAAAGGGGCAGTACATTTTTTGTAAAAGCTCCATTTGGACTGTGTAATTCACGTCTGTTTTTCAGCGGTTCGTTAGGGGAGAGTGCCCTTGGTTGGGACGGTCCTTGGTTGGGACAGCGGGGATAAATGTTATAGATTAAGCATTAAAAATCTGAAAAAATTATTTCAGTTTTCATTTATTATAAGGCATGAATGGCTAAAGTGAAAATTATTTTTGTTTAGCTTACCCCTAGATATGAACGAAAATCACTCACAGCTATCAAAAGTAAAATGTTAGGGTATTTTTCCAGTGAATTTTTATTATCTTATCGAAATATTTTTGAAAAATAAAAAATATCTGCTTGTAGGGAATTTAATTAGTTTTATATAACCATTCATGTTTTTCAAAAATACTAACACTAACTATGTGTAAAAAATAATTTTCTATGCGCACGGAATATTCCTTGGTTGGGACACCTGCATGCTCCTTGGTTGGGACACTTCGCGCATGCGCATTACATTTGATTTTGTTTTCGCTTTCGATAACAGTAGAAGAAAGATGCTGGTAAATAGCGTCGATGTTGTAAATATCGATTTTTTATTGAGAACAACATTGAGGCAAGCTGTTCAACTTTATAAAATAATGATTACAAAAATTTCACATAAGAATATTAAGTTAACTTGGCAGAAGTCGTTTTTCTTTCAATTTATAACCTATCAAACATGCTATTACGAATGCTATATCTTTAAATAAGTGAATTGAATAATAATTGTTCATGGAATCATGTGATTTCCACTTAAAAATAATTGTTTTGATTATCCGACATTTTGAAAATTTGTTAACATGTTCTAGATGGACAAAAAGTCCAATTTAAAAGTTTCATATATTTTATTGTTCAAATTTTTGTGAAATTAATAAATAAATAAATAAATAAATATATATATATATATATACATATTACTTATAGTTAATATCATTCTCTATATTTCAGAGTGAATAATGTCAGTTATATCAAGAACTGTTTCATTTGTTCAATATAAACTTTATGAAACTGACCCATTTTACACAGCTGTAATATATTGCTGCATTTACTGAAAAATTTTTTACATGACATATCTTGTTTCCCTTATACATTTCCTATATTTATAACTTCTTTCTTAATATTATATCACTTTAGTTTAATCACTCATTCATAAATGCACATTTTTTTAAGTGTCCCAACCAAGCACCGACGTGTCCCAACCAAAGACCGAGTGCCCTTGGTTGGGACGTTTTCATCGATTTAAACAAATCATTCTCAAATCAACAATTTGTTTTCATATTTCATGTTATCTGTTTCAAAGTTATAGTTAAGCATCACTCTTATGTATAAGCATACAAAATTAATTATATTCATATATTTATTATTCTTATGAACAAAAAACAAAAAACGTCCCAACCAAGGGCACTCTCCCCTAACTATATTTTCCGTCCATTAGTTAACCAAGGAATCGTGTTGGTTTATTTTGACGACATTGTCATCTTGGAAAAAGGCGCTAAAGAAACTTACTGATAACGCTGAAGGTCGCCAACGAATTTGGTCTTGAGATAAATAAGAAGTATCATTCGATAAAGCCGCGGATTGAATTCCTGGGTCAAGTCATTGATAACGGGGGATTTTTATCCTTCACCTGAAAAGGTTGTGTCTGCGTTAAATTTTCTTTTACCTAAATCAATTAAAGACGTCCAGAGTTTTCTCGGTTACTTTAAGAAATTTGTAAATCAGTACTCTTTGTTCGTGAAACCGTTGAGCGACTTGCTTAGAAAGGACAAATAATTTAAATTTAGGCAGACGAGCAAGAGGCTTTTAGTGCACTGAAAGAGAAGTTAGCTGATGAAACAGTATTGAAATTCTTTGATCGTGCGCCTGAGACAAAACTGCATACTGACGCATCTAAAGAGGGTATGGCTGCAATTTTGTTACAGCGTTCACCTAGCGACGGGATATTACACCTAACTCACTACTAAAATCATAAGACTTCGTCTATCGAGCAGAGATACACTAGTTATGAGTTAGAAGTATTAGCAATTGTTTATGCTTTAGAGAAACTGCGCGTGCATCTTCTGGGTGTTTCCTGTAAGATTGTTACTGATTGTAAGGCCTTTCAGTGAACCATGCAGGAGAAGGAAATATCAACGAAGACCTGGAGGTGGGCGGAACTCCTTGAAGATTAGGAGTACAAAATTGAACATAGGCCGGGCATGAAAATGAAGCATATTGATGCTTTGAGCCGCTATACCCCAATTATGACGATTGAAACTAATGACAATACTGCAAGAGTCAAGAGGGCTCAACAGGGCGATCCACAAATTCAAGCTGTCACTCGTTCTTTTAATGGAAGATGAGATAATCCATTTAGCACGTCAGAGAGGACACTGTGCCACCAAACGAACAGAGGAAATCATCAAAAGAGATTATTATATCGCCTCTTCGGCGGAGAAGGTAAACAATATTATCTCTAATTTTGTTTCCTGTTTGGTTGCTAATCGCAAAGCAGGATGAAAAGAGGGTTTTCTCAACACTATTAAGAAGACGGGTCTGCCATTGCACACTTATCACGTGGATCATCTGGGACCACTTGAATTGACGAGTAAGCAGTACAACCACATTTTTGTAGTCATCGCAAAGGTTCATTTTTGCAAATTCATCTCGGATTATTTCTGATTAAGGTACTGCCTTTATATCTCAAGAGCTTAAGGAATATTGCGAGCGAGAAAGAATCGATCACAACCGTGTCACGACTGGTTTGCCAAGAGCAAACGGACGGGTTGAAAGGATCAATCATGTCATTATACCAGCTTTAACGAAGATGTCCATTGCTAATCCTGGAAAGTGTTACTAGTACGCAAATAAACTGCAACGACCACTTTTCATCAAAGTATCGAAATTACTTTTTTCCGATTACTTTCTGGGGTAGAAATAATTTACTGTGAAGCTGTTAAGCTGAAAAAATTTTAGAATCTGAGCGGCAATGTCAGCTCGAAAATTCTCGAAAGGATTTGCGTCACCAAGCAAAACTGCAGATATCAAAAGTTCAAGAAGAAGATAGGAAAACCTACAACCTACGACATCGAGTACCTCCCAAATATGTCGAGGGAGATCTTATCGTTATAAAACGTACCCAGATGCTTCCAGGTCCCAAACTACGAATTAAATACTTGGACCCTTATGAAATTGTTAAATCTCAGCCTGAAGATACGTATAATGTTAAGCGAGCAGGCGAAGGCGAAGGTCCTTTGACGACAAGTACTTGCGCAGAATATGTTAAGCCGTGGGTTTCGGGTAAATAGTCATCCGAGACAAATGACGTTCCAAGCTGGCCGAGTTGTAGGATAATTTTTATTAAATGGTCATCCGAGCCGAATGACGTTTCAGGTTGATCATATTTTGTGTTCACTTTAATTCTAATTGATTATTAAATAAGTTGAGAGACAAATCTTGTAAAATCTGAGCATCAGTAATCCTACAATTGTATATTCAGTTTTTGTCTGCTTTTCCCTGCAAACAAAAATATTCTAAGACTGTTAAAGTACCTTAATACTTACAGAAATAAATCTAATTAAACTCTGAGAAGGGATAGTTTTCTTCTCGCCCCTTGAGGATTTATTTTGATTCTTTGAACTTCTTTCCGCATAATTTGGTTTTGGCAGAAGTTCTGGCAATAATAATAAAGCCTTGAATTCGTCTGTTAAAAATGGGTTTAAAATTGCAATCAGTGAATTAAAACGTTTTTATGAATGAAAAAGGTTCAAAACTGAATTTTATACTAATTTTTGCTCATCACCACTTAGATCATCAACGTCCCTCAATAGATCAGGCTTATTGGTCTTGACGTATTGTATTATTTTTGGCACATACACTCCTGCGAATTTACCTAAAAATCTATCTCCTTCAGGATAAAGAGATAAAAATTCCCGTACAATCTAGAAAAAAATATTAAAATAACATAAATTTTGAAAAAATGATCTACTTTCAAACATATCTGCTTCCAAAGATACTCGCCAATTCACCGTCATAATCCATAAATTTTGGATACTTTTCCAAGATGTCCATAATCGTTAATAGAGTGGCGGCACCTTCGGGAGAATTGAAAATGTCATTTTGACGATTTGGACGAGTTTCGTCCATTAGTTTGAATATTTCGTCCTTATTCTGCTCATTCGTCGTTTTGTACATCAGTTCAAAGATCTGCGACATAAATGTCAATATGAACTAACTCTAATACATCAAATAAACAAATGGTTAAAAGAATTATGGTCAACCTTTTCCTCGCAATCGTCAGAATAAAGCACTTTTCCTTCAATTCGTTGAAGGGGCTTTGATTTTTTCATCGGTCTTCTTACAGCAGTCGAAGCCATCCTTTTCCTACTGGGAGACAAAGAAGTTCCCACCATTTTTAAAAGGTATTCTAAATATCCAGTATTAGATTTCTGATCATAAAAATGTTCCTGAAAAAAACGCATTTTTATGCATTTGTCATGATTTAAGAAACACGTCTAATTCAAAGCGAGGAATGGTAATTTTAAGAAGATAACGTATACGTACATGGCCTTCTGTGTAACAGTCAGTATGATGTTTCGGGAACGCTTTCACTGTAGCTCTAGTAGCTTCCTCTTTGACGCAGGACGTGGGGTAACTAGAGCTTAAAATACACTCAGATTACAAACTGAAGTTGACGAAGTTAGAGTCAGGCTTTCATAAAAGGACCTCACTTTCCAAAAATGGCAGATAATTCAGCGCAAACTATTCGCATTAGTAATTGACAATCCTCGCTGCAAGTTCCGCTAAAGAGTTTTTCCATTAAATTATTTGAACGTACATTACGTCCAATTTCCTTTTCATCATGTTTTCTAACCCATTCTTTGACCAGCTTTTCAGCAATAATGGTTGCTTGATTCTGTGGCATAAAATATATAATAAAATTTCATAGAACAGTTAGAAGAGCAGTAGATTTAACGAACTTCTTAACAGCAAATAATTTGCATTCCTGTTTTGTGCACACAATATTGAATGTTTAAACATTTGTAATTCGCTACCTCCCATTCTTCTCAAATAAAAAATTTTGTGTCAAAAGGAAGAATTTTGCATTCACGCCTGCCGTGTTTTTTCCAATTTTCTTTCAAAAGAAATGCAGGGTAAGGAAGTAAAACTTACGTTGTGAAGATCATCTGGTCCAGAAGTACCGTTGCTGCTGCTACTACTCTGGCAATTAGTGCTGCTACCAGCACTGGCACTATTGAAGTTCTGTTTATCAGTATATCCGTAGTTGTAACGAAGATGTAATTCTAGTATTTATGGAGTGAAGTGAGTCAATTTAATTTGCAGGTTAGAGCTTAAGTCTAACAACTTTGAGGGCTATGAAAACAGGACCCAACATAAAAATTGAATTACCTCATTTTACTCTATACGTATACTAGAAGCGCATTTTTATTAGATAATTAGAGCCCATTCCTGTTTCGAAACAAGCCGGTAAGGAGAGTAGAATTCAAAAAAATTCAGATTCTAAATTCCCATTAATACGTGAATTTTCCTGCATCGAAAGTTCCACCAACGAGTAGAAAAAAGCAAAACCTATTCCTTTTAATCGACTTGGAAAAATTTAATGTAAGTGTATTAGGAGGAACCAAACAATTGAGGAAAGCAAACGAAAGATTAGAAAGGAATAGAATAATGTCACTTTTAAGGCGTAACTGTGAATTGAAATAAATGCATTTTTTGAAATAAATAATCATTGTATTTGGGTGAATTATATAAACATTTTTTCATTAATCTACCGAATAGAAAAATATTTTGACTGATTTCATATGAAATCTGTATTGGAACACTCATTACTTCTGTGCAAATTTGCATGGATTTTGTGGACGGATTAGAAAGAATTAAATTAATCGAAAATACAGCATGTGAGTATGGAATTAAAAATAACCATGGAAGGTATGTCTACTGCTCGCATTAGAAGGAATTAAAAAATGGAAAATATGTTTGCCTGCATGGAACAGAACAATAGTGGCAATCGTTAAAGAAATAGAAAAGAATTGGTTTCGGAGATACATAAGCCTATTCTTTCGTTGGGCACTTCTCTCGATGGAAAATTAGCACATTCAAAAAAATCTCGAAAAAAATTAAATAATGCTCACGCTTTCGTTTATAATGGGTTCTACAAATATTAGGCTATTGTTCCGTTACCGTTAAGAAAGCGATTATAATCCCATTACGAATAAGCACTAGTCTATCTTTTCACTACGGATAAGAACTAGTCTAAATTCATTTAGCTATGTTTTAAGGAGGAAGACATGGAATTTTGTATTCGTAAATCAAATCAGGAACTGGAAATAAGTAAACAAGTTTTGAAGGTAATAATATTTATACCATGATTTCAATTAATTATTGAAAATAAATCTCTTCTCGGTCTTAGCAATGACAAAAAATGTGTAGTTTTCTGATCGTCAGTCTGTTTTCTGTGTAATTTTTGTAATATTTTCAGGAATAAATTAATTAAAAATTGAAGATATTGTTTTGAAGATGCTCACGGATAAAAATATTAATTCATTATATTGTTATGTCATTACGGAGAATGGATTTTAGGAACTTTTGGGTATATATGTATCAATTAGAAAATAAAACAATATTTTCACAATAAATTGTGATAAAGTGAATGAACTAAAAATATTTATTTCCAATTATCGTCAGACCATGTTTACTATATGTGT
>CAKNXH010001346.1:87129-124098 GCA_932178445.1 Andricus quercusramuli
TGGAGATCAGACCATGTCTTCTATATGTTTTTGGGGTCGCTAAATCTTAATCTGATGTCCAGAAATGCCAGTACGTCAGGGTTCTGACATAACCTCAGAAAACCTCATAAAAAATCTTTTTTTGGGTGTGGAGATCAGACCATGTTTTCTATATGCTTTTGGGGTTGCTGAATCCGAAACCAAGGTCCAAAAAACTTCAGCACGTCAGGGTTCTGACATAACCTCAAAAACCCTCATAAAAAATATTTTCTTGGGCATGGAGATAAGACCATATGTTTTATATATGCTTTTGGGGTTGCTGAATCCGAATCCAAGGTCAAAAAAACTTCAGCACGTCAGGGTTCTGACATAACATCAAAAAAACCTTATAAAAATCTTTTTTCTCGTCTGAAAGTCAGATCATATTTAGTATATGTTTTTAAGGTCGCTGAGACCGAACCCGAGGTTCAAGAAACCTCAGCGCGTCAGGTCCCTGACATAACCTCAAAAAACCGCATAAAAAATATTTTTTCGGGTCAGGAAGTCAGACCATGTTTATTATATGTTTTTGGGATCGTCATGTAAGAACCCTGACGTGCTGGGGTTCTTTGGACTTCGGATTCGAATTCAACGACCCGAAAAACATATAGTAAACATGGTCTGGCCTCCAGGTCCGAACAAAGATTTTTTTGTGTGGCTGTGTTATTTGAGAAATTTACATTTGAGATGCCTATAACTTTCAAAACAACACATTTTTAAAGATTTTTTTTTCTTTCAACACTTCTACTTGTTTACTGAATTTCTTAAAAAATGAAGTTAGACTAATTCTTATCCGTAGGGGAACGATAGACGAATTCTTATTCGTAATGGGACGATAGTCGCTTTCTTAACGGTGTAAAAAGTTTTTTCTTTGGATTCTCGGGTTAGATTGAAAAAAACGTTGTACATGAAAACTGTTGAAATTAGCCTAATCTTCATTTTGAATAAAAAGATCTGATTTAAAACAGGAATTCGCCATAATTATTTAAGAAAGATGTAATTCCTGTATTTATAAAGTAAAACGAGAAAATACAATTCAGATGTTTATATGTTCTGGTTTTAACGCCTGGTTCTGGTTTTAAAGGAGAAAAATATTAACTCTCATATAATTCACATTAAAAGAACCTAAGCAATAATCAAAAAACTGTGAAAACATCATATACTATACGTGAAACAATCTGATTTTCCCTCTCTGATTCTCGGCTGAACAATAAAAAGAAAATAAAGTAGAAAAAAATATATTTTGGAATAGAAGAAAAAAATTCATGATCGTAAATAAAATTGTCGAGGGTTTTCTTATTTCTCAGTCCGCTAGAAACACCGAAATAGGATTAATTTACTCATTATTTATAATTATTTTCATCAGATGATCATAATATCATTGTATTGCCATTAATTATTATTTCTGGCAGTTAACATTTTTTATCGTAAATATTCCTTATGAAAAATTAGCACAGTTCTTTTTTTTCTTAAAAAAGTGGGCTACCCGCCCGCCTCCTCGCTCACAAAAAAATTTTGAATTTTTGAATGAAAATCATTTTTCTAGATTTTTATATAACAGTAAATGAAGGTTGAACGGCAAAAGGAGCAAATCCACATTTTTGTGAGATGCCAGGAAAGAAAAACGCCTTTTTCTGAAACCACTTTATAGGAATTTGAAATAAACGGAAATATACTTTCGAAATATTACATTAAAATTATAACAAATAGAATTCAACAAAAGTAAAAAAGTAGATTCTTAATTTTATCGATCACCGATAATTATTTCGATTTATGTACTTTTACTATTACTTTCAATGTAAGTTGTTATTAAAGATATTATATCTTTGATTAACCAAAGATTAATTTTTTTAGTACATTTCTAACCCAGTCACGGATATTCTACTCTTTCATGATTTGCGAGTTATATTTTGGCCGATATTATTGTATGTACTATATTCTACTAGATAAGAACACATCCAGCCTCGCTTCCTGCTTTGCACAGAAGAAAATCACGATACTTTCTGAGCTGCGACGACTCCCTTTTCCTGTAAGCTGTTTAATTAATTATTAGCAGGTTAATTTGGTTGGAAATACTAAACTACATAAATATTGAATATAAATTGTTTTTAAATTTATTAACATAAATTTATTATTTACTTCAAGGTAATGTCATTCCCTCTTGGCTATTATTTTCATTATAAAAGTAAATTTTTCTTTGAAATACCACTATTGCAAATATAAAATCTTCTTAAATGTATGTGATGTTGTTAAACAAGTATCTGAATTTAATTTTTTAAATTATATGAACAGATATTTTAATTTTGTTTGAATTAGTTCAAAAGATTATTAATGAATTAAATGTATAGAAATGCAAGTTCAAATTTAAGAAAATATAATGTAAAATTATTTGAGTGTTTTATTGAAAATAATAGTTTATGCTTTTTATGCCATGTGGACTGATCAATTAATTATTATTGAATGATTCTATTAAAACTTAAATTTTTTGGAATTAATTGAAAAGGTTATGAATCAATCAAATTTTCATAAATGAATGATTAAATTAAACAAAAAAATATGAAGTGAAAATTATTTAAATGTTTTAATGAAAATTATAGTTAAAAGCTTCTTATTTCGTGAAAATAACGAATTGATTATTATAAGCTGATAATTTTGTTCACGATATTAAATTTAATAGAGATTAAAATTTAGTTTTTTTAAATTAAGTAACATAAATTGATAATTTACATGAATGTTATATAATTGAAATTGTATATAATTTGTATGATAAAAGTTTGTTTATATTTAAAATACCCTTATTCCAATCCATAATTTAAAAAATGTGTCAATGAAAATAATTGTATAATGCGTTTTATGTTGTGAGCTGAATAATTGATTATTGAATGATGATTTTTTTCGCTATATTAAATTACATAAATTGATCATTTATTTCAAGGTTATGTAATTGAATATTGGCTACACAGGAAATAAAAGCCATTCACTTGCGTTTGAATGGGTTCTGATGACTTCTAATTTGCGTATGTGTCACTGGAATTCCAGATTGCCACTCATTGATGAGGCTGACTTTTGAATGACAACATGAATTTTTTAATGGGCAACGTATTTTTTCTGAGACCCATTCAGTAGCGATTATGAATGGGCATTATCTAATTCAGAAACAATAGTTCCGGTAGAAAATAATTCATTTTAAGTAATTTGAAAAAAAATTTAATAGTTTAAATTATTGACTGAAAAATAGTTAGGTAGGCATTTTAATTGATCTTGTTGAACATTATTTTTCACATATTTGCATCACACCACATCTGAATGTTAAACACTTATTTATATATATATATATATATAATTATATATCCTTATATAAATATATCCCTATATATCCTTGGCATATCCCTAGGATATCTCGGCAGGATATGTGATATCCTGAAAAATGTCCCAAAAATCTCGCGGGATATCCGTGGCATATTCCAGGGATATCGAGATTTCCGCTCCTGGGGATATCGTGACAGAATATCCTAAAGATATCCCGCAAGAATGTCCACAGGATATCCCAATACCATAGTAAAATGTCCCACGAATATCTCGATATTATAATAAAAAATTCTGCTGATATTCTAATTAATTACTAGGGGATTACAAATTCAAGAAATAAAAAGGAATATACATATAAGAACAACAATTGTATTGCTTTTAATAAATTTTTGATGTATATTTTACATGAATAAATTAGGTATATAGAGGCTCGCTGGAGGCTAGATATATCTGCGTAGCAATGGATATAACTCATGAAAAATTTGATGTTTGAACTAATTACTTTTATTTTTCGTGTTACTGAATAACAATTTTTGTTCATTACTTTTGTGAATAATGATTTGATTTCCATTGTAAACTAATTAAATCCATTAAAGTATATACATTTATACATTTTGTGCACTTTTGAGGTTAAGTTAACTGTAATGAAGAAAAAGCCGATCGGCTTTTCCAAACTTCTGATCTTTTTAATCCTGCAGCTTGCATGCATGATTCATTGAATTTGATATACCTACTAATGTACAATTTGTTTACCTTTTTTCATGATTTTGCCAAATTTTGATTATACGGTCAACAACATGTCATAATAAATAATGCTGAGTTTGTTTATTCAATGCAGAGTCAGTATAAATTATTTGCAAATTATATTATTAGGATATCTTGGGACATCTTGGGGACATCCTTGGCATATCCTGCATTTTAAATACGGGAAATCGTAAGAATATCCTAGGATGTCCCGAATTATGGGATTTGAGATATCCTGGACTTTAAAAATTGGGACATTAATGGGATATCCTCAGCATATTCTGAGATATCTTTGGGACATTCCAAGGATATCGAGATTTCCGCCCCGTAGGATATCATTCGTGATTGCCCTGGAATCTCCTGGGATATGCCTGCGATATCGCGGGAGATAAATGGGATATTCCACCGATATCCCTTGCTGTGAGGGATATATATCACACATTAAAAACTGGAATTTTCCTTCCAATATACATTTATGAAATCTCTTTATCACTGGAAGTGATAAATTAATAAGTTACAATTATTAGGTTCTGAAATTTCACATTCACCTTATATATCAATCTTAAATTCACAAAAACAATCTGTCACGTTTTACTTTGTAGAAATTATCTTAAAAAAATGCGGGTATTGAAATCCTGAACATCTGGATGCTTGGGATGCAAATAGGTATGAGCGGATTGCGGAGTTTGTTTCTGACAAGTGCACTCCCTGCAGCCATTAGCATGTGCACTGCAACAAGTAAATGGCACTGATGCTTTGTAAATCTCATAATTCTGCACAGGATAATGTATTGAAATTATTGTAAAAATAGAATTACAATTTTATAATTATGAATTGAGAAATGAATTGTTGCATCAATTATAATATATTACAATATTATTTAATTTGAATGTGTTTAATTTTTGTTCAATCTGCATTGTCCTATTCAAATTTCTTACTCAATACTTCCCATTCGAAACAATTATAATTCTTCAAAATTGTAATCCGCACATTCTACTCAGTTGAACATAACATGGTATTTTCATGATTGGGTGTCATCTTTCAACACCTCCATTCCATATTGAATTTCAACCCATTCATGCGCACATTAATGAATCGTAGAATGCCCATAGGAATTAATTTAGGTTAATTAGTCTCATCAAATTCTATTCACTCAGCATTTTAATGAATGCAAAATAGCAGATTTAAAAGCACCACGCACAGGTGACAGATTAAAAATATGGCCAACCGATTGGATTTTCATTCCTTCCATTGCAAATGACAGAAACGCAATTTAAACCGTCTCGATTTTTTTCGGTTTATTTTTCTGGGTATAATTCGTATAGTAAAAGTTTATTTATATTTAACATATTTCTAGAAATATGTTGAGTATAAATAATCTTTTATTTATATGAAATATACAAGGACAGTACCAGGACCAACTTTGATTATGCAGAGTATAGCCAATATCAAATAATATAACCTTCATGTGAATAAACAATTCATAGTGATCCGAGAGAACTCAAGGAGGCCTTGTAGGACACTTGAAATGATACAATAAGTACTTGCGATCATGGTGAAAGAATCACTCGGCTAGGGGAAATGAACGGATGGTTCGGTGTCCAACGTCAGGGTACATATACAGAAAGGGTGCTAGGTAATTTTGAGAATTCAAGAAAAAATTATAACAGGGAAGATTAGTTAGCTTATGCTTAGAAAAAGGCCTATTTGCTACAAATATTTGGTTTAGACATAAAATGATCCACATTTACACCTCTGCCGTCCTGATGAAGAAACTATACAACTGCATTTGAGAAGAACCGAGATATTCAATAAAACGCGTTTGCATCTGTGCCTTTTAACGTATGAGAGTTTTTGAAAAAAATTACTGTTCTTGGGTAAATCGGACATGCTCTATTCATTAAAACAAACAAAAAAATGGTGAATTCCAATTATTTATATGCAAAACTGTAGATATGCTAGATATTAATGCGCAAAGTCGCCGAGAATCCTTGCTAATGAATATAGATGTGCTGCCGAATACAGGAATACAGGAATACAGGAATCAGCCTTCATGAACCTCCGAGTTTCCTACTGGAAAAACTTGAAAACTACAAATTTTCCAAAAATTGACGAATGAGTTAAATTATGATGCAATTAATAATGAATTATTGAATTACAATTAATTGTTAAGTTTTGTTAATACGAAATGTATCAATAATACAAAAGTAATTGATTTGATATTTTGATCACTAAAATCATTGTGTGAGCACAAAATAAAACGAAAGAGTGTACAGACTTTGGTCGAATTATCAATTGTTTATTAAAACCATTCAATTTCGCTTAACAGTGTCATTATCATACCTTATGACTGACAAGCATAACAAAAAATTCTAATAATAAATAATATCCATTAAAGGAAAAGATTTTTATTACATATGTGAATTTTACAGATTCTACTAAATTTAACTCAACATTATTTTATATATTCTATAAATGTTGAAACGGTTTTGAATTTATTTTTTTAGTTCTCTAATCCCAATTCTAAACACAAAATTCTTTTCATAAACAATTGTTTGTAACGAAAAATGGTTATTATTTGGATTGGTTCAGTAGACCGAGTAAATAATTTTTTTTTTACAAATAATCTGAGATCTGTCAGTTGAATATACATCGCGGTTAAAATTCTTCATTAAAAAAAAACTAATATTCAAAAGATTATTCCCCAACTCGATTTTGAATTGAATCTTCCCATTTCTCCAAATATAGTGAAAAATGTACTTTATATGATCATTTCTCGAATTTTTAGGTAAAATTATTGATTTGTTCTTTATATGAAAGAATTTAAGAAACTATATTACTACAAAGACTAGAGATAATAATGAATTATTTACAATAATATGCTATAGAACACAACTGATATCTATTTTTAAATATATATATAATCAGGACAAATAAAAGATATTTGTATTAGAACAGTAAGTTTGGGAAAATCTGAGTATTGCTTTGCGTAAAATTATAATCAGCAAATTACAAAAGCATCAAAATTGTGATTATTAACTGCTTATTTTATCAATCATCGGTTTAATCTTTACCAACATCAAAGTTGTTTGTAAGGTCTGGAACGTCACACACTGGTAAATTGAACCAATATTCTCTCCGGTTCGAAGGCATTACAATTTTCTTGGAACTTTTTTACTACATATGTTATGTATATCACCGTACATATGATTAGAAATTTGAAAAAAGTATGTCGGAAAATCAAAATTTGAACTGTCAAAAAAAGGACTCGATCAATTTTTTCATTTCTTACATTTTTCGGGCAAAATCAGTGAATTGAATGTATTTTTACAACAATATTTGAAACTTTTATATATGCTTTTTTACAACAAAACCATGCGAGTGTGGTTACGATAATGCAGTTGTGCATTTTCTTCGTCAGGACGGCAGACCTGGCGTAAAGAAAATAGCCACAGTATAATTGACTTCGTTATTGTGGATGATGGACTAAAAGAAGAACTAGTAAAAGATACAAGAGTCATTAGGGGCTCTGAATGCAATACTGACTATTTACCTTCTAGTCTCCAAAATAAACTTGGGGCGGGGATGAAGAAGAAAGAGAATCAAACAAACGAAACAAATGTAATCAAGATTGAAAATTTATAGAAACCGGAAGTGCGTATAGATTTGCAGAATAAGTCAAACGAACGCATAGATAGTGCAACTTGGGAACCACTTATAAGCAACAAAGGTTTAGAGGGCGCATGGACTATGCTACGGGATATCATTGTTAAAACTGCGACTGAAGTATATGGTACAGCGGTTGTAGGAAGAAAATCTGGTGATGCATGGTGGAATGATGAAATTGAGGCAGCCTGACAAGAAAAGGAAGAAGCGTATGAGAGAACTTTGAACATCACAGGTCTTAGCGATGAAGAAAGAAATAGGCTCAAAAGTGATTACAGACACAAAAATATGAAAGTTAAACGACTAGTCAAGGGAAGTGAAGCTAAAAGCAGAACAGAAGAAGAGAAGAAAATACAAAACGACTTTGAAGGAAGCAAGAAACTAATATTTAAAAAGATGGAGGGAAGTAAATGCAGAGTTTGTCGGCATGAGAAACAGCAAAGGTGAAAAGCTATATGATACAGACGGGATAGTAGACGCTTTGAAAGACTCTTTTAAAGAATTATTAGGAGGTGTAACTGTAGCTATTGGAAAACAGAACTGCGACATAGAACATAATGCATCAGAAAACCCAATTGAGAAAGGCTGTGTCACTGAAGTTAGAGATATGATCAAGAATTTAAAAACCGGTAAGGCTGCTGGTGTAGACAGTATTAGTGCTGAAATGCTTGAATACGGTGGCGTGTACATACCTCTCAGACTGTGCGAATTGATAAATTTATGTATTGTGATGGGGGAAGTCCCAGACGAGTGGAGAAAAGTAATTGTCGTACCTGTATACAAAAAAAAGCATTTGACAAGGTGGATAGAAGTAAACTTTGGGAAGTCCTCAAAGAGTACGGAGTCAATGGATGACTCCTATAAGCAATAAAAACAATATATGCAGGTAACAAAGCGAGTGTAAGGGGTAATGGGAAACTGAGTGATTGGTTCGATATTATGTGAGGCGTTAAACAAGGATGTGTTACGTCCTCATGGCCATTTATAATATTCATAGACACGTGTCTAAGAATGGCCCTCTTCGACGAAGAAGGTGTAGATCTCGAGACAGTGAGGGTACGTGGGTTAGCTTTCGCAGATGACAAGGTTGTTATAGCAGAATTAATCGAAGACTTGCAAAGAATGTCGAGCAAACTAAATACAAGCATAGAGAACATGGGTCTCAAAATGAACGTAAATAAAACAAAAATCATAGTGTTTGAAGAAAAAGGTGATAAAACGACGTGCAACATTGTCCTAAATGATGAGAGATTAGAACAAGTTGATAAGTACATACATTTAGGTAGCCGACTGTGCTATACGGTAGCGAGACATGGACCTGTCAAGAAAAGGAAAGGAGTAAAATTAACGCGACTGGCATGAAGCCTCTGCGCTCAGTTTGCGGAAAAACGCTAATGGACAAAGTGAGTAACGAAATAATCCTCAAAAAATGTGATGCAAAAGAGACAATAGTTCACACATGAGAAAGAAATCAGTTGAGATGGTTCGGACATGTTGAATGATTGAAAGATGAACGACTAACGAAACAAGTGTATAAAGGTAAAAAAAATGGCAATATGTCCATAGGCAGACAGACGAAAGAATCGTTAGAATATTTGAATGAGACCTTAATCCGAAAAGATATAAGAAGCCATAGAAACAGAAAAGCTTGCATGAAAAAATGCATGGACGTGAAGGAAGCTAGAGTAGTATGCCAGGACGGAAAAGTGTGGCGACAAATAGTTTATAAAAAGAATGTGAGTAGAGTTGATGACGTCTCAAACGAAGACCTAGGATACTAATGGGCCAAAGTGGGGAACCACACATAACAATTTTGTGAGGCTCTTCACCTGGGGTGATCGCTAGAGGGATTGATCAGCAACCTGGGTCGAAGCAGTGTTGCGGAATGAACGTGCCATTCAAATGAATAAGACGAGAATTCTAGATCAATCTAAAAAATCTATATCTCCTTCCCCGCATTACTATTTTCCAACCGAGAGAGTTACGCCTACCCCGAAAGGGAAATTGCTCAATGGTATAATAATAATGTTACTTAACAAAAAAATTCAATCTTTATGTAGTTCAATATTGAGAAAAAATGAATCCTCAATTAATTAATCAGTTTACAACATAAAAATCAATGAACAATTATTTTAATTGAAACATTCAAATAACTATTGCTTTATATTTCAATGAAAATTTTAATGATCAATAACATTTTAAACAAATTTTAGAAAAAATCAAAACATATTTACATATCATTTTGGAATCTGAATCAATGTTTCATTGATTAGTATTTTATTGATTATTGATGTTTTATTAATTTGGCAAAGCAGTATTTTGATGCCCTGATTTACAAAAATGGCCGTGTAAGTACCCGCAAATGTCATTGTACAAAAATTAAGTTTTTTTAAAATATAAAATTAGATAACCTAAAATTGCAGAAACAATATATTTGAATGATTTATCAATATATTTTGATGCTTTGTTTATAAATATGATAATAACGTATCTCTTGTATTTGAGGTATCATCATTTATTTTGTGGGCATATTCATGTATAAATTTGCACCATCACGCCGCCCACATTCATGATATACACGGAAAAAATGTATCCGTGAAAAAGTCACGAACTAATAGTAGCTTGGTCTCGGATATGAGGAAAATTCATCAGATATTTATGTATGTTCGTAAATAATCTGCGCACTTTTAGGAAGAATTGACGAACTCGATGTGAAAATTCTAAAACGGTTCATCACTTTTTTTTACGTGAGTGATTACAAAAATATTACGAGTGATTGGGAAAAGATTCTCAGAGCACTCACGAGCTTGCCCGACAAATCTGGGAACTGGAAAGTGGAACTCGCCTGACCGTGGCCCGCACATACGTTCGCCCTAACGCGTAGTGCGTATGTGCGCTCGTATGTGTTTACGCACTCCTGGTTTATGTTTAGAAACTGGTGATGCAGCAATCTTTGAGGGTTCGAATCTTTTGAGTTGCGAATTTATAAATTAATATAAATTAAATCCCACAAATAAAATTCTTCCATATATTCCTTATAGACATAAGGATGTAATGTTTAGTTTTTTCATCTCGTATCCAAGGTCTAGCTACAAGCTCGTGACTTTTTCACATACAAATTTCTTCTGTGTATTCCGTAAATTTTCTTACATCTCCATTTTTTAATTACAGGATAAATTTTCAAGGACACACTATTATTGGTATTTAGTTTATAATTATATTGATTATTATTGATATTTGTTTCCGGATTTATTACGTTGATTAAGTGGTGCACTTGAAATCTTCAAATCATGTCTCGCCCTTTACTTTTACATGGATTCACTAAATGCATTCTTTCAGAATCTAATTTCAGCAAGAATTTAAGTGTTAAAAAAGTTTTAACAAATGAAAAGTTATTCGAAAATTGGGTGAATGATAAAAATTAGCACAAAAGTTGACGCGCGCTTGCGCCCGCGTATGATGATTTTCTATCAAATAAACATGTAACTCACAAGTTGGGCAAAAGTGGCAATTTGGTTTTGAGATATGAATTAAAACTTTTCAACTCAAGGTCTAACCTCGAAATTCAATCATCTCATTTCACTAAATGAATACAAGAATGAAATGTTTTTCAGTTCCAAAAAGGTGCTTTTTTGAATATGAATATCATACAGAGGCGAAGACTGTTTAATTTGATCATTTTTGCGCAGAATGAAATTTTTGAATGGTAACCTCAGCTAACCTGCAAATTTCGTAATTTACATTTTACGTACACAAACTTCTATATTCGAAACAGGAGTGCCGCTTCGTATTTACAAATTATTTAATTCTAGTGTTTATTGAGTAAAATGAGGCGTTTGAATTTAAAGGTTAGAGCTTGAGTGGATAAAAAGCGTAATTAGAAATTAGGATAGAAAATAAAAACTTTCTCTAGAGATAAAGAACTGGAGAATTGATGACTGAAATAAGATTCATTTTATAAATTAGTCGGGTTTCCATAACATATCAAGGAAATTTGGCATTTTCACCTTTTAAATTGAATTTTTTCCACTTATAATATCACAAAACAAGAAATTAACCCCTACAGGAAAATGTTACTTATAGGTTATATGCTTCTGAATTCGCATGCAATTGCAGAAATTTATTACTTTTTCTCAGCCCCCTGGAACTCTGAGTTTAAAATGTACTATATGTTGATGGTGGCCGTGTGGTGGTTCCAGCTATGTAGTTGGCCTATGATCGTTGCAAATGCATGTAAAAATAATAACAATGAATTTAATAACACATTAAAAGTAATTTACGGACAGTGTTGAATAATTTTTGAGTGTTTTGAATTATCTTTGCGACATTTTCCATCCCCTAAGCGAAAGAAAAATGAGAAAAACTGCTTTTTGATGTGAAAATCTGCATGTCATTATAGATGTTCCAAAATATTCACGGTGTTAAAATTTTGAACTTTAGATTATAAAAAAATAATATCTTAATATATTTCTAGGGTGACCGCTGGACCGGGAAAAGACCGGGAATTTTATGAGACTGGGAAAACCCGGGAAATGACAGTGAATTTATTTTTTGACCGTGAATTTTACAAATATTCAATAAAAAAATCGGTTTAAGTTTGATTTCAACAGTTTTTACAATAATTAGTTGAATTGTTATCTGTTTGAATTACAATATTCAGTTTACAATGCGTAATTCAAAAATCTTTCACTTAAAAATGTTATATTTTCAAGCGTACATTTCTCATCAAAAGAATTTAATAATGCAGTTTTAGAGACGTAACAATGTTTAAATTAGAAGCACCTGAAATCGAAAATTCTTGATAAAAAATCTTTTTAATTAAACAACAGTGAATATAAATTTTAATGATTTTTAAAATTGAACTGTGCATTAATGGTAAAAAAGTGAATAATAATTAATTTTACAAGATGATTCGAAATCAGTTCAACATTTAAGAATTTTTAGATTTTAACGTTAAAGATTAAACTGTTTAAATAGGAAAGTCTTAGTAGTTAAACAAATGTCAATGCGTGATTGAAACTTTATAAACTATTTAAAATTGTAAAATAACTTTGAAACAATATATTCATACCTAAAGACTTTTATTAAATTTAACATTATTGTTTTAGTATAAAAGTTGAAATTTCTTAATTAGGAAAAATAACAATTGCTTAATATTTATAAATTTCGGACTGTTTATTTAATATCAGTAATTGTAAATCAAATATTCAAAACTAAAGAAAAAACTAAACTTTGAACGTTACAATTTAAATTGTTCTATTTTAATAAATTTAATTTGCAAGTCAAATTATTGAATTTTGATATATAATAAATATTGAACACCTATTATCATTCCTAGAAAAAATTCGAGTGAGTTGAATTTAGTTTAAATTTGAAATTTGAAGTGATTTCAAATAATGTAAACAGAGTGTCTACGTACAGCGACAAAATTTGGCTATTCGTACTGAAATTTCGGTACAAATAGCCAACGGCCTAATTTAAAACAAAATATAGATTAGTGCACGTTTCGAACAAAAGATTTAAAAGATTTTTCAGAATTATGAAAGGCTTCAAATGCATAAAAAACATTTTCTCAAGATTTATAGAAAAATTGAAAATTACCTTTTATTTTGAAAAATTAATTTTAAGAGAATATTTAAAAAGATTTACCAAGATTTCTGAAATTGTCCAAAAATTATCAAAAATGAATCTGGAAGATTTTAAGGAAATATTTTTCATTTTTCAGGATTTAAAAGAAATTTGAGGAAGAATTCGAATCATTTTGAAAGATGATTAGGTCTGAAAAAATTAGAAAATCAACTCAAATTTTGAAAAAAATGTCAAACAACGTGTACATGTTTCAAGATTTTGAAATAAAATTTTGAAGCCTCACAAGGATTTTTAAACTATTTAAAATAAAAATATTTCAACTTATGATTTAAGAAGCGTTCAGTTTATAACAAAAACGCAATCGTTCCATTTGTAGTATTTCTAGCTTAAAATTGCTTAAAATGATTTGCAGTTCAGTTTTTATTACTCCAAGTAGACACATTTTTAGCTTTAGAGCAAGAATTTTGTATTTTCATTGACCGCGAAAAATGTTAGACAACCGGGAAAAAACCAGGAAAAGACGGAATTTTTTCTCTGATTGAAACGGCCACCCTGCTTTTCAAGTTAAAAAAATGAACCTAAAATATACATTGTAAACAAATTTAATTAATTTTAATGAATTCATTTAAAAATTTGCTTTTGGGCACAACTATTTTCATGAAATTTAGCTTAAGATTTAAGACGGAAAGGGACTTTTCATTATACTTGTTTTTAAATTAAATATGAATAAAGTTATTTTAAGCTAAAAAATAAAAGTTAAAAATTATTTATAAAATCAAGAAAAATATTTTATTGTTAATTATAACCATTTTCTGAAAAGAACCTGGGGTTAAATTTGAGATAAATATTTCACAATTTTCATTGTTTATTTAACAATAGTTTGTAGGGTTTAATGTTTTTCTCTCTCACAGTATGTAAAAGTTGCAGCTCTTATTTAATTCTAATGCTGCAGGGCTTATTTTATACCTTAAAAGATTCTCTGAAAATCTCCTTGGTACGTGTTCATCGAAAAACTTTTATTTCGGAATTATAAAATCGTTATTTTTGTAAAAAATCGGTTTTCATAAATAAAATCTCTTAAATAAAAACGTACCAATGAGATTTGCATAGAATCTTTTGAGGAATAAAATAAGCGTTAACAGCGTCAGAATTAAATAAGAATTGCAACTTTTACCTAAAGAGAAAAAGAAAAACATTAAACTCTAAATAGTTATGAATGTATTTTTTTTGCGGTATATGATAAATAATATTCATTCATATCGGAATAGGCCTTAATGAACATTATTTATTTCTAAAAAGTTATTTTCAAATAATGAAAACCCGAAATATTTTTTCCAAATTTCTCCTCGAGTTCTTTTTCAAAATTAGTTATAATTAACATTAGCATATTTTCCTCGATTCTTTAAATCATTTATAACAAGTTTCATTATTTGAACTTGAAATAATATATGAAAATACTAAGAGGCATAAGAAATGCATATATAATTATATATAAAATTGTTATTAATTTGTTGTGGCGGTGGAAGCATATGTATGTTTAATACTTAACTTTCACTAAAAACTTATATATGTATAAAAAAAATGTTTCATTATATAACTTAGGCATTATTTCATTATTTTACCTACCACCTTTATAAGAAGTTCATTAAAACACATAATTTGCTTATTAAAATATTTGAAAATCCAAAATGAATTGAAATTAATGAATAAACAAAGTGAATATTGTATTATATATCATAATAGAAAATATTATAAAGCTTAGGCGATTGTCTTTTCCGATATTTAAGAATTACACGAATAATTATGTGTCTGATTTAATTGCGCATAAAAAATAATTTGTTGTAGTTAGTACAACATTGAGATTTACGTCTAAAGGCAGTGAATTTTACGTTTTTCGCAAATTATTTTTAGCTTGAAAGATTCAAAAAATCTTAAAGATCATTACCTTTCACCAAGAGCTATCAGAAAATTATTGTTATTTAACAAACATTTTTTTAATACTTTCGCCTTGCATTATTTGAATTCGCCGCCACATGGCGACCGTCAACTCTCATGACAATATTTTCTACAGGCCTCCACAGCGAAGTGGCATAGGGCTGCTTTTTGTGATAATATAAGAAAAAATATGCAATATAAAAGTATGAAAATTAAGAAGATTGGAGCAAATGAAAGTGTACTAATCAATTAGTGGCGTAAAATTAATGTAGAATTTTCAATAAAGTACCTTTTAAAATATTTAAAGCTTCCTCAGATACTCCTTGGGGAATTAAAGGTGTTGCTAATCCATCATCAGTGATGCAGAACTTCTAAACAACATTATTCTTTATGTCGTTACTTTATATTTTGAAAAGTGAACGCAAAATGCTGTTTTTAATAAGAACCTAACTTCCCAATTCTGCAAGTTTTTATTACTTTAGGATTCTAAATTCTTACCTGAGATAAGGAAACTTCCATAATTGATGATGAGTAATAATTTATGGGATTTACAAACAGTTGCACTGAATTTTTTCAAACAACAGTGTTTATCTCCGTTTCACTAGAACACTGAACGCGGTCACTGCTCACTCTGCTCTGTTCGATCAACGCAACGTTAATGCAACAGAATCGCAATGATGCTTTGCGGGACGCCAAGGTGGTGGAAATGTACAGAAGCTCTCACCCGCCTCTCGGTACCATTTTACAAACATTTGAATGAAATACTGTATCATGTCAAAACAAGATTTATTCTGATTTAATTAATGCTTGTTTGTCTCAGAGATGAAGAAATTTCTAATAATTATAACACGATATAGTAAGAATAACATATATATTATATAACATTATATAGTTATAATATTTTATTATTTTATTGTTTTTCAATGTTCAATTGTTTCTGAGAGAAAGATTATTTTATTTAAAGAACATTGTTCTATGTGTAATAACTTGTGCTGCTATTGGCAGCTTTCAGGTTCTTACGTGAGGTTTGGGGGATATACATGTTCACTTCTTATTGTAGTGTACCATCACTCATATTTGAATTCATAAATGTCCTCATTCCGTAATTTCGATTGAAAATGTTCACTTCAGAGCTAGGGTGGAAAACCCCATTCTTTATTTTACGTGGTCAATTTTCAATCTTAGGGTAAGAGTGGACGCTTTCACCCCAACGGATTGACTTGATCACTCTTTCGGAGTGGATGCAGTGTCCACTCTGAGGACTTACCTCCAGTACACTTTTATTCACAGTGAATGTTCTGTAAATTGTAAATAATATATGCTGTGACCATTTTCTTGCATAAAAATAGGAACAATAACTGAAATGTAGCACTGGGAAATATTGCTATTGTGATATTATGCTGCAATTGTGTGTACTCCTGGGCCATTGCAGCATATAGTAAGTAATTAGTGAGTTGAAAGTAAAAAAAATCAAATATAATTCATTACAATTGATATTAATTGAATTATTGATTAAAATATTAGTTTTGTTAATTAATTAATTACTTTTGATATGTAATTACATTCAAATAGTCAATTACTTGCTATATGCTACAATGACTTGAAGCGCACGTAATTTCAGCATAAGACCGCAAGATATTTCTCATTTCTACATTCTAGTTATTGCTCCTATTTTTAATACAAAGAAAATTATCACAACATATTATTTACGATTTAAAGAACATTCACTGCGAATGACAAGTGTACTGGAGGATCGAATTAAGAGAAGAGAAAGCATTGATAATAAGATTTTGTTATAAGCAATTATTCAAAAATTATCTTTTTATCAATGAAAAAAAGCATATTACACATTTTCAATGCATTATAATCACTTTTTTTGTCACAAAAGTACTCATAAAGTACTCAAAAGTGGTGGTGACAATAAGATTTTGGTATAAACAATTGTTAAAAAAAAGCGACTTGTTCATTGATAAAAAATAGATTACACATTTTCAAACATTACAATAACTTTTTGCCACAAAAGTACCTACTAACAGTAGCAGTAGAATTCTATGGCACATGCGACTGCGCAAATGCACGTCATTTTATAATATTATGAAGATCGATTGAATTACGGTGCATGATAAAATATTCTGTCGAACTAACAGTCCAATGTACACAAAATAAAAAAAATTGATTAGCATTTCGGACTCGAAAGTTCATTGCCTCACTACCCGATTCGGGTAGTGTTTCTAGGTGGATAAATACTACCAGTGTGGGTCCACCACACCCACGACGGGTCAACAACACGCAGTATTCCACGAATGGTCACCCATCCAAGTACTAACCGCGCCCAACACTGCTTAACTTCAGTGATCTAACGGGAACTGGTGTTTTCAGCGTGGTATCGCCGTACACAAAGTGGTGAAAAATCCAAAGATTAAATTGTTATTAACTTCGGAAATAAAAATTGTTCAGATTTCAAAGATTGTTTCCAATATTCTTTCAAAATGGTAAAATAGTCATCTAAGTCAAATCTAATAGTCAACTAAGTGCTAAGGAAAATATTTATAGAAGCACGATATTCTTTGAATACTGTAAAATTTAATTGAGAATAGGAAAGGTAGTTCCATTACGGGGCCGGCTTAACCAATAGGATATTGTGTATGAAGTAGAGGCGGGCGGATTTTGGAAAATTTAATTTTAGTTAAAGGAGTGCAATGTGAATCAGGGGGAAACCAGCTTTTGAATTCTACGAAATATGGTTTATTGTTCATTTGACAAATCTAAACCTTCTTTGCTTTCAAACTTTCGACGGTTTGAGGATTAACGAGGACCAAAGCGATTTTTTATAATTTTATGGACTCATAAAGAGATTAGAAGAAGGTGTTTTTAGATTCGGGTACATAATGAGTCGGATTTATAATAGGCCCTGTAGTCCGAAATGGATCCAGGTGTACCTATGGAAGAGCAATGTCACAGCATATTTACCTGTAATTAGGTGAGTATACAAATATACAATACATTTGTCATCGAGCTAGGACCTTTGGGTATTTGAGAACTTATTTACGTCTTTCTTCATCAGAGGAGGAGGATGCATAATTTCAAATTCAGTTGTAACTTCGACTAACTATTAGTAAGTTGTGGTTCTTTCATCGAAGTGGAAAAGACTTTTTAAAAACAAAATATTTAGTAAGTTAAGTGGTGCTCAGTACAAAGAAAGGCTAAAGAAAAAAGTGAAAAGGAAGCCGACTTCTTCAAAAAAATGCCAAAATTAAATACATTCTTCACAATACTTACAAACAAATCAAAGACAAATAATCTTAGTGCTAGCCCTAGCAGGAAATCAAATATAACAGAAGAGTTGAATGTTTCATCAAAAACTAAAGAACCGAACGAATCTGTTATCACAGCAGCATCGTCATCAACTATGTCAACTGCTTCTACACAAAAGGATAAAAATATGGGTATGTACAAAAATGTATATTATTGATCAAATATATTGCAAACAGTTTTGCATTGCATTAAAACCTGGGTGGCTACAACTGTTTAAATTTTCATTTGCCGGCTCTTCCTGGTTCTCCCGCTAAATATTAGTGATTTCTCCACATTTAGAGAAAAATAAATTCTCTTTGCGGAACCCAGTTTTTTCACATATATGACCAATTGCGGAAGTTGATAAGCATTAGCAAAGCTTTTTGCAAGAAACCTATTCACATTGAGTCATATAATGAGCAAGCTAGGGAAATTTTTGTTTATAATAAAGGAAAACACAAAGATCTCTGGATTTGTATTTCCTAACATGAAAATTATAAACTATTTAAAAATTCATTATTAAAATAGTTTTTGGATATTATGTTCAAATTTTTTTAACAATAATTAATAATGTCGAACTGATAGCGTTGAATTATATATTATTATATCATTATATATTATTTTATATTTATCATATTATATATTATTATACGAAATTATTGCAGAATAACATTTCGGAAATATAACAATGTCAAAACGTTAAAAATGAAATATTTTAAGATTCACATTTTGGAAATTGGATTATTTAAAATTCAAAGGAATTGAAATTGTATTATTCATAATTAAAAGCATTCAAAATTGAATAATAAGAAATTGGAGAGTTTTGAATTTAAATAATATTTAATTCAGAGCGACTAAAATTTGACAATTTGAAATTGAAACAAAATTTCTATACTCCGCAAGTTTTGAAACTTCAGCGAACGTGAACTTTTTTTTAAACTAACAAATATTTTAGTCGCCAAAAATTGTGTCAACAAGACTTTATTGTACTCAAACCTTTTGATGTTTCAGTTATTTAGAGTAAATTTAAATCATAAATTGATAACATTTCAATTGCTAATTATAAAATTTTCTGAAATTCAACCAATTCAATTTTAATTGCAAAATTAAAACCTTTGAGAGGGAAAAATCAAGAATTTAGCGTTCATCATGAAAATTTGGAATTTTGAAATCGTAACCATTCTGAGTACTTCTTTATTATTATTCATTCTTGACAATTTCCAGTCAAATATTTTTCAATTCGAAATTATTTATTTTTGTAAATCTCAAACTAAAAATCGGACAATTTCAAGATTATCATTGAAAATTAAAAATTAAAAAAGAATACAAAACAAGATTGCTGTAATATGATTCCAATTCTTGAAATTATTGTTACAGTTTTAAGCTTCTCAATTCCAAATTACTTTATATTGACATATAAACTTATTAAATTCAAAACTATCAGGGTTTTTAGTAACAAATTTCAAAATATTTAAAAGCGGAATTGTCCTGACATTTTGGACAGCTGTATGGAAAAATTGCTACACAATTTAGTAAAGTTTAACAATTCTAGACGACTTTCTTTAGAAATTATAAATGAAAAAGAACACGAAATGTCTTGTCACTCACCTGTCCCAAACTACAAAATTAAAATAAACATTGTACAATGACTAAATAATATTAACACCATTTAAGAAATATTTGTTTTTCAAAGATATCGCTTATATTGAACTGAGAAAGATAAGTATATTAGATAGTTTTAGAATACTTGTTATTTATATGCAGATTTTAATATAATGTATATACGTCTGTATGTATTCAAAGCACATTTTATTCATGAGGTATATTGCCAAAGCAAGTCGAAATTTGTGTGATAATAAAACGAATTAAAAAATCAATTACGTCGTTTTCTTCAAATGAAAGAATACAATTTCAGTATTTCAATAGAATCGGGGGGGGGGGGGTAGCCTAGAGGCGCCAATTTACTAAATAGCCTAGGGTCACTATTTTTCTTAAGCCGGCCCTGAGTTCCAAATATGTTGTTTAATTTCATATTTTTCCACAGACTCAGCCCAAGCCTTATCTGAAACTTTAAAATACAAAATATTTAGGAAAAGCAAATGCTACCCCCTAAATATCTTCCTTTTAGTGAAAGAATACTGCCATACATTTTCATTAATTTAGAAAAAATTGCTCATAGGTTCCGCTAGGCCGTTTCAGATCTGAGAGTGAATTTTCTTAGTTTTCAATTTAAAAAATAAACACAAATTGAGAAGGAAGAAATCTTCCATGCCTAAAAAGTGTTTGTTATTTATTGAGAAATAAGCAATCAGTGGTATGAAATAGCTCCTCAATATTTTTATTCCTGGAAAAATATGCACAGGATTCGTTAAATTGAATACATTAAAAATATTAATACATGGTGACATAAAAAAATCCTGAATTTCGAAACATACAAAAAATACACATTTTTTTACGTTTTAAAGATTCCTACAGTACTCTAAAATGTATTTTTCATCATACCTGAATCTATATGATGAAAAATTGAATGCATGACTCGGGCCGAGGCGACGATTTCACTCGTGTGATATTAGCCCTCGCTTCGCTCGAGCAGCTAACTTCACACTCATGAAATCGTTGCCATCGACCCTCCCCACGCAAATATAGTATTACCCATAACTAGATATCAAGTCTAATTTTCTGTAATTAAAAATTCAATGAATTCGATAGGCAAATCAATAAACAAAACTTATAAAGGCGCATATTTGCACCGAAATCGACCTTAATTAACTAGGGTACATCTTTTTCAGGTATATAATAGGCCAAAATTCATTCTAAAGTAGGGGAGGCCACCCTACAGTAGATAACGATCCTACTTATATTTTGTGCTTACAATTAATGATTATCTACTTTAGGATCATTATCTACTGTAGGGTGGTCTTCCCTACTATGCGAATCTTCAAACTACAAAAAATGTGTATTTTTGGTGTATTTCGAAATTCAAGATTTGTTTCAGTCACGCGGTGTAAATATTTTTAATTTATTTCTCATGGAGAATATTCTTTCTATATTATAGGAGAAATTCTGTGCATATTATTTCATGGAACAAATGTTTAGGGGCCATTTCAAATCATTATTGTAATCAAATAACAATCGTATTCTAGGCTCGATAATACCTCTGAAATTGTTTGTTTTGTTGCTTAATATTTAGAGCTTATTCCTGAATTAATAAAAAATATTTTCTAGATGTAGAAGGTTCTTTAGCCTCAAAACTGTAGTTTTAATGATTGAAAATCAAGGAAATACATTTTCATACCTAAAATGGCCTAGCAGAAGCTCCAAACCATTTTTCAAAAATGAAATAAAATGTATGGCACTGTTTTTCCACCAATGGGAAGAAATTTTGGGGGTCGATTTTGCAAACTTTGAAATCCTACTTTTTATTGTCTGACAATATTTTTGGTAAAATTCCGTATTTTGTGAATTTCGTGTGGAGAAACTAGTTAATTATTAAGAGCTAAATAAGATTGAAAGTCCGATTTAAAAATAATTATAGTTACTAGCAGGGATTCGATCGAAACGAAACAAAATACTTACGTGTTTTTCGTCCTGTTTCTATACTGGCAAAACGTAACTATATTCACTTGATTTAGGTTATGTTATTCAAAATACCAAAATTATAACGGAATTTTTTATTTACGCGGAATTGTAAACAATGGTTTACTTGAATCCTTATGCATTTTATTTTAATATTAAAAGGTAGACAGGGAAAATATGACGCTATAACAATTTCGTTTTTAATTTTGTTCCAATCTGTCGAAACGTTACGGAGAGGAAACAAAATATTTGGTACTTTTTGGATAAAGTAACGTAATGGAACGAAAGTTCCGGACAGGTCCTACAAGTTTAGAATTTGAAAAAAAAAATTTGCAATTCTCAAATAACTTTTCAAAAAAGCAACATGAATTAAACCAATTTTAAGTAAAAATGTAACTGGAAAAGAAGATGTAGAAGAAAAATGGAGAAGGAGAAATTGGAACTTTTTAAATTACGATGATGATAAACTTCTCTACTCAATAATTTTTTTTTCATCCTGGTGGGGAAAACTATATGTTTTCGGAACGTCGATGGAATAAAGGATCCAACGAACACATTCTTTTGGTCTGAAGTATGTCATTTTACAACCTTTAACATTATATTTTCATAAATTAGATCACTCAGACAAACAACATCGCTTTCCAAACATCTTTTTTAATTTAACAAATATGATTGTATTATTTACAAGTCAGGATTACCATAAATCCTTTGAGGTCTTCGTCACATCCTTCGTTCGTCAACGTATGCCCTGTACTGTGATTTGTTGTCAAAAATGGGCATTTTTCCTTGAGCTAGTCTTCGGGTTCGTATGAATCCGTCGCTATTTTCCGAACCACAAACGTGAGAAGATGCTACTGTTACGTCCTTCATACATCATTCAACTGCTTGTGTATGACATGGAAGGTGGAAAATGTCATTCTTCAGTAAATGAGTTACATCTTTTGAAGTGAACTGCTTCACTTCATCGGCAGTGAATTGCATGGTCAACGAAGGTTCAGTTATTATACATTTCTGCCAGACAATGAGTTCGATATAATTGTACACCTCAAAATTCAATGGTAAAACTACGAATTTCCTTAAAAGATGTTTATTTGCTGATTTTCTAGCTATAATTATATAACTAACAGCTTGCATTCTGATGTTTGTTATCTTGTCGCACAAACTAACAAGAATGATGTTTCAGGGGTGTGCAGGGTAAGCATTCGTCTGTAATACTTCATCGATCATTTTTCTAAGATCATCATCTAAATACCTTGATAAAGATACGCTTCGCTACAGATTCATAGGAGCATATTTCATTTTACATTTGAATTTAATGAAGATCCACATAGTAGCATATACCCACATTATGAATTCAGTGAGAACTTTTAATTGGGTAGATGGATTAGACGTCCAGATGTATTTTCGAAAAATCGCGTTCGCCATTGTCACCCACCTTGCATGTGACAACGTTCCTGGATCTTGTACAGCTTAACTCGCTGAAAATTCCCTGCTGTCAACAGCCATACCGATTTTCAAAAGGTAATCTTGTTCTGTGCTAAGATCACTGGCTGTCACCTGCGAAAAGTTGCATTTTATAGGTTCAAAATAAACAACAGGTAGCATATGGCAAGATGGTAAACTCTTCCCTACTTGGCCAGGAAATCCTGAAGTACCAATCGTTTTGCCGTGGACTTCTTTGAACAAGCGACGTAAACCCAGCTCCTGATTCAATTCTTTTGTCGACAAGATAATTGTGAATAGCGTCTGAAACATTTTTAGCTCCAGTCGTTTGCGACGATAAATATTTCCTAAGTAGAAAGGCCCAGGCTCCTGTATCAGAGAAGTGTGTTCTTCCACTTGAGTTCTTTTATGCATTGTCCCATTTTCTGTTCTTCCAATCATTAAACTTTGGACCTTCCGACCATCAAAATATAGAGCCTGCAGTTTCGAATCAGATGGGCACTGCTTTCGCTGAAGATATTTGCGCATATTTTTCTTTTCTTGCCTGACTATTTTTTATAAATAATAAATCAAACTCTGTCATCGAATGGTTTAAATCCTATTTTAATAATCGGTTTCGGAGAATTATTATTAGTAGTGGTAGGCTTTCTGACTGGGGCGAGGTCAAGAGTGGGGTTCCACAGAACTCCATTCTGGCACCCCTCCTCTTCAATTTCTTCACATCAGACCTTGGAAGTGAACTTCAAAATTGCAGCTACCACAAATATGCTGATGATTTCAAAGTTTACTTATCGGGACCAATTTCTTGGCTAAGTGAATTACTTGTTTTAGTCCGGGAGGATATGGATCGTGTGATCCTCTGGACCTGGAAGAATGGACCTACTCCTAATCCAGGCAAAACTTAGGCAATTGTTGTTGGACCTACTTCATCTCCGTCACTTGAAACTTTGGCATCTTTTCCACCACTTCGTATCGAGAATCTCGCTATCCCTTTCTCGGAAGTAGTTCAAGATCTGGGATATTTTCATAATCGTACCTTTTCTTGAAAGGGACAGGTACAAAGCATTTCGAGGAAAACATACAGTATTCTACAGCAACTATATAAGAATAAGGACTCTTCACCTACCTCTACTCGGATAATTTTGGTTAAGAGTCTAATTCTGCCCCACTTTGACAACGGCTGTTTGGTATACGATGGTTAGTCCGACGATCTACAATTTATGGGTAATTTATGGGTAATTTGCTCTTTACTCTTTTTCAGAACAAAGCTCTTGAGTATCTATTTAACCTCTTCCAATTTGTAGACAGAGACCTTCCAGCACAGTCTAAGTTTCGTGAAAGACATAAAATCCTTGAGATTCCTTTTCACAGAACATGTCAGCTTCAAAGATCACTCAATTTTAATTACTACGCAATAATTTTCTACCTAATCTGATACTTACTCTGAGGTCGACTTTTCTCATTTATTTTATTTAGTTGGTAGATTAAATTAAAAGATCAATCAAGTATACTGCCGATCAGTGCTTGCACAAATTTGTAATGACCTTGTAATATCCTGTTTCTCAGAGGGCTATTGAGCCCTAGGAACTCGCTTGAATAGATACAAATACAATACACTTCTGTCCATTATGCCATATCTATCACAGGCCCTTGAGAAAGTCAGAAACCACATTCTGGTTTGGTTTCCCTTCGTATCAGTTGTCATCCATGTCCCGTCAGCACAATCTCCATCAAAAGTGTCGTCACTTTCAGCATCGTTATCTTCATTTCCAATATAATTATCTTCATTATACTGTGATGATTTATTGGAAACTTCACTTTCTATAATAACCGTACTATTTCCACTTTTACTCTCTTTCTCAACTGTTTTGTGAAGTTTTTCATTAATGAAAGTGTCATTATCATAGGCATCGCTTCTACGCTTCATTTTCTATTGAATAACGTATGATGAATCTGGTAATCTTTTCATTGCTCTGCAGAGCTACGTTGATCGAGGGGGAAGTATTTTATTACTGTTTTTAATAATCGATTTTCTGAAGAATAAGTGCACCGTGTCTCTAAGCACTTGCAAGCAGCTTCGTCAAATAATCTTCCTGCTTCATGAAGGTACGATTCAATTTTTTTCTTAAACGGGGCTTTATCTACGTCTCTAAGAAATAATTTTCTCATACTAGTAACTACAGCAACCTTCTGCCTTAGCATATTTAATATTCCTTCTAGACTAACCACGGGAATTGAAATCTTTTTCCATATTTCTTCCAATCTTTTGCCTATCCAGTTTAGTGCAGGATTCAAATTTTGTTCATGGCCAATAAAATAAGCATACCACATTTCATCCATATATGAGCCGTTCTCTAGAAAAACGGCTTAAGTCGAAAAATGTCGTTTTTGGATATTTGCATTTTTAAGTATGTACAGTGTTTGATAAGTTATTATTTTTATTTTCGCGTACTTTAGATGTTTCACTTAAAAGTTCTAGTATCCAACAATGAATTGCGACCGGTCAGAAAAAATTAAACATTACGTATTAATATTTATCAGCGTATTAATAAATAAAACTTAAGCCGTTTTAACGGAGAAGGACATAAAAAGTCTTCAAAAAGATGCGTAACGTAAGATAAAGTGATAGTATTGCAATAATTTTATTTGAAACTCATTATACATTGTTACAATTACATTTATTTCAATATTTTTATAAAATATTATTTATATACAATATGCCCGTAACTACTGCGCGCGCTCGGGTCGCAACGGACTGCCTTCTATATCGACTGTGTAAGCTTATCCATTGGTTTAAAATGCTTGAAACTTCACATACACATAATAGAGCCGCGCAGCAATGTAATAATTCATAAATTTTAGAAACGACCTAAATCGACTTAAGCCGTTTTTCTAGAGAACGGCTCATATATATTTAGGAAGTCTCATATCACCGACGTCACCACAAATATTACATTCTACCTTTGATGTCATTTTAGTTATTCTTCGACCAGGAAATACTTGAACGTACAAAAAAATAGAATGATGATGCCAGAAATAACGAAAAAAATAAACTTCAAAAAATATTAAATAGAACTCACCTGCTAATCAACTACATACTCTTCGTCAAGAACAAGTGACGTGAACCTTACTTATCACTATATTAATGTACTTCACTTTGAAATAACGAAAAAATTAAACTACAGGAAAAGGTAGGCTTATTTTTCATACATCAGACTTTTCTGGAATCGCCATTTATACGTTGCCTAGGGAAATTGATATACTAGTAATTTATTTATTAACTTAAACGAAACATTATCTATCAACTCGATGCACACCTTCATAACAGAAAGTGATCAGTTTCTTGGTCTCATTTTAAAGGTTGTATTTTCTTTAAAAAACGTGTGATTTAACCAAAATTTCTAACACTCCCTTCCGATGGATTGGGGGGCCCCCGCTAAAATTGAGAAAAACGTCAATTTTTGACACCTTTTGTCAGTTATAGTAGAATTATGTAGTTTTTTAAACTTAATTCTTCATCTCTATCATACAGCATATATTAGCAGTAATATAGACTACAAATTCTAGTAAGCAAGAATCATCCATAAATGAATCAGGTATAGAATAAATCTTGCGCTGTTCGCTGTCTGAAACTTGAATATGCTTGCGAGAGCTGAATTATTTTTGCATGGAAATTAAATCTTCAGGATGAACTACTTGTGGCGTACAAAAACTTTTAGGCTCTGTAGGCTTTGAGGTAAAATTTCTCATCGTGCCACTCGTGCTACGCGCTCGATTTTTGACTGACATTTTAAAATGTATATTTATTTTTGGAATTACCTTACAATAAAAAGCTACAATCCTTTCTTCAGAAATTCTTCCCTATCTCGCGTTGTTATGTTAAAAATAGGATTTTTGTTTTCATATTATATTCGATGGATAAAATAAAAAATCATGCAAGTCTTTTTTTTTAATTTTACGTATCTCGCGTATTTGGGCATGATATAAGAATTTCCGTTTTTCGCATAATAATTTCAATAAACAATTTTAAAACGAGGTGTTCTGTCAAGAAATGGTTTGAAGAAATGTTGTGGGAATTTCTTAACGCGGAAATTCCTCAAAACACTTTTTCCTATATGTGACGCGCGAAGAAAGGGGGCTTACTCTGAAAAGTGAGATTTTTCAGGGCGAGCAGTCGACGTCGGCCAGATAGACGCGACTTTTAGGAGAGAGGGAAGAATCACGAAATCTTCCCTCTCCACTTACCACTACATTCTTAGAGGAAAGAGATAGGTCGTAGACACGGCTGGCGGACGGATATAGATGAGACGAGGAGATGCCTTGGTGAGTGGTGGGAGGCATTTCACGGGATCTCGAGCTCTCGAGCGAAAGCCTGATTTCTCGGGTACCTAACTATCGAGAGGTGTAAAAACCTCGATTTCGATTTTTTTAGAGTAAGCCCCCTTTCTTCGGCGCACGTCACATATGTAGCGACATTCGGCTAAAAATTGGAATGTTATATTTTTCATAGTGTTTCCTATAAAGGAAACAAAAATTTCGAGTCTTATAAAAAATGGTCGAGGGAAAAATTATAGGTCTCTTAAAAAGATACAATTGTTGTGTGGAAATTTTTTACTTGCCTGTCATCGTTTGCTTTAAAATTAGAATTTTCGACATTCACTTTCGATGCGTAGAACAGAAAACAAAAACAAAAAAAACGAGTCCTATCGAAAAATAGTTAGAACAAAAATTATAGATATTTTGAAAAGCTTCAATTCTTTCGTCAAATTTTCTTCACGTATCTGACGTATAACCGTTGGTCGAGGAATTCTAGTTAACGAACTCGTTCTTTCTTTTAGGACCCAGAAAAAGTGCGCCTAAGCTCGATTTGATCTATCAATTTTTTGTGGGTTTTGCGTTTACGGTCGGTCGGTCGGTCGGACGGACGGACAGACAGACAGACGCCATCACCAAAATTTGATTTTCTATTTCAGGGGGTCACAAAGCATGGAGATCCATTGAAAAAACTACGGTGTGTAATTTTGGACTATTCTCATACTTTCGCAATCATAAATGATTAGAATCTATTAAATTATAACAACTTTTGATCTCTTTTTTGAGTAAAAAACTTTTTTCGATCAATTATATTCAAGCCTCATCTTCGAGATTTAAAAGTTGTAGTAGTCTGCTTCGCAGCTTGGTGGAATCACATGTTGAGAGCCAAGAGCAAACAGGAGTACCCCCTATACCGCAAACTTCGCTATCTTCATTGTTTTCTTTGAGCTCAAGTTAATCAAATCGCAAGAAATAGTTTTAGTCAATTTTTCGTTTTTAGACGAAATATTTTCATCTAAAATAGGGAAGCATGAAAAAAGCAGTCATACGGATGACAGAGAAGCCATTTTACAGAAAATTGGAGAATTGAACGAAAAAGTCCAACGTTTTTTGGACAAAGGTAAGTGCATCGTCTTATTAAAAATGGCTTTTTTGTTTGATCCTCAGAAAAAAAACCACAGCCAACCTGTTCATTGTGGCAGAGCATATCCTTTCGAGGAAAGACTCAAGGCCTAACACTTTTTACCCTTCTCATTGTAGATATTCAAAGTGATGGGAATCGATCTTTTAATGGATCAGAGGCATTAAAGAAAGGTGGCAACATCGCAAATGAGAAGAGGAAGGGAAAAAGTTTCCGAGACGCAAGACGCAAGACGCAATTGCTCAAGACGCATCTGTACTAGACACAAATTTGGCAGGAGAAATGTCAGAAGACAAACAAGTTTCACACTCCCTTTTGGGAAATGAATCTCAGAAGAGTCATGCCTTGAGCCCGAAGTTCTTCAGATCTTAGGTGCAGATCCTTCAAAACCAAAAAGTGCCGAAGTTTTTCTCCAGGAGGAATTGTTGGCTTGTTGGAGTCATTGGCTTCCGTCCCTTTTGGAAAAAGAAGAAATGCAGAAACTGTTGGATCAGTGCCCTCGAAAATACACTAAATGTCTTTTTGAAGCACCATAATTAAATCCAGAACTTGTAGCCATGTCCACTGAAGCATTGTTCCAATGAGACAAAAAATGTATAACAGCTCAGAACATAGCAGGTTCTGCTCTTGTGGCCTCGGGGTCAGCAATTTCATGTCTGCTATCAAATGACGAAATCAACAACCTAGATCTCCTGCGTAGAATGTGTGATTCTGGAAAACTCATGATTCAGGTTCATCGTGGATTTTGTGCTACAAGAAGGGCTTTTGTGTCTCCCAGTTTAAACAAACAGGTTCACGATGCCTTAGAGCGTACAACTCCAGATACATTTTTGTATGGCTCTAATCTCTCAGAGAATGTCAAAGACTTTGAAACTATGGAGAAACTTAGACAAGATATTAAAGGTCCTCCAGCTTAGAAGAAAAATAAGGCAGGTGCGTTAAACTCAAAGGGACCGTTTGTCAAATTCAAGAAATCACAAGCGGACGCCAAATCGCAATATCCAAACAAACCTTTCGGCCTATTCAAGAAACAAAACTTACAGAAACACAAGGCTCAGTTTCAAAAGCCAACGACACAGCAGACACCAACAGTAAAATCGAAGAAGTAGAGGTAAGGAACTCTGGTGGACTTTTGAAACACTTCTATAATGAAGAGGTGTCGATTTGTTCTGATATTTTTGTACCAGAATGCATTCAAGGTTATGAAATAACTTTCCAATTCCCTCCTTTCCATGTAAACGCTCCTCCAGAACCTTCCTTCTCAGACGCTGATAGCTCTGCTATAGATTGTGAAATCAAACTTTTGTTAGACATTGTGGCTATATAACGTTGTGTTTCTGAAAAAGACGAGTTTATTTCCACTTATTTTGTAATAGATAAACCTAATGGAAAGAAAAGAGTTTTTTAAACTCCAAAAATTAAACGCATATATTAAACCGCTGCATTTCAAACTAGAAGATATCATGACTGCAATTAAACAAATTGCCCCTAAGGCATTTATGGCAAAAATTGATATTAAAGATTCTTCATTCTCAGTCCCTGCACATCTTCAAGACGGAGAGTTATTTCAGTTGGCATACCCTTCTTTTACCCTTTGGACTCTCAACCAGTCCCTTCGTGTCTACCAAAGTTATGAAACAAGTCGCAAATCATGTTTATTCTATAGGTCTGACATCTCTAATTTATTTAGACGACCTTCTGTGTATAGGCTCATCTGAAGATACGTGTAAGGCTAATGTATAGGAATCTATTTACCTTCTCTCGAAACGTGGTTTTATCATCAATTGGGGAAAAAGTCAACTTATTCCTAACACTCGCTGCGAATATCTAAACCTCATAATTTATTTCAAAAAAATAATATTGGAATTACTTGATGAAAAGAGGGTCTCTATTTAGAACATAATTAAAAGGTTGCAGCCTGGGACTCGTTGTACAATTAGATAATTTGCTAGTTAAATAGGTTCTTTAGTGTCTATTTGTCCTGCTAGTGCTTGTGGTTTTCTTTATATGGAAAATCTCGAAAGAAAAAAGCAATCGAGGATAATTATTAATGAGGGTAATTTTGAATACCTAATGATTGTTTCCCATGCTGTTCAATTTGTACTGGATTGGTGGAGTAGCCACATTGAGTCCTTATGTAGTCCAATTGAATAAAAAACTTCAGTACCACAATTTTTACAGATGCATCTAATATAGGATGGGGAGCAGGTTGTAATAATCAAACCAGAGGTGGACTTTGGTCGGCAGAAGAAGTGACCAACCACATTAATTATTTAGAATAGATGGCAATTTTACTAGTTCTTAGAAGTTTTGCTCAGAACCTATCAGAATGCGAAATTATCCTTTGTGTTAACAACACCACTGCAATTTCTTATATCAACAAAATGGGGAGCACACGTGTACCCGAGATTTGGCAGTGGTGAGAGTTTAAGAAAATTGGGCTATTTGAATCCTACATACCTTCCAGGGAAAATACGGTTGCGGATCGCGAGTCCCGCAACAATAATATCAATGCTGAATGAGAACTTGCTAATTATGCTTTTAACTGCACATTTACTCGTTATGAAAAACCGAAAATCGATCTTTTTGCTTCTCGTACCAACGCAAAGTGCGGAAAATATTGCTCGTGGTTAAGAGATCCTTTTGTATCTTCAGTGGACGCGTTTACTATTGATTGGCGAGACCTGAATTTCTATGCTTTCCCCCATTTTCCCTCATTCTTCCAACGATACGAAAAATTATGAATGACCAAGCTACTAGCATTATAATCGTTCCTCAGTGGACTGTCCAATCCATTGAACAACCAATAATCTTTAAACCCTCATCAAATTTGTGTTCTTACGCTGTCACCTGTTAATGTTCTTGATTTCCTTTCTACCCAATTCAATGAAGGGGCTTCTTACGGGTCCCTGAACTTAACGCGTTCTGCCATCCCTCTGATTTTGGGAGGAGAATTTGGAAAAGATCCTGCAATACCACGTTTCTTCAAAGGTGTGTACAAACTACGTCCTTCGAAACTAAAGTATAGTCACACCTGGCATCCTTATTTAGTTTTGACCTTAAAGAAAATTCTCCAGTGAATGATGTCTTAAGTATGCAGCATCTCAGTGAAAAAATGATAACTTTTCTCGCATTAGCTACAGCTCACAAACTTCAAACCTTGCCACTGATCAAAATGAATCAGATTCATCAGGACATTTCATCAATTCGAATCACGATACCTGACAGAATTAAAACTTCACGTCGCGATGATTTCCAACCTCTACTGACGTTACCTCTTCTCAAGGAAAGACCTAACATCTGTGTGGCTAACACACTTTTAGCCTACATCTGAAGAGCCAAAGATATTTAGCGAAAAGGAAAGAAATTACTTAATTTGTTTCAAAAAACCGCATAGACCAGCGTCTCCACAGTCCCTAGCTCGATGGATTGAATCATGCCTTTTCCGAGCAGGCATTGATACCAAACATTCTCAGCGTACACTACCAAATATGCGGTAACAGCATCCGCTGCGTTGCAGGGTGTGGACGATGACACTATACGTCGAACAATAGGGTAGTCAGATAAGTTAAATGTCTTTGCGCGGTTTCACAATTGTCCTATAGTATTAGATCAAACTAAATTCGCTAGAACGGTCTTAGGTAATAAGGAAAACAATCAACAATTAATGTCTTGAATTACCCTGTTCGTTCACCCCATTTATTTTCCTTTAAGTAAATAAATGCTGAATTCAAAGTCAACGTGAAAATTGGATTTGTCTCTAAACATCTACAAGTTTTGAATCTCGAAGACGAGACTTGAATATAATTAAACAATCAAACGAACTTACCTGTATGTGAAGTTCGATTGAGATTATATGAAAGCCTTGTCGAGAGATTTAGTCCCACCCAATTTTTTACTCCCACCCTATTTTTTCTCAATTCTCTCTCTCTCTATCTATCTATCTTTTCTCTGAAATAATGAAGATAGCGGAGATCGCGGTATGCGGGGTACACCTCTTTGTTTTTGGCTCTTAACATGTGACAAGGCCTTCATATAATCACGATCGAACTTCACGTACAGGTAAGTGCGTTTGATCGTTTAATTTTTTTTCACATTCTCATCATTTATGATTGCGAAAGTATTAGAATTGTCCGGAATATCACACCTCAGTTTTTAACGGATCTCTACGTTTCGAGACCCCCTGAAGCCGAAAATCAAGTTTTGGCGATGGCGTCTGTCTGTCTGCCCGTCCGTCCGGCCGTCCGAAACACGATAACTCTCGGAAAAATTAACGGATCAAATCAAGCTTTAGCGCCCTTTTTCTGGGTCCTGAAAGAAAGAACGAGTTCGTTAACCAGCCGTGTTTGATAGACATTCAAAAAGTCGAAAAATGTATATTCATGACTTTTCTCGATAAAAAGAAAATGATCAGAGTTATAGAATTTAAAAAATTTGAAAAATCAATCGAAAATGAAAATTATAAGTTAAAAACGCACGAAATGAAAAAAAGTCAGGAAAAGAAAAACATTGCTTCTTGAAAGTCCTACAATATTATCGTAACAACTTTTCGAATTTTCTCGAAAAATAGAAAATTCAAATTTTGATAGCACAAAAAATAATGGAAAATCATAAATTTCATTTTGTGGTCAAACTATGCAAGATACAAAAAAAGATGAACAGACAAAAATTGTGCTCATGAAAAAAAATCTACCAAATTCGTAAAAAACTACTTCTTGATAGGAAGCGTTGTTTTTGTTTCATTTGTAAAAAACAATAATAAAAATTAAATTTTTGAACAAAGGACACATGCTAAGAAAAAATAAATAGACAAAAGTTGTTCAACCCAAAAAACTACAAATTTATTTTTAATAATTTTTTGGTAGGATGCGTAGTTTTTGTTTTAATCGTGAAAAAGAACATAAAAAATAAAAACATTAAATTTGTGAAAAAACGGCACAAGCTACGAAAAAAATTAGCAAAAAAAAACTGTGCACCTAAAACACATCTACAAATATCTTATAAATAACTGCTTGATAGAACGCGTAGTTTTGATTTTAATCGTAAAAAATAATATCAGAAATGAAAATGAGAAATTTGCGGGAAAACGACAGAAGGTACGAAAAAAAAATTGATAGACAAAAGTTGTTGTCGCAAAAAAGAGATACAAATTTGTTACAATTTCTTACATTTTCATCATTTACGATTGAGAAAATTATCAGAATTGTCCGAAATTTCACACCTCAGTTATTCCACGGATCTTCACGTTTTGTGACCCCCTGAAGCAGAAAATCAAATTTTGGTTATAGCGTCTCTCTGTCTGTCCGTCCGTCCAGCTGTCCGAAAGCGCGATAACTCTTGAAAAAATGAACGGATCAAATCGACCTTTGGCACAATTTTTAGGCCTTAAAAGAAAGAACGAGTTCGTTAACCAGCATTTCTTGACCAACGGTTTAATATTCTGATTTTAAGTCAAACGACGACAGATATGTAAAAAAGTGTTACGAAAGAATTGTAGCTTTTTGAATGACCTATGATTTTCTTCCTTATGAAAAATCCCATAATATTTCCTGAAACAATATTGGGATGGGAATTGTCATTCCGGTTTTATTTATCGATAATACTATGAAAAAAATAGAAAATTCAATTTTTGAGCCAAACGACGTGAGATACGGAAAAACGTCCAGCGATGAATTGCATCTTACAAAAAGTTCTACAAAATTTGTTCCAATCATTCATTGGTCATACTTTTCATTTTGGGTTTATTTATTGAAAATGGTATGTGAAAATCCATAGTTTAAATTTCAATCCAAACGACGCAAAATAGGAGAAAAAGTCTGAAGAAGCAATTATACCTTTTGAAAAATCCTACAAAATTTCATGCTACCACTTTTTGATAGGACTTTTCATTTTGGTTTTATTAATCGAACGTACTATGCAGAAAAACAAAAATTCCTAACCAAACGGCGTGAGATACCGAAGAAATTTTAACAAGGAATTACAGCTTCTAAAGAGTCCTACAAAATTTATTTCAAGCATTTTTTATAGGACTTGTCATTTTGGTTTTATTTATCAAAAATATCATGAAAAAAATCAAAATTTCTAATTTTGGGCCAAACAATGGTAAACATGGGGAAAATTTTTAGGCGGAATTTCAGCGTTTGAAAATTCTTAGAACATTTCTTTGAACCATTTTTTGACAGAATTCGTCGTTTTCAATTTATTCACCGAAATTGATATGCAAAAATCGAAAATTCCAAACTACGCCAAAGGACGCGAAGTACTTGAAAAATCTAAAAGATGACTTGTAGCAGGGGCGGCGGAACAGGTCTAGACCAAATGCGGAATTCGGAATCTAGGAGCAGGGTGGAGGGGGAAAGGGAGAAGGGGTAGTGCATTTTCAAAAAGTTTCATTGCAACTCATACATTAAACTATATATTTTGAAAATATAAAATGTATGACTTTTAGCGAAGACTGCCGCGCGAAAGTTTGAAACGCTTTGACATGCATTCTGCATGCACGAGTGTATTGCAGTTGTAAATCGTGAAAGAGTGAACAACATTTTTTGAGAAGGGGTTTCGAGAATCTCCGTTCCCATATGTAGATTTTCAACATATGGGAGCCTACAGAGCTTTGAGCAATCTAATATTTAACTATACACACTTAATTGCATAGAAAATTCAGACTATGGAGATACGTACAGGTACTGGGATCTAGAAGAGATGTTTCTGATAAATTTTCAATCAAGCATTCTCCTAATTTTTTTCCCATCGTGCGCTGTTTGGCATAAAAAAAATTGTTCGTACGGACGGACAGACAGATGTCATCACTAAAACTTGATTTTTGTCTTCAGGGGGTGTCAAAACATGGAGATCCGTTGAAAAACTGAGGAGCAAAGACTTATGACAATTCTAATAGTTTCTCAATCAGAAACGATGAGTATGTAAAAATATATCCTGAAATTTTTTTCGTGCGAAAATTGAAACGATTATCAACCATGTTTGCTGGGATTATTGATTCCGATTATAATATAGGTAAACAGTTCAAGAAACTTGATTTTTAGGGTATAAAAATCTCTTGAAAATAAACCCTCCTACCTTTTCAAATAAAAGTTTACAAGAAATCAATTTATTAATTAAGGGCAGCGTGTTTTCGAAGAAGCGTTCACTTTTAATGAATTTTCATTCTCCTAAAAAATATCTGATTCCGATTTTTCTCGATAGATCTTTCATTTGAAAAGTTGAAAGCATTCGGAATCATTTTTTCTCAAATTTGAGTTAAAAAAATAACGGTGTAAAGAAAGGTGTGGGGGGCGATTTTTTTCAACAATATAATTTTTTGAGAAACAAATATGTGAAGAATTGACTTTGTGAAGCAGCTACGCGATAGTTGTTCTTCAAGTCATACTACTGCAAAATTATTTATATAAAAACTGTAATAGTTAGGCAAGTGAAAATAGTTCTACGTCTGAATTCTTGTATAATAGGTGACTCATAAAAAACTCACAATCAGTATATTTTTCCGAAAATCTTGATTATAAGTTTATTTATATGAATTTTTCGGAAACTTTTGGTTCCTTTTAGAGCAATTGAATATAATCGATGATTAACTCACATTTTACATTCACGTGAATAATTCAAAGCCTTTATAACATTTGATTTTCAAGTCCATGATTTTAGGAAAAACATTTTCTTTAAATAATTAGGCCTTTTACGCGAAAATGGTGTATTTGATTAATGAAACAATCTGTGGGTAATTGATCATACGTTGAATTAAATGCAATTTTGTACAAAACAGTGGAAAACCGAGCGAATCGCATGTCAAGTTACATGTTGGTTTGAGTTGCTTATTACTTGAAATTCAAATTACTTATTACAAGTGAGCTATGTAATTTAAATATAAATTATGTAATTAATACGCATCCTACGGAAAAAATGTCAGGAATAAAAACTTTTTATTT
>CAKNXH010001346.1:124198-163791 GCA_932178445.1 Andricus quercusramuli
AAAATTTACCCCACCCCCACCCCCACAGGAGGCAGGGGTGGGGGTAACTTTGTAATTTCAAATGGCAACTCCAATTTTTTATCACAGATTCAGATTCTCCTTTACGAAATACGTAAGTTTTATTTGGAAAATTTGTTTCGATTCGCGATATATGGCGCTGCAATTGCGAAAAACGAAATTGTTGACACTACTTTTAGCTCTACCCAGGAATAACGACGCGGACGTAGTAGTTGTCTATTCCCTTCGGGGTGCTTAATTTCGGTGAGTCCCCTTGCCTTTCACCATCCATCGGGGTGCTTGAACTTTTGGCAACGGGACAGTAAAAGTGATAAAACTGTCGAAAACCATTCCCGAATGCAGTTGGTTGACGACAGTCGATTTTGGATGTAGACATTACATATCATCGAGTCTCCACTGTCTACAATCCTCGACGTCATTCCGGCCGAGCGATAACCCCGTCTGTCCGTGCTTAACGTTTATTCATTCGGAAGGTTGATTGTGTTCATTTGATTTGGGTGTGTTGGTTGCTTTCGTTTGGGTTATTGTTGTTGGTCACGTTCGTTTGAGTTGGTTTGGGTGTCGTTGTATTTCCTCATTACCTTACTTCATTACTTTTACAATGGAAATTCTATCTCAGCAACAGAAGATTAAAATGATTCTCATTTATGGAGAAAGTGGCAGGAATATCAATGATGCTCTCACGCTTTATGCACCCCGATGGATGGTGAGAGGCAAGGGGACTCACCGAAATTAAGCACCCCGAAGGGAATAGACAACTACTACGTCCGCGTCGTTATTCCTGGGTAGAGCTGAAAGTAGTGTCAACAATTTCGTTTTTCGCAATTGCAGCGCCATATATCGCGAATCGAAACAAATTTTCCCTATAAAACTTACGTATTTCGTAAAGGAGAATCTGAATCTGTGATAAAAAATTGGAGTTGCCATTTGAAATTACAAAGTTACCCCCACCCCTGCCTCCTGTGGGGGTAATAAGAGATAAAATTATTAATTAGTTGAGGTATTATTTAATAATAAACAAAGTGTCTAAAAAAAGGCATGTCCACTGCGCGCACGATATCTTCAGTCAGCATCATCTGAAACAAATTACCATAGCTCTGGAGTGACGAAGCGGATATTTTTTATTTGGCAAAATAACAAAGTAGCGGCAGTTTAAACGAAAAATTTCCAGAAATCGTGTTTTTTTTGCTCTTTTTTTTTGTTCATTCAACTATGATGAAATTAAAAATTCTAAAAACTGCTTCGTCACTCATTAGATATTTATATTAAGAATAAACTTGGAAAAATTGAAAATAATCGTTCGAAAATTTTTTGAGAAATCGTGCGCGCAGAGCGCAAAAATGTTGTTCCGAGAAAAACGCGTTTGAAGTTTTCTAAACATGAAAATTGCAAGAAAAAGTTACTTGCACTTAATCAGCGATCCCTGCTCCATATAATATTCCTTCTGCTTGTTTGAATGAATCCTCCTGATTTGATAATTTGACCTTGAGACACCTTTGAATGTCACTGAAAAAATCTGAAAAAAATCTGAGTGCAATATTGACTTGTAAAGAACAGAATTCATACGCCTCAGAAATTAATAATCAATTAATATCTTCAATTTAGTTAACATTGGCCAGTTCTGCCCTCAAATGGCCTTGAGCGACATTTGAATGTCATTGCAAAAATCTGAAAAAATCTGAGTGCAATATTGAATTGTAAAAATACAATTCATACAATCCAAGTCTTCCAGTAGGGATATTGAGATCAAACTTTTGTTGGTGTTCCCCTTAATAAAATACTAGTAATTTGTGAACAAAAATCTGAGATCGCAGTATTTAGACGTATTTTTGCATTTTTTAAATTTGAATTCAATTAATCGTACTAAAATTCGATATAAGTAGTCAAATATTTTTCATAAGCATGGTTAGTCGTTCCAACACAGAAAAGACTAAGAATAAAATTTGTTGCAGGAAATTTTTTAGAGCGATATAGTTTTGTTCAGCCAACTTCGCGTCTTTCAAAATACATGCGTTTGTCATGGAAAAAAAAGAAAGTTTAACCGATATTTGTGTGAAGTTTATCCGGTGAAGTTAATTTTTGTTGCAGAGAATCTTTCTGTGCAATTTTCGGGACGACTATGAGAAAAGTCCGCATCCAAGCCGGACCTTTTTTTTGGTGTTGTTTTAATTCTGTGGCAGTAAAGTTTTGTGCTACTTATGACCGTGTAATAGAATTCTGTGGCATCGCGCCAATGCATTACTTAATTTTATAATCATGAAGATTTATTGAATCATATGCATGGAAAAATATTTTGTCAAGTTACTAGTTCGATGTACACGAAGTAGTTTATAATTTAAAAATTAACTTTCGATTTAGTTTCAAAAAAACTTTGTTTAGATTATGAAGATTTTTCTAAACACTGTAGCATTTCATTCAGAATAGTCCAGTGGATAGTGACCATTCTTGAAGAGAATTGTGCAAAAATTGTCACAAGCAATTTCATTTTTCTTATGTATGTGGATCCCCAAAAACAATTTGAAGATGAGAGGTATCCGCATGTTCTTAAAAATAAAAAAATCCCATCTTCCGGCCAAACTGTGCAATATATGAAAAATCTTACCAGACAAAATTGTTCATCTTGAAAGTATATACACATTTTTTTAGATCATTTTTTAATAAGACGCATATTTCTTTTCCAATCGTATAAAATAACATTAGGAATGAAAATCAGAAATGTTCCCACGCAGTAGGCAGGTTTCTTATAATGATATATTAAAAAACGTTAATTCCAAAAAAGCTGCAAAAATATTTCTAGCTTCTTCAACTAATGCACGAACAAGTACTTTGACGGTAGGTAATGATAAGTCAAGTTAATTTCGTTAGAATTATTATCAACCGCGACGTTAAGAATATACTAAGAGGATTGTGCTTGGGGGTAGCTTTACTACCTTAAAGAGATAATCGATAGTTTTGGATTATTCTGATGCAAACTGAGCTTGATTAAACATCACTCAGTGCTTGAATATTTATTTTGGTAAATTAAGAAATTTTCATAATCATCAAGGGGTCGCCTAAAAAAAGGAATATTGGTTTACAAAAAAATAATGTTTTTATAAATTTAAAGAACAAGGAGATATCTTAACATCTCTAGGAATCCACCCCGATGGAGACATGTATCCCTTTACGTGACATTTACTCGGGATGTTGAAACGTCATCACCTCGAGGAAAAATTCTTCGAATTGATTTCGACTTAAATTGCCCCCAATCAAGACATCCTGAAGTCGAAAAGTTCGACTTCAGCATGTCTCATTTTTGAGACGGAGCCAGACTAAAATTTATGTTTTGGAGACAAGTTTCTATGTCTTGAAGTCATATATTCATTTCTTGAGTCGAATTTTCATGACGCCAAGACAAGCGGTTTGTAACTTCAAGTATATACCTGCCCTGAAAAAATTAATGATGCACAGTAGGCACTGCGCAACTGTGCACGTATACAGTTGTGCAAAAAGTCTTTCTTAAGAAAATCTAAACATTTCCAGAATCAATAAAGTTATTGCTCCCACTGATTTTGTGATCAGTTTATTGGTCTAAAAATGCTTCGACTCGAGTTCGACTTGGTGATGTCTTGAGTTCAATTTCAAGACATCGATGTCTGGTTGCGCTTCAAAACTGGGACGAGACATAAGATAATGTCTTACTTTTATGGCGTTAGCATGGTGATTCCAAGTCGGCGTTAACTTATCCCAAGACGAACTTTTTCGGACTCAGAAATGAAGCCCTCAGAGGAAAAATGTGACACAGAAAGTTTTTAGGAAAAACATAAAAGACAACGTTCCGAGGAAAAAAAGTAACCGAAAAATTTCAGAGGAAAAAAGGTAAACAGGATCGCGAGGTAAGAATGTTGCTCAGATATATCCGAGGAAAAACATTATAGAAAATATTCAGGGATGAAATGTGATTATAGGCTAATCACGAAAACACTTTAAAAAACAACAAGAACGTCAATTTGATCAGGCCCATTAACCTAGCACCTTCACAATCGAATTTTGGGATTTTTCATAGCTCAGAATTTCGGGCTCTAACCCTTAACGTTAAAAATCAACCCCTTTCTCCCACGCAGATATGAGTTTGTCAAAAAATAATCTTTTTCAGAATGTTACAATGTGGCTAGAGTCTCGGATTTTCAGCTCCTCGAAGATACCGACTCCGATTTTTGGGCTCCAACCCTCAAGGTTTAAAATTAACCTCTTGGTACCACGCAGATATGACTTTGTCAAAAAATAATGTTTTTAAGAATTTTATAGCATCAATAGAGTCTCGGATTTTTGAGCTCCTCGAAAATACCCACTCCGATTTTTGAGCTCCAACCCTTAATGATAAAAATCAACCCCTTTGTACCACGCAGATATGACAGTGTCAAAAAATACTCTTTTTGAAAACTTCACATCGTGGATAGAGTCTCTGATTTTTGGGCTCCTCGAAAATAGCGACTCCAGTTTTTTGGCTCCAACCCTTTAGGTTAAAAACCAACCCCTTGTACCTCGTAGATATGACATTGTCAGAAAATAATATTTTTGAGAATTTCACAGTGTAGCTAGAGTCTCTAATTGATGATAATCATCCCCTTGGTACCACGCAGATACAACTTTGTTAAAAAATATTCTTTTCTATAATTTTACAGTGCCAATAGATTCTCTGATTTTTGGGCTCCTGGAAAATAGCCACTCCGAATTTTGAGCTCCAGCCCTTATCGTTGAAAATCAATCCCTTAGGGGCCATTCATTAATTGCGTAAGGGCGATTTTGACCCTTTTTGACTCCCCCCCCCCCCCGCCCACGTAAGGATACATCAGATTTCTTGACCCTCCCCTTTCTTACGTAATATTTAACTTAGAATTTTTCCAAATAGCGTTGAATAGTCATATATCATTAGAAAAACTAAAACAAGTTGTTATTCGACATAAAAAAAAGACTTTATTTGTTGAAAAAATAATATTAGTCTTTAGAAAATGCGTATTAATACGCATAATTATAATATAATAAAATATAAGATTTGAAACATACGAAGAATTTTTTAAATTGTAAAATGGCTAGTTTGAGTAGAATTAATGTAGCTACTCTGATCGTTCGAATTGAAACAATAATTGACGTAGTAAGATATTACGTAAGTATGGTTTTAACCCCCCTCCCCCCGAGGTAAGGTCATGCAGAGATTTAAAAAAAAACCCTCCCCCTCGGGACTCTTACGTAATTAATAAATGGCCCTTTAGTACCACGTAGATATGAATGAAATTAAATACAATTCTTGTTGACAATTTTATAATGTGGTAAGAGCCTCTGATTTTTAGGTGTGGGTATTTTCAAGCAGTCCAAAAATCAGAGACTCTAGCCACACTGTGAAATTTTCAAAAAGATTATTTTTCACCCTGACAATCGGGGTGGGTATCTTCAAGGAGCCCAAAAATCAGAGAGTCAAGCAACATTGTAAAATTCTCAAAAAGATTATTTCTTGGCAAAGTCATATCTGCGTGGGAAAAGGGGTTGATTTTTAACGTTGAGGGTTGGAGCCTGAAATTCTGGGATATGAAAAATTCAAAAATTCGATAGTGGAGATGCTAGCCTAATGGACCTGATCAAATTGACGTTTTTGTTGTTATTTTAAAGTGTTTTCGTGATCAACTTATAATAGCAAAAAAACTGTATGGCTGGAGTAACGACTTTTCTCTGGTACACCAGAAAAAACTTTTTCCCTCGATTTTCTGTAACGTTTTTCCTCTGACCTTTTTCTACCACATTTTATCCCTCAACATTTTCTGTAACGTTTTTCCTCGGATATTTCCGAGTAACATTCCATTTCCTCAAAAGTTTCTGCGTCACATTTTTCCTCTGAATGTTTCAAATGAGACTGTCAACAGATGCAAAGGATTAACATTGATGAATGCAAAATTTGTAATTGTCAAAAAAGTTGTTTTTATTTGAAAAATTCAGACTTTGTTCTTTCTTCAAAAAATTAGAATTGTAATTTATTATAAGGATATCCTAAGACGTTAGAAATATAACAATTAATGAGAGTCTTAATTATTTTTATATTGCCTTGCACGAGTCGCACACGATATTTTTGGAAAAAATGCATGAAAATGGCAATTTTATGTATATTGTAAAATGTGCGCAAAGTGCCAGATTCCTCCAGTGTAAAATTAGCATGTGAAGATATAATATGCCCGAAGAGGCTCAAGTGCGAAAATATTCCGGAACATGACAACTGTGTTCGAAGATCATATGTTTGCACTCCAGTTTCACAGTACACGGAACGTCGCAATTTTCAAGCATGTATTGCACAAATCGTTTTAAAGAAAAGATTCGTTAGGCTACAATATGTGCATATTATTTTTCAGATTTTAAAAGAATCTTCCTCTGATTTTAGCTTAATACAATCTCTCCGCTGTACAATTTACTATATAGTAACAACGACTTCTTTACAATCACATTATTATTCTTATTGTCAGTAGCACTGCGGCTTAACCGGGAAGGATACGTCTTTACACGTGCCCAAATGTGCACGTTAAGCGCCGGTCCACGTGCCAAGTCCACGTGCATAAATGGTGGTACAGTGCCAACTTTGCACGTGCACAGGTGGTACCTTTTCAATCGTGCACGTTGACGTATATTCAATACAGTCAAAAAGTACTCATCTTCTATTTTTATATCCAACACAGCGTAATCTATGATAGCACCCAAGTATTATCAAACTTTTGCCAATTAAATAATGAAATTTTGGAATTAAAAATAATTAAGACTCTCATTAATTGTTATATTTCTAACGGCTTAGGATATCCTTATAATAAATTACAATTCTAATTTTTTGAAGAAAGAACAAAGTCTGAATTTTTCAAATAAAAACAACTTTTTTGACAATTACAAATTTTGCATTCATCAATGTTAATCCTTTGCATCTGTTGACAGTCTCATTTGAAACATTCAGAGGAAAAATGTGACGCAGAAACTTTTGAGGAAATGGAATGTCACTCGGAAATATCCGAGGAAAAACGTTACAGAAAATGTTGAGGGATAAAATGTGGTAGAAAAAGGTCAGAGGAAAAACGTTACAGAAAATCGAGGGAAAAAGTTTTTTCTGGTGTACCAGAGAAAAGTCGTTACTCCAGCCATACAGTTTTTTTGCTATTATAAGTTGATCACGAAAACACTTTAAAATAACAACAAAAACGTCAATTTGATCAGGTCCATTAGGCTAGCATCTCCACTATCGAATTTTTGAATTTTTCATATCCCAGAATTTCAGGCTCCAACCCTCAACGTTAAAAATCAACCCCTTTTCCCATATTTTCCCCTTTTCCCGAGACGCATATTTAGAGTAAAACTAATCTTGAGAAATATTTCAATACCAATAGTAAAAAATTACCCACCATACGTATCAATCTGTTGGCTTTCTGGCTCATATACACCTTACAACAAAATATTGCTTACAAGGTGGCATCAAATTAATCAAATCAGACAAAAAGGCAGGCAAAAAAGCAGCTTTTTGTTAATCTACGATTTAAAAGAGTTAATATGTCAAAAATAATTCTGTGTTTCAGTATCTTTTTCAGAAGTCGTCAAAGAATAACAATCAATCATAATGGTGCCAAAAGAGTACTTCATAATTGACAAATTAAAATATTATGTAATATTGAGGTTGCTGCTCAATTTTTAAATTTTGTTTAGAAATAATCCTCAATCGGTAATTAAAAAATACCTAGTAATTTATGGACTGATTTTTAAATGTTCAAATTAATTAAAATGAATATGTTTTCTAGATGCTATGAGTTTTTGTATCAATGATTACATTAAAATGATTTGTTAAAACAATTTTACAATCATTAAAATAATACCTATTTTAATTTCATAATTTTAATAATAATGAAAAATAACTATATTTGAATAATAACTATCACAAAAGCAGAAGAAACATTTATCGACAGACTTAGGTATTTAAAAGTTCAATTTCATTTTCTTTATTTTTCGACATAATTCAATATTTGTAGGTACTACTTTGTTTTCCGAGAGTACTCCTGAATGCTTATAACTATTGAAATTAATCAAACAATTTATTCTCTTAGCAATTGAATATTTATTTGATTTATTTTATGTGCTTTTCATCGGTAGAAAGTAGAAAGTGCGGTCTAAACGCATTGTCTAGTATTACGGAATTTTCCGTAAGATTAACCTGTAAGGAAGAGCAGGAAATCGGTACGCGTACCAAGAATAAGTTAATAGTTTAAACGACTTGAATTTGTTTAAACACTTAGGAGTATTTTTAGAAATCAAAGTGTACCTAAAAATATTTCAAGCTGCTGAAAAATGTAAATGAAAATCTACCTCCTGCGCGGCCACATTCACATCGCGCGCGGCTCGCGTCGCTATTTATTTTGAGCGCGCCTAGGGCGCGCATCTATCTGAAATAGCGCTTCGCGTTCGATAATATATTGGTCTCGCTCTGCGCGATCGATCTTTGTACTTCCTCCATATTTATGCACAGATCTTTTAAAATCAAAGGTCAAATCATCGACAACCTGTCATTTGGTGATGGTGAATTCTCTTTTGTTGAAGCTCCTTCGGTTTTTACGAACACCTTCTCATCACGTATCTCATGCTTCGCACTCGATTTATTTCAAAGTGCAAACTTTTCTACATTGAGTTCAACTCTATTATATGAAATATATATTATATTTATTTCTGTACCTCGGCCTAGAATTGCTTGTTCAGATATTGCAAAATAAAGTACAGATTTTATTTATCATGATTTCTATATTTGTTCCTTATTTTGAATTAAATTTTATTCTCAGCTACCCTGGAAAATGTATCACTTCAATAAATTTATATTATCATAATTCCTGAAATGCATTGATATTGAAACCAATATATATTTATTGTCTGGTTCTTATAATTAAAAAAGTGCGCATCCTATAAAAACAATTTTTTTACTTAACATTGTATTGCACCTTGTGTCAAATTAATTTATTTATTTTCAATGCTATTTTTATATGATTTGTACAAGAAATACGCATCCTGTCGAATCATAATCATTAAAAAAATTTGAAATCATTTTCAGGTGATCAACTTTTTTCTATCATTTTTTGTCGTACCTTGCGTCGTTTTTCGAATCATTTAATTTTTTTTATTTTTAATGTTATTCTCACGATTATAATAAAAACTGCTTATCCTATCAAAAAACCATTGATAACGAATTTGTAGCTCTTTATTCGGTGAACATATTTCTCCTATTAATATTTTTCTTAGCTTGTTTCGTTTGTCCACTTTTATTTCCTCTACTTTTAATGTTGTTTTTGATGAGTAAAACAAAAACTACGCTTCTTATCAAAAAGTGATAATTAAGAAATTTGTAGATCTTTTTTGGGTTCTTAATTTTCCATATTATTTTTTTCCGTATCTTGCAAAGTTTGACCAAAAAATACAATCTTCCCTTATTTTTTGTGCCATCAAAATTTGAATTTTGAATTTTTCAACAAAAAAAAAACGAAAAGTTGTTATGATAATCATGTAGGGCTTCCAAAAATTAATGTTTTCCTTACTTTGACGTTTTTCATGTCAACACGTAGACATGTGACAAAAACTGAGGGCTTCGAATTTTACACAAATCTAATACCTTCTCTGATGTGAATGTAGAAAGAAGTTAGTACTTTGAAATAATATAATTACTTGAAAGTATTGCAGAAATAAAATGCTTCTCTTGCTTTTTCTGGGTGAATTATATACATGAATGAAAAGGTATTATTTTAATGTAATCATTGATTAAAAGACTGATGACGTCTAGAAAATACATTCATCTTGCAACTTACCTGCAAAAATCGAATGTTTATAAATTTCAAATTGTACAAAAAATTGAAAATTAGTTTGAAAATACTCAGTACTTTGAAATTAGCAATGACAAAAAATGCTGCCTTTTACCCATGTGAAATAAATAGGAACTTTCATGGTCGTTGAGACGTGAGTTGATATAAAGCAATTTGTTTTAAATTCAAAAGAGATCATTTTTTGGGGGATATTCAAATCAAACTGGGGGTCGAGAGCAAAGAAATTCTAATTTTTTTGCCACAAAGTATAAGTAAGAATCACCCTACTGTACTTGGCTGGAATGTAATTCCTGCTTTTTCCATCTTTTTATTTGAAAGAAAAACACTTTCCATCTTTATTTCTTCGATTTCTTAAATTGAAAGTACTATATTAATGTCTGGCTATATTTGGTAAAAATTAATATCTATGATTGACTCTGTTTATGGAAGAGAAGAAATTTTATTCTTATTTCCTTGGGTAAGCGTCCATGATTATATGGAGGCTAAGTTCATCAGGAATTCAGGTCCACTTAGCACCACATTATTTAAACGTACTAACGACCTATGACACAAGGTGTTATACCTATTTTATGACACGCGATACGATCATTTCCATGCCATCTCTCTATCTCTCAGTCTCTAGACAGACTGATCTCTCCGAGAAACTTTCAATCTTGATCGGTCGGCGGATCAGTCCTCTATGCTGAAAGAAATCTAACTTTGAAAAATTTGCGTTAGGATACTTTTCTTTTAATGGCTTCGAAGAAACCTACCATGTCCTGGAGAAATGCTATTCGACACGGTCATTGATTGACACAAATGCTTAACGGAAATTCCTATATATAGTGTAACGCATATAGTGTCTTCAATTGTGTAAATCAGAAATTTCTCAGGAGCTATAAAGACATTAAAATTACACCTAATTTAATTTCAGAAAAATTTCATTCAATTTATTGTATTCTTTTACAAGGTATTGCGTTATATAAGTAACCTAATGTTATATATGTAAATTAAGATAAAAGTAAAACTGACAAAAAATTTTAATTTATTATTGAATAAAACACAAATATTCTATGAGAAAATGTGATAGCCCTAATTTAAAGAAATATTGTGTGTATGGAAAAAAAGGGAAATAATTTCCTCAGTTACATGTCAGTGACATGTCTTGCTAGGAAGTGCCTTTTCTACTGATTCCTAATTCTTAAGCCTGAGGAAATTGTTTTTCTACTAAGTAGATATACAGTGTTAGAGTCAGACGCCTAAGAAAATTGTCAGAAAAACCCATCTGGGAATTTTCCCTTCTAAAATATTATTAATCTTTACTCCATCATTTTCAATGCTAAATTAAATCCATGTAATTTTATCAATAATAAAAAGAGCTTATTACATTAAGCTATCATTATTAAAGTTGTGATTAAAATTTTTAAGAAATCTATGGATTAGTAAGAAGATACGAATACGCAAGAACATTTATTGTTAGAGAATATAAATTTAGAGTGTTTTCTAACGCGATAAATGTGTAAGCCTTTTATTATAGCGTGTGAAATATGCATGAAAGTCTCCCAATACTTATTTAACTTTTTTATCACTTCCGAGGTCCATTTAGGAATGTCTATGAAATATACTTTATGGACCTTTATATATGTATCTATGTAACAAAAATTTTCTGTTCCGTATTAAAGATATAATGGCTTGTGCACACCAGCGTGAAATCTAAAACCTTTTAACGAAATCATAAAGATGGTAAGTTATCCTGAAAGCTATCGACTTTATCAGAAATTTTGAGGCATTTGAAATTAGATTTTACTTTCGATTAAAAAAAAATGGAATCTAGAGCTTGCAAGAATCATCAATTGGAGAGTAATACGGTATAACCATGTAAGCACCACTTTTTCAAAACGAAAAAAATTTCTTCTTAAAAAATTACCAAATTTGTTACGAAGTGGCGACTATGAGAAAAATTTGATAAATGATAAATAACTTTTCTGTAAAACAATTCGAGCTGTTCTAAAAAAATTACGGAACTGATAATAAATTAAAAAATTGGTGAGGCAAAAGAAAAAATGAGAATTTCGAATAAGTTGAAGCGAAGATACAGGATAGTGCGATATTTCCTCTACAAAATTCAAGACAATTTATATTTCTTCGGAATGAATTTCTCTTATTCTTCAAAGGTGAGAGTAATTTTTTTTTATTAACTATTTTTATTGAATTCAAGTATTTCAACGATCAAACAGCTTAATGTTTCACTGTTTCATTAATTTTTTTCATTCCATATCTTAAACCTTTTACAATGTAAGAGTATAATTTTTGTACTGAGTCTCAAATTCAGTGTTTTTATACGTTGCCAATCAGAACTAATGCACTAAATTTATCATTACTTTATAAAAATCATTTCAAATTCTCAAGTTCTGAATAACTTTTTTGTAATTATAAATATTTTCAACACTGTAGATTATATTTAATTTCAAGGAAAATAATAACAAATCTTATATTAATCTGTAAATGATATTTTCTTTTATTCAACACAAATGTAATTTCTCATGTCCATCACTGGAAAGATTAAAAATAATAAATGTATATATATATATATATATATATATATATATATATAATAAATCATTTTTTTAATAAAAAAAGTTTGTAGTTGTAAATGCTGACTTAAAAAAGTTCCAAATCCAATAGTTTAATATTAAAACTCTTGTAATTAGATGGTCTTAAATTTCAAAGTTCAAAACTGCAACATCTAATTTTGAAAAAACACAGTTGTTTAAGTAACATAATTCTTTTTACCCTTCTTGTGTAATTGTGTTGCAAAATTTGCTTTTTTAAAGGGTTATGTTAGTTAAAAAAATGTACTTTCAAATATTAAACAAAGACATAAGCCAATAGACCAGCTGAAAAATTCACTTCCTTAAGGCCACCTGACCGGATTCCTACTTTACCGACACTTTTTTTATTTTCCAACTTATTTTCACACGAATAGCCACATCGAGTTGGAAATTTGGGATAATAAATGAGAACAACTAAGAAAGGTGGATCTGTCCTAAATTTTAATAATCATGAGAAAAGCAAAAAATAATTATTCACAAAAAAACTTTTTTCATAATTATGAAAATTTACATTGGTCGAAGAAAATGTGCTTTAAATACATTATTTCAGAGTACAATTGAAACATAAATGATTAATATTTGAAATATTATGATGACCTTGAGTTCTTGAATTGCTTCTGCGAAACAAAGAAGAAAAGCTAAGGTTGATTTTAATGTCCCTATCAGCTAACTTTTGAATCTCAAATGAAAATACTCGAAATAGTTGACAGATTTCTTGGCGCAGCGCTTCTACCAAGCAGAGACTGTATTTGCGTATTTAAAAATGTGCAGATTTTTAAATGAACACGAACTCGCTTCCTCCTTTGTATCTTAAATTTTTAAAACAAATTGCTTAAACTGTTTGAAAATAATTTTTTTCGAAAAAATCATCGATTATTTTTTTGCGCTATTAGTTTTCCAATGATTTTACGACAAAATAATTTTTTTGAAAGTTCAAACATTTTTGAAAAATTGTAATGGGAAATCCAGTTTGATTCCATAATAACGATTTTATAAAATCAATTTTTCACTTTTGAGCCTTTTGTTTGTCTCGTAACATGATTCTGATGTTTCACTGATTCAAATTATGAAAACAAAAATTGTCCAAAGGATCCCTAAAGACAGGGGTTCGATTATGTAACATTTCACTTTTCACTTTTCGTATTTTGCTTTTCACTTTTTCTAAATTCACGCCGTATCCCCCATCCTTTAACATTTGAAGTTTCAAGCGTGAGCAATTTTTTCTTATAGCGTGTAAATAATTGATTTAGAAAAAGCGGCAAGCGTAAACCGAAAAGTGAAATACGAAACGCAGAAAGTTAGATAACCGAAACGCAGACACGAAAAAAAATCTAGCATACTTTTTCCACATGACTTCCCACCAATTCTTCTATTATCTCAGCCACAAAGGTTCCAATTCAAATTTAAGAAAACATTGTTCCTGATAGTCTTTTCATTGAAGCCTGACGAGTTTGCTTCCCACCAGCTCTAATTGTAAGAGCCGATATAATTGGCAAAACCGTCTATGTCCTCAGGAGAGTTTGGCACGGTTCTCAATTCTTATGAAGATCACTTGAGGCAATGTCTCATATATCTATAGTATAATGATATGCGAGCACTATTTGTTTGTCGACGGATTAGCAGGGCAAATGAGCGATGCAGTGAAAGGCTCTCTCTTCTAAAGTCCGTTTCAAAAGTCTTGAGAGTCCAGGTCGGACATCAAGGCCCTCCAAGTTAAGGCAGGTGATGCCTGTCATAGATTCGACTTACCGATCCAAGCAAGCAATCAAAAAATGGTTACCCAATCGTAAGTGGTTGGTGAGCACTCGAGTAATGATGGAAATGGAATGCCAGGAAAGTTTTCGACCATCACACCTAATTCATTCTTTACTCCAATACAAGTAGATAGTTGGCTGTAGGTATGTAAATAGGGATATAGGTGACGAATGATTGAACTGATGTGGGAAGTCAGACATGACTAAGTTTTCACGAGTAGAATCCAGGCTCCAAGCTCTGTTCAGTGAAAGTGACAAGTCGTAAATTGATGTAAGAGTTTGAAATGGATCTCGTATCGTTTTTCGAGTCCTAGCTCGTAACTCTTTTAGACTCTTTCAGGGGTTGTTGATCTGTTTTAGTGAACATTTTTGTCTGCTTTCGCATCAGAAATGATACTTTGAGATTGAACATCAAGGCGACTACACTGGTTTAACAAATTTGCGTTTTTTCTTCTCACATTCCATACACTCCCATGTAATTCAGAAAACCAAGATTGCACCAATTGTCCTAAATTGCCATTCCTTCCAAGACAGAAAACTTGCACGATATCGTAAATCTCCGACAAAGATCTCCACTTCCTGATCTAATCTGCACTGAAACAATCGCTATATTTTCAAAAAGCATAGATGGTCGTTAACTGTGGCTTTAGTTGCAATTTCTCTCGCATGCAGCAAACTCTCGAACAGCCTCTCTCGTTATTCGAATCTCGTGAGTACTGTGAGATATCTTTTACGAGCTCTCATAAAAGGCGACTTTAATGTCATACGAGATCAAGTCTCGTAAAAACTGGTCAACTAGTCGATTTCGCAATTTCCCTCAAGGTCGCTGTTTTCCCTTTCGCGAAGAGATTTCTCGAATCGCAATATATGTAAACCGGAGACTTAACTCTCTACAAGCTCAATACTTTATTGCCGTGTTAGAGTAACTGTACGAACTTGAATCCTGCAAACGTCACTTGTGTTTTCCAAGGCTGGCCAAGAATGAAAACCGAAAACTTTCGCTTTCAAGGTCAGTCATTCATATACGGGGAATTCTCCACAACAAGTCACTTTCTTTTTCCAACCTACTGACTTTTGGAAAATAGGTTCAATTGAGCCCCAGATTCTATGACCGCTTACAAAATTTGTCGACTGAGAGTGGCTCTGGAGGCCTCTGACCTACGCGCTCTAGACGTCGCGACGTCTAAGGAGCCTCCCCACTCTCACGTGATAAATTCTATAGGCGGTTGTATAATCTGGTACCACAATTTTAGGTCGAGTATTGCCTTTCGGCAAAATATGCCGGATTTTAATCTTCTCTTCTATCATTTCTTTGTAGGCGAAATTCGAGGGGGAAACCACTCTGGTAATCCGCTGGACCGGTCGGTTATCCGAACTGGCAATCCAGGGTAATCTGTGTAACACACTTCTATCACACTTGGTTGAAAATTCAACTTTATAGTGAAAAATTAATCTTATTTATAGGAAGCTTAACACTTTTGTTAAAAAGACATTTTTTGTTTGAACATTCAATTGTTCTGTTGAAAATACGTCTTTTTGGATCAAAATTTAACTAATTTGATCGAATAATGTATTTATTTCCTTGAAAATTTAACCATATCGTTGAAAATCGTTTTTTATTGAAAATTATTATTGTTTTTCAATTGAAAATTTAAGTATTCCAGTTGAAGATTCTTCATTTTAGTTGAAAATTCATTCCTTGATTACGAATTTGACTATTTTATTGAATATTCTATTTTTTGTAAAAGATTTATTTTTCAATTGAAATTGTAAGTATTTAATTTTTGGTTGAAAATTTATATTTCTCAGTTGAAAATTTAACTACTTGGTTGAAAGTTGAAATACTTTGTTAAAAATTCACTTTTTAGTTGTTTTTTTTGGTTTTAGTTAAAAATTCCTCTCTTTGGTTGAAAATTTATTTTTTAAATGTAGATTTAACTATTCCAGTCGAAGATTCTTCATTCTAGTTGAAAATGCATCTCCTTGATTAAAAATTAAAATATTTTGATGAATATTCGATATCTTTGTGAAAAAATTTTGTTTACAATCAAAATGTGAGTGCTTCATTTTGGCAGAAAATTCATATTTTTTAGTTAAAAATTCAACTGTTTGGATGAAAAGTTATCTTTTTAGTTGAAAATTCAACTGCTCGGTTAAAAAATCATGAATTATTTTTAAATTCGCCTTTTTTGGTAGAAAATTAATCTTTTCTTTTTGGTGGACTTCAACTGGGGTTTCATTCAAAATACACATTTTTTTGGTGTTGAAGTATCAATTAATCATTACATTTTTTGTTTGGAATTCGTCTCTTTTGGTTAAAAATTAATCTACGTTGTAGAAAATTCCACAGTATTGTTAAAGAGTCAATATTTTGTTTGAAGATTCTTCATTTTAGTTGAAAATGCATCAATTTCTTTGAAAATTTAATTATTTTATTGAACAATCATTGTTTTGTAGGTAACTATTTATTTTTGAACTGCGAAAATTCAACTATTTCATTGTTGGTGAAACATTGATATTCTTTATTAGAAGATTCAACTATTTGGCTGAAAATGTATCTTTTTCAGTTGAAAATTTATATATTTTTTAAACATTCGTCTTTTTTGATAGAAAATTAATTTTCTTGGTTAAAAAATTCACTATTTCGTTGAAAATTTAACAATTTTGTTGAAAAAATAAACCATTTTAGTTAAAAATTCGCATAAGTCTAGTTTATGCGGAGTAATCCACCATAATTGTATGTAATCCAGAGTAATCCTATGTAATCCGGAGTAATCTTAGGTCATCCAAACTAATTTTATATATAGAGGTAATCCAGGGTAATCCGAAGCAATTCACCTCCGCTGTTCTGCATTTATAAGCGTTGTATCCCCCTCGGCGAGATTATGAAGGATTATAAAGAATTCATAGTGTATTTCAAAGAATGCAAGATTAATTCGAACAAGTTTAAAAATTAATCTTCGACAAAATATGCCAAAATCGAAAATGACAGATAGAGGTTATGCTTCATCTCTCTATTTGTGCCCCCCCCCCCCCCGCCCCTTCCCTTCCCGAAAAATTGGAAAGGGCTACGATTGTAACCGAAAAAGCGCTTGCATTCTTTGGCATTTCTAAGAATTTCTGATAAATTACAAAAAATTCTAGGATAATTACAACTATTTGAGGGATGCTCCTATTGAGTAACTAACTTTATTGCGTCAAGGAGAATATGATTTTCAGTTTTTTCGCTAATTCGGTACTTTTCCTTCTGGAAAAGGGCTTGGGGTTTGAACCGGGCAGGAATGTGATATATCGACGTCTCCATTCAATATGAGTCTATAATGTGCTGATAGCGTCGCACGGAGAAAAATGGAAGGTTAGTTAGGCCATCTAGATGTGCAGCCCTTGAAGATGGCTGAAGCGACTATCTCTAGAAGGTTGAAACAAGAGGTTCAAAGCGATCATCTCAGAGTGTCGACTTGGTCATCTCGTGCGGTCGACTCAACTGTCATATAGAGTCGCACTGATCCTCACACAGGGCGGAGATAATAATTATAAAGGATCGAATCGCTCATTATAGAGGGTCGATTTGGTCATATCAGATAGTCGTCTAGACCTCCTCGAACAGTCGGCCTGGCCATCTTAGAGGGTCGATTTGATTACCCTACATTTTGTATATTTATTGTCCTTTTCCTACTTATTCCAGTCTCTCTCTTATAACAGAGATACTATTCCCGTGCACTATTCCCGTGCATGAGACTATTTCCGATACTTACATATATACAGTGCGGTAGTCCCATACGCGGCGCTGTCGCAGCAGATCAGACTCATATGGAATGGAGTCGTCGACATAATCCATTTATAATGCATGTAATCCTGCGATTCCTGTTAATGAAATGAGAAAGCATGCTGAAAGAGAAAATTAAATTCGGCCAAAATATGCCGGAAGTGAATAAACAAGGTCAATTTTAACTTATTTTGATAGCTTCCCTGTCCGTATCAGCATTCGAAGGGTGGAACGGCATAGAAATGTATATAAGTGTCGCTTTTTTTCAAAAGTTGTGTTATTGCCACAAAGATCCCCAAAAATTCCACCGCACATTGTGGCGAGAGGATATATTGGAATTCGTACTGGAAGTTGGTAATGTAAAACTGGTGTAGATTTATAATAACGTACGTCTAAATTTAAGGCCTATGTACAGAAAAAACAGAAGTGAATTTTTATTGCGGGTAATTTTCAGGTAGATAAAGTTGAATTTTTTTGGAATGAAACAAAACATGATTCAATAGAGTTGACATGGTAAGCATTTCCCATGTGAATCTTAAAACATGAAGGTAATTTTTGCTGCAGGTGAAGATGACTCTGAAATCACTGTAAAAACTACATTCAGTTCTCTGTGAACGTTTCTTATTTTAAATTTAAGTTTATTAAATTTTGAAGAGGATTGTGGAGGCAATTGATACCCCGGATTCTATAATCGCTCTTGGAATTCGTCACCTGATATAAATAAATTAAAATTAATTTCATGGGGAACATTTTATTTAATTTCAATTTCTAACAATTTTTATCTCTTATTTAAATAAAAATTTGATGGGAATCCAACCGAATAACAATTAATATAATTAAAGAGCTTTTCTGCCATCCTGATGAAGAAACTTCATTTTCAGCAAAAATGAATCTTTTGTGTCGTTGGATTCGTTATGAAAAGAAGTATTATTTAGCTATACTAATCATTATTAGAAATTGTAATTAAATCTCGAGATGATTAGATTTCGATTATAGCATATCTGCAGAGGTTCTCGAGAATTCCTGATGAAGCAACAATAGATCTGCATAAAGCGTAGCATATCTATACGAGTTTCAGGATTCACGACTCTGCTGCACAGTGCTGATTCCTGATATCGAATAGCACATGTACAAGTTAAGATTTTTTAAATTAAAAAAATGGAAATAGAAACGTTAGGTCTTAGTATTTTCAAGTTTCACACAATTTAAAAATGATATTCTGACGAGCCATTTTTTTCGTTGCGAAAAATTTTTTATAATTACAATTTCTGCTCTAGAATTCGAGTTAGTCAACTGAAACATTAAATTAAGAACCATTTTAACATTTTAGAATATGCCAAAAAATGTCCAGTTAAATTGCATAGAATCTGTAACATTCACATGTTGAAAATCCTCTCCTTTAATGAATATTATTTATTGATGGAATGTGTCGTTACGCTCGTGAATCGTGAGGTGTGTTAAGGATACTGAAGGCGGAATTGAATAGTTTGAATAAACAATTAATAATTTGACTAAAGCCTGTACACTCTTTTTTTTGTAGTTATACAAAGATTGGAATGATCAAAATATCAAATTTATCACTTTCGTACAATTAATTCTGGTTTAATTATAAATCGTTTTCTTCATCTTGATTTAATTATTTATTAATTTTCGGAAAATTGTAGATCTAAAGCTTCTTCATCAGGAAAGTCGGAGTTCTTGGAAGCTGAATTCCTGATTCAGCAGCACATCTGCGCATATGTGTTTCTAGTAAAGATTCTCGGCGACTTTCTGCACTAATATTTAGCATATCTACAGTTTTTCATATAAATAATTGAAATTTACCACTTTTTGTTTCAATGAATAGAGCATCTGCGTTTTACTCAAGAACGGTACTTTTAAGTGCATCATTATGACTTTTCAGTTGTGAAAAATCTTTCTTGTTCCTTCGTATTCAAATTTGAAAACATGTCTGAGAAATTTACTGTTGGTACAATGAGCAAAGTGATTTTGCTTTTCTCAGAATTTTAACATAATTTGGATTCAGAAGCGCATTATATGCAGTATTATGGAATTCTCATGACATAAGTAATCTTCTCAACACTTTTTTGTATTTTATAACAACGTAATTACAATTTTTCTTCAGATATCAGTATGATCTCAAACATAATTTTTTATATTTATGCCACCAACTTTGTTCTTTTTATTGATATTTCCTTAAACATACATATAATTAGTGAATTGACTTTCAATGAATATTGAAGTTTCCATTATAGATTATATTTCTGAATTTCTTTCATTTTCATAAGCATATTGAATTATAGAACTGGCATCTGCTCCATGTTATGTGTTAAAATGCATTACTTATACAGATCTTCGTCGTTAAATAAAAACAATTGCCATTGTTGTTAAATAATTTCATTTAAAAATTCACTTGTTCCACATTTTTTCTTCTTTCGGGTTAATTTCTTTTCATCTCAAGAATAATATTATCGTTGAAAAGATTGCCACAAAACAGCATATAGTATTAATTTACAATTATAATTAGAGAATCTAATTTTATTTGACAATAACGATTTTACGATAATTAATTTTTCACTGTTGTTTTTTATAATTATCTCGTAATGATTTTGGTGCTTTATTTGTTTATTTGATGCACATTAGACTTTAAAAAGTCAATTTTTTAAATTAAAATTTTTGATGGCACTTACATTAGTTCTGCCGTCTCATATTTATCTCAGTTTATTTATTATTTCAAATCTGAAATAAAAGATTTACGCATATGTTACGGGTGTATGGTGTGGGTGTTGAAAAATTTACATGCTTTCTATATTTAACTTATTGCCACTTAGTTGCAAAAACTTCGATTGGGACTGTTTTAAGTTACATACGAGTATTGATTACATCTTATAAGTAGATTCACGCAACAGGGGAAAATATAAAAACTACTTATTATTTTACTATGTATGAATCAATACTGAATTAGATATATTGTTTCAGGTCTTCATATTGAATAAAGTAGATATAGATAATTGATAAGATTGGCTAGTTCACACTGATATAGAATTTTGTTGATAGGTCATATCGATAAACAAATGATTTTGGTTTTTCAGCTGATCCTATCACACAATTATACATATGTCGGTTGCATTAGAAGCGCTTTTTCTTTTCGAAACAGGAAATGTTGACACGATACTTAAAGTCAACCTCCCAGTTAAATATATTTGAAAATTGCGTGTATATTTTCATTGGTGAGTCACAAAGAAATTATATGTATCATAAAACTCTTTCAAAATCGAAACCAGTATTAATCACACTGCTCTTATTCGATGTGGTTATGCAATCAGAAATACAATGTAGCTTATATAAGAGGAGCTAGAAAAGAAGGTCTTAGAAAGTTTTGCACAAGGAAAACAGCAAACTTTCTTCCTTAGCCAAGGTCTTCCAAAAATATTATATTCCAGAATGCCCACAATTTAACAAGGGTTGCTATTGCTTTTTTCTCTCTTATACAATTTTGTTTCATAACAGGAAGTAAAAGCGGATTCAATACCATTATTTGACTAGAAAAATAAAATCCTGTCTGTGCATTTATACAATTTGATATAAGGGTCATGGGTTCAGACTGCGACTAATTTTCCCACATCGTGAAGATCCTAAGCGACTTCCTCAATGGGAAAGTGCTGAAGTACTGGCTTGAAGCTGCTTATTTATTGGTTCTTTATGCAAGTCGCGTCCATACGCTTACTATACATATATAAATGCGAATAAAGCAGATTCGGTACAAGCACCTAGGAAATCGATTTCAATGAGAGATTTCAATATTGTAAGAACTAACTTTCCAAATATAACCCTTCTACCATTTTGCTTATTGGTGATATTTTTCTGTACTCTGACATCGATACTTTAGAAGTTAGTAGATGAGGTAATTGAATATGTATCCTTTAGAAAAGTGTCGAAGTAAGCTTGAGAAGATAGTAAAATAACAGATTTACTTTAACTCCGGTTCAGGTCTTAAAATAAGAAATTCAACACTTGAGAAGGTAATTTGTTTGCTCACTGCTAGAGATTTTGCATAGTCTTTTGAGCGATTGTATAACAGAATCTTTCTTGCCATTTTTAAAATGATGAGAAGAACTTAAATTCTTACTCATAAGGAAACAGCTCTGAAAACTTAAATTTTAGTTTAATAAATCTGTTTACCATTACCTAAGAGTTTATGGCCATTTTAACACCTTGTGGCTGTTTGATGGTTCATAAATTATTTCTTTAAAGCAGCAGGAAGAAACGATATTAATTGATCATCGCCGTCAAGTTACATTGTCGGAATACTGAAATCGAACTCGTGTTTGTGTCACACCATACATAGTTATGTGAAAGTGGTCTTGGTTGGTTCAGTCCCATTCCACGATATCGCCGTCGGTTCAACCAAGTATCCTATACAAGTTTCTGAATCCAGATATCGAAAGCACAAGGACTTGATTGTCATGGTTGTGACTTCGAGAAATTTCATGGCCAAGAAACTAGAGGTCTTGTATTAGAAGCAGCAAACTGGAGAGTTCTGAGAATTTAAAAAATGGGATTCAGGGACATATAAATCTTCTTTGGAAACTTTCAATTGAAATTAAATTCGATTCAATAGGATTCAAGTTGAATGCACAGAATGGCGAATTTGACTGAATTAATATGAGTTCAACTCACTTTACTTGAATTTGACTGTTTACGAATTTAACTCAGTTCATAGTTCATAGTGAAAATTTCAGGAGAAAAAAGTTCTAAAAATATGGGACAAAGTGTATGTTGAGTATGAAGGTTTTTTCTATACTGATGAAAAATTCAAATCAATTTATTGAGTTAATTTGAGTGAAATAAAGTGAACTCAAATACAGTTAAGGTGACATCGAGTAATTTCAAGTTCATCCAACTTAATTTGAGTTAATTCGAGTGAAATCAATTTAATTCTCTTCAGGTGAAATGAATTTGGTTCACTTTAAGATAATTTAATTGTATTCAATAGAATTGATTTAAAGTCAGTTGAATTTGAAGTAATTCAATCAAAATGAAAGTAAATTCAACTTAATTGAATCTTTACGGAAAAATCGACTCTGATTTTAAGTCAGTTCAATTTAGCTCAAATGATTCCGACTCATTACTTTTAAATAAAATTAACTCAGTGGAATTAGACTGAAGTCAAAATTTAACTTAATTTGATGGAATTCAAATGAACTCAACTGAATTGAAAGTTAATTGAATTGGAAGTAATTCAAGTGAATTAAAAGTATTTAAGTGACTTTTTCTTTAAATAACGGAACTGATATAACGTAAATAACTGATATAATAATAAATATAATAAATAATAAACTGATATAACTGTTTCGATATATTTTTTAAAAGTTTAGTTTTACAATTTTTTGTGTCTTTTCTTTAATTTGCTTGAATAAAAAAACCTTGATGATCCGAGATATTAGAATCGGCTTAATTGTTTTGTACCACCAAAATATGTATTAGGGTGGGCCCGAACTACAAAATTTTGGAAAGTCGAAAAAATCGGTAAAAGTTTGTACGTGTTATTGGAAATGAAAAACTCTAATGACACTTTGAATTGGAAAATTGTAATACTGTGTTTGAATGAGGTCAACAATTTTTTATTTCAAGAATTTAACAAAATTTCTCTATTGGTACAAAAAGTATGGTATCTTTGATGTTCACTTTCAGGCATTGAATTCTAAAAACAAATTAAAAATTAAAAATATAACTTTCGTTTGAGTTCGAATTTTTTGAAAATAAACAAAAATTACATCTTTTACGATTTGGCTAATAAATTTTGTTTTTAATTAGGTGATGTGTCTTTAGTTTCCACTGGAGAAGCGAGCTTCAATTTCCTTAGACCTTAAAAAAATTCTTCTTAGACTTTTATAGTTGTTAACAAATATCACAAGCCACAAAATTCACAAATTTTTAGGAAACATAATGTCTAAGAAGAAATGTTTTTCGAGATCTGAGGAAATTATGCCTTTCTTGTCCATGGTAACTGAAGAAATTGCTTAACAATGTAACTTTGGCTTATTCTCGGAAAATTACAATTTAAACGAAACTGATATTTTTTAAATTTTCATTGTTTATCAACATATAATACCAAGAACTGTACCTAGCATAGAGATTTATATTTGTAATGAAACGTAGCAATTTTTAAGCACTTACCATTTTCCATTTCACAAAAATTTTGTATTTTCTGTCAAGCCTAATATGTATGCGGTATACACAGTCTTACCATCCTGGAATCTCAAGAGATCTATCTAAAAAAATAATCTATAAATTATCTTATATAATAAAATTGAAACAAAATCTAAATAATTATCTGTAACATATTTTCACTTCTTCTAAGAATAAAACTAGAGTTTCAAATAACAACATTAATAAAACGAACTGTTTACCGTTACGGAATTTCCCGTCAGACGTATTAGGTAAAATTCCGTAACGGTTAACTATTCGTGTTATAAATGTTTTTATTGAGAAATTTAGTGTTCTTTTTTTAAAAAGTACATACCCCTTTTACAGCTTGTTCAGGGCTATCGTTACGGAAAGTCAATAACTGGCGCTATAGTTCAGCGGTTAGTTTTACAGAATATTCCGTAATACTAGTCAGTGCCTTAGTATAAAGATAAAGGAAAATAGGTTTTTGGAATGGAATATATGTCTCTTAATGACGTTGAAAAAACAATGATACTATCTTATTTTACGAATCTCCATTGGAAAAGTACCATTAACTATTGCGTGAGAAAAAAAAATTAATTTTAGGCATGAAAAAAATTTACGTTTTCTTTATTCATACTTTTCGTCTGAATTAAATTTTCCTGGGGCATATTTTTATATTAGAATAAAACTGGCTCTTTAATGAAAAAGACTGTTTGCTTCCTGGGTACAAAATATACTATTAGCTGTTCTGATTTTTCGGTAACTAATAATAATTTTAACTATTTCTAACCAATAAACTTATTTTCAGTAGAGGACAATTATGATAAATTGTAATTATCGATAATTAAGTATTCTATCATGCCCAGGTTTAATACCAGAAGCGATTATCTATTTTTAAACTAACGTGTCAAAATCTTACCGTCGGCCTCGTCAAATAAAAGTATATAATACAACTGAGTAATTAATCTATAATAAAAATTGTTTCTATAGGAATAGCCAATTGAATATACATATACATGCATCATTTACATACGAAAATCTGTCCTTTTTGTGGAAAAATTGAATTTTGATTATCTACTGCAGGGTGGTCTCCCCTGCCTATATTATAATTTTTACAATAATAGTCTTAAATCCCTGAAGACACAATAACGAGGTAAGAAAGAAGGAAAAGAGGTATATGAAGTGGTTATTTGTATGCAGAAGGTTACACACGGGTTGAAGATAGTAACTATTATCCTTCAGATTATTGACGGTCGACGTGTCGACCTACCATTATCATGCGTTTTACAATATGTAAAATCATCAAACTGTCCGCCACTTGGTTACGATAACCACTATTCTTCAGAAACGCCACGTGACATCTCAATTTGCATTTTGTATGACATCGTATACAACTTTCGTGTGCGTGAAACATGAAATAGAATTCGAGATTACGAATTTGGAGAAAGAAACAATCTATGTCAATGTATTTTTTCTTCAACATTTCAGTAAATATACGTGACGTAAAGTGTGAAACTATTCGGCTGTTTCGTTGAATCAGACATAATTTCTGTGCTAATGTATTCCCTTCGAAATTCTGCTTGTTTCTTGTCAGATTAATGATATAAATGGATAATAGCATAATATGCAAAAAAATAAACAAATGTGTATTAAAGATTCTAATTTACCATCACTTAATTTCAGAATGGTTCAAATTTACGATAGAAAATATGGAAATGAAGTAGGAAATAGCTCGGGAAATAGTGATCACTACAATGCATACGTTAATCTGTCAATATAATAATTAGATTAAAGATTTAGTGATGATAAAAATAATACTTTCTTTAACATATATTTCGCGATCACGGGCTTACGATTACACTATATGCACATCGATTATAAGCATATATTCATGTTTCACTTTCTATTGGGTAATACATGTGATCGTATGTGCCATACATAAGACATGAACGACTTTCGATACTTGGATTTTCTATGAATAGAATCAATAGCGATAAAGATGCAGAAACCACGAAGAGTAATTTCTATCCTATATCAAGAGTAGAATCTACCTGCAAGGAAAATTATCATCAGGTGGATGAAATCCACTCCGAATGGACACTGTTGAAAATGTTTGAGATTTTATAATACTTTTACCATACAAGTGTAAGGCAAAATTACAATACCGGTATTGGATGGTGAAATTCCAATACGTGTATTGGAGTTTCAAAGAAGACGCGTTGTTTACCATACAAGCATCTCAATTTCACTTCCCAATATCGCTATTGTAATTTTTATCTGTTTCTTGCACTGTATTGCACTATTACATTACCAGCATTTTATAACTATAATATCATGTATATAGAAACGTTACCTTACGTTACAGTAATAAAAAACCAATAGATTTGATCGAAATTTGAAACATAAATTTTGTATATTATACGATAGTGTTGACATGTTAGGTTATACCGACTGCCCCAGCAGTCGGTATCCGATATCAACTGATTACATCTCCTTTTCTTTCGATGCGAAAAATTCAACTATACCCAATTAAAAATTACCCAAAACGATAATAATTACACTGTTACAGGAAAAATTAAGTTTAATCTTTACCACGATTCCAGAGTAATTTTTACTTTGAACTATAATTACATTTCAACTTTATTGTATCTTTTTTTGCTTTAATTCGAAAAAATTCATGAGAGCATAGTAAAATTAGGTACAAAAACAAAGTAAAAGCATGTTATGCTGATTATTTTATAATGCAATTAGGTTCAAATAATAATGCAAGTGCAAATTCTGTGGGAAATTCTCCAAATGGGCAGCAGAAAGAGAAGATAAGAGATGGTCGTTTGAATGCACCAATGGGAGTTAAATTGACAGTGGGGAGAGATTCTTTTAAATCCCTGCAGATGCGCGGAAATGCTACTGCGAATTCAGAGTTTGCAGTGAGCAGTTCTGCTTTCTCTTTAGTTTTTTCACCGCATGACTAAGCTTTTTCACATATTTGTCTTTGGTATTTTAAAAGCAATTAAGAGAGAATTTACTACTTTTTTACTGACGCTTGCTCTTAAACCAAATTGGAAACCAGGCCTCTCAAAGAAAAAAATTCTGTAATTGATTTTTATAGCAATTAGAAGCAGGGTGTGACGGAATAATTTTTTGTTTAGAAAATAAAATTTAAAGTGTCTACAAGCAATTATGAACTCTATACGAAAAGTTAAAAATGCTTCTGCAACAATGATATCCAGGAAGATCAATGTACGTCAAAAATATATGTAGAAAAATATTGAACATTACAATATAATTATTGAAATAAAATTTAGATTGAAATTTTTATTTGTAACACAAGAATTCTAATGAATTTCTGAAATCGTGAAAATTCTTTTTTCTTTGTAAAGATGTTTAGATTGGAAACGAGTAATGCAACAATTTAACTTTCTATCGAACATGTGAGAGGTCCCTGAACGACATGCAATGTCTCCTGGTTAGAATTTCTCCTGTGTCATTCGATTAGGATAATCATTTTTTATCAACTTGCATCGAGATTTTCCTCTCCTATTTTATATATTCCATACCTTTTCAGGCTGGCAATAAAAGAACAGTTATTCTTGTGCTAAAATCCTTCCGTGAGAGTTCCGGGTTTAAAAATAGAATCGTTGGAACGCTTTTAACAAATTATTAACGAGTAGTTTTAAACCTAAATTTACTGCAGGGACTTCTAGGATATTGTTTTATTATTGTAGAAATCCTCATTAAAATAAGAATTATTGCAAGAGGTGTCGCATAACTTGAGGATAGTCAATGAGAGCGAAATGAACCTCAGCATGAAGAGAAACGGCGGGAGAGTCAATAGACTTGTTTGGAATTTAGTATAACTTATGAAAACATCATCCAAATTCTTATGTTATATGGATATTATCTACTATTTCATGTAGGAATATTTCAATAATAATATTCAATAGAGAAATATATAATTCAATATATAAAGGAATTCATTAAATTTACAAAGTTTGAGTCACCATTCAGGATTTGAATTTCACTTTCTTCCTTTTGAGCATTAGACGCCTTACAGCATCAAATAAAAATACAAGGTTTGGTTCAAAAAAAGAAACTGAGTTCCGGCAACTGAATTGAAGAAACCTTTATAAGTCCTGAGATTATTTCATCGCATAAGAGAATTAGTAACAGGTTAGGCAAGAGTGACAAAATGTTGATTTTATAATTCGCAATCTCATCTTGTATGCTTAATTTTTGTTACATATACTATTACAATTATACTGGAGAGTTTCTGGTTTGTAAAGAAACTGACCCACATGAAAGATTTATTGGATTGATACATGACTCCTATAATATGCAAATTTAAATATAAAAACAAGTGGGTTTGCCTCATTTTATGAAGATTAATGCACGCATTCATTGTGGAATGTGGAATTATAGCCCAATGCGAAATTTCTGAATATATTATTCACTCAGTGAGTCATGGGGTGTCGTTTATATAATAGATCCATGCCTTAATTTCCGAAATAGTAAATCAAAATTATCGTGGTGAAAAAAGTTTTAAATTTAGTTTCACATTAATATCATTATCAATTCTTTCACACCAAGGAGCATTCATTCATTATGTAACATTTGCTTCCTTTCCTTCATTCCTTCTCTCCCCTTTGTAACGTCTCGTATTATTTATTTGGCTATCTCACTCTTGATAATTAAACTAATTAATTAATAAATTGGTAAATATTACACATATTTATGACTGTAATTTCAGTTATCGACAAATAAGTATGTAAAAATATGAAATAAAATATATGTTGATTTGAAAATAAAAGTGCAATAAGTTCAAGAATGGAAAAATTAAATAATGAACACCTTGACAATAAATCAGTGTTTTCAATCACCTTTTCTCTTCGTCATGTATTTTATATTGATGAGTCTTGTCAGTTGAAGTTTATTTTTTCTTCGCAATTTAAGTACGGTATAGATTCATCTTGAAAAATTACACATTTGATTGATCGCGATTCACAGAGGTAACTTTTTTTCCTATCTGCTCTTCACTCTCACTTAAAAAAAATTTTGCTAGTCATCGCTCTCTTCGTGGATCTTAATTGCTCGCGAGATTTCGCTGAGTTTAAGTTTGGTTATTTCTCGATGCGCCTACGCGATCCCATTAAATTTCTTCAAGTTTCCTCTTCCAATAAAGAGAACTCTTATATAACTTCCGAACTCTCATGAACAAAAAAAAAAAGATGAGAAAAGGATGGCAATGTTTTTTAGTTGTTAAAATACCACTTTTAGTCTTCAAGGCAATAACTTTTAAAAACGTAACATCATCAAAATTAATTCTTGTCTGTCTTAAATTTTAATTGTTATTTTGCAAAAGTAAAAAATGCAATTTTAAATCAAAAGCGTTTCAAATTGCAATATGACAGTTGAACGTTCCAAACCAAGGTAATTAACATTGAGATGTTCAGAAACAGCCAACTTCAGAGTCAAACGTATATAATTTAAATTCCTAATGTTATTTCAAATTTAGAACCTCAATACTGAGATTTTGTAATGAGTCATTTTAATTCCAAATTTAATAATTTTAATGAGTCATTTATTAATTCCAAATCGGAGATGCAGTCCATGCTCAAGTCACAGAATCATTTGCCACTCAGATGTGTTGTTATCCAAAGGAAATAAGATGAGACGTATGTTACCGATTTGCCGAATTTTTTTTACAAAGCTATGACTAACTGAATTTGAATAATTGAAATGCGAATTATCAAAAAATAGTCTAACTGTTGATCAAATTGTGATATTTTTTATATGGATACTTATCTTGTTCTTTCTCATTCTGATAGAATTTCTCGTCCTCTTTCGGAATGTCTACGAAAATTTCACAAAAATTTAAATTGACGTTTTTATTTTCTATGATAGTCTGCCATGTGCTCGCGCCTCAGAGAGAAGAGAAAATTTATCTTGTAATCTTAAACTGAACCAGTGGAATTGTCACTCCACTCCACTCACCCTCTTTTTATAAACTATGTTTTGCCACAGTTTTCTGTCCTGGTATACCTCTTGAGCTTCCTTCACGTCCATGCATTTTCTCATGCAAGCTCTTGCGTTTGTATGGCTTCTTATGCCTCTTCGAATTAGAATTTCATTTACACATTCTAACCATTCTTTCCGGGGTCTGCCTCTGGGCACACTGTCATTTACTTTACCTTAATAAACTTGTTTCGTTAGTCGCTCATCTTTCATTCTCTCAACATGCCCAAACTACCTCAAAGAATTTTTCTCACATATGTCAACTATTCTCTCTTTTGCACCACATCCTTCGAGGATTATTTCGTTTCTCTTTTTGTCCATCAGTGTTTTACCGCATAACATGATCAGTAATTTCATATTAATCGAGATAATTGTACTGCAAACCTTTTCTTGATATGTCCAGGTCTCGCTACCGTATAATACGGTCGGTACAAATATAGAACTATGTATGGCCATTTCAGCTTTTTTTGATATGTTCTTATTTCTGAGAATGGACCCTGATCTACCAATAACCCTCTAAAGTTTACTTATGGGCCTATTTAACTTCCCATATATCTTTCCGTCACTAGTGAATAAGCTACCATGATATACGCACTTTTCAACTGGTTCTATTATTTCATCATTTAGGACAATGTTGCACATTGTTTTCTCAACCTTTTCTTCAGAAACTATATCATATCCTGTTATATTCCAGCCCACCCCTTATTTATTGTTGTAAGAGTAAAGTCTGGGTTTTAAGAGATAATTTTGCAAAGGTTAACATAAAAGTGATGAATGGTTAGTGTCATCCCTAACCAGTTGACGGATGACTACGCATACGACCAGATGACTACTGGTACTGAGTAACGAGTGAAACTCACTGATTAAACCAGTGACGAAATTTCACTGAGTAAACCAGCGAAATCTCACTGATTGCCAGAGACATACTTCCGGGTGCGTTTCAACCAGAGAGATTTCAATGGTTCATTTTAAGAGAGCGCGTTATTTTCCATATTTCAAGCGGAAATATATAGAAAATCCTTTAAAATTAATTTTTTCTCAACAATACAATTTTGCGGAGTCATAAAATACAAATATAAACATAGTTTCACAGTTTCAAAATCTTATAGATCAAACTTTTTCCTTTGAAGTCATTATTTTTTAAATAATTGATACGCTCCATTTTTACATTCTCATCATAATGAGAAAGTATTCGTTTTATGCGAAAACTGACTATCGTGGGTTTCTTTAAATCTCCACGTTTCGAGACCTCCTGAATACGAAAAAACTGGTTTTACGATGATGCCTGTCGTTGCCGTCTGTATACCGGATAACTTTTGTAAGACTAATCGGATTACGTTGCGCTTCAGCCCACAGTTTAAAGGACCAAGAAGAAGAATCGAGTTCGTGACCCATAATTTTTTGGCGAACGGTTTTGTTTTTAAACACCAAAAATAATAATGAAAAATCGAAAATTACATCCTGCGGTCAAACTATGCAAGACACGATAAAAGATGAAGAGACGAAAATTGTGCACTTTGAAAAGATCTATCAATTTCTTCTGGATCACTTTTTGATATGATGCACACTTTGTGTGTTTAATCATGAAAAACAATATTGAAAATGGAAACATTACATTTGTAGGAAAACGACATAAGGTACAATAAAAAATTAGAAGAGAAAAGTCGTTTGCCTGAAAAATATCTACAAATTTGTTATTAATTATTTTTTGATAGGACGCGTGGTTTTCGTTTTAACCGTAAAAAATAACATTAAAAATTAAAAAATTAAAATGGTAGAAAAACGACACAATTTACGAAAAAATGATTTAATAAAAGATGTCCATACAGAAATGAGCTGATAATTTGTTCCTAATCATTTTTTGATAGGACGCGTAGTTTTTGTTTTTATCGTGAAAAATAACGCTTAAAAATTTAATTTTGGACGAACGACACAAGGTAGAATAAACATTAATATGCAAAAGTTGTTTAACCAAAAATATCTGAAAATTTAATATAAATTTTTGTTATAAAAATACATTGAAAATAAAAAAATGAACTTTTTAGAAAAATGACACAAGCTACAATAACATTTTACCTAACAAAATTTTACGCCTACATTATATCTACAAATCGTAAAAAATAACATTCAATATTATTGCATATTACGAATTTTAGTAATATATATTTATTCAAATGATACATTTGTCAAGGTAGCTGAGAATAAAAATTAGTACAAAATAAGGAAAAAATATTAAAGTTATCATGAAAAATTAAATTGATAATTTATTTTTCAATGTCTGAATAAGCAGTCCCGGATCAAGGTATAGAAATAAAAATTAATGTTTATTAAATTTTATTAGTGTTGAACATATTGTAGACATGTTCGAGTTTCGGACAAAATCGAGTGCGAAGCACGAGTTATGTGATTAGAATGTGTTCGTCAAAGACGAGAGATTTTTGACAAAAGAGAATTCACAATCGCCAAATTAAAGTTGTCGATGCTTTGATCTTCAATTTCAAACGGTGAATACTGACTTCCTTATTATATTACCGCGTCAATAAAACTAGTGAATTAATTCCTTGTTGGTTTTTCATTACATCATAAAATTGTATTGTCGAGAAAAAAAATCATTTTTTAAGGATTTTATATATATTTTCGCAAAAATCTCGAAAATAACGCGAGATATAAAAATGTGTCAGGAGATATTTTTCTAGAACTTTTTCAGTGACACAATTTTGTTTGACTTTTTTCGTATCAAGAAACGTGAATTTTCGTTTTTCAGACAAAAAAATTCTCTCTTCTATCCAGGGACGAGAAATTCTTTCTGAATCAGAAAAAAAGGTGGATACATATATAAGATTTAAAAATATTACACTTTCAACGAATGTTTTATTGATACGCTTTTTGAATTTTCAAAATTCAAATACTTATAATTTTCTCAAAACATTTTTTGTAGGAAAATTGGTAAGATACATGTTGTCTTATTCCCTTTGAAAAACAACATATTTGAGTGCCGAATGATTCTGTGACTTGAGCATGCTCTCTGAATGTGAATCAGTTAGATTTCACTAATTTTCAGTAAAATTCGTTATTGATTGCAAACAGTAACCTATTCATAGCTATTACATATATTTATAGCTATTAAGGCAACAAGAATAAACATAAAGTTTTTAAATTAATCGATCTCAAAATAGAACCGTCTAAAATTGTTCCGATAAAATGGAAATCATTCAATTTTAAGCCATACAATCTGATGCCACCATTATTATAGAATTGGTAATACAAGATATAAATCAAAATATAATTCAACTTTAAAGAATTTAGTAGAAAAAGTTGTTATTTTACAACTCTCTAATTTTGAATGAAGACTGGAATCGTTCAATATTTTGAGAGGTAAAAATAGCATTCGATTTTTTTTTGTGAATCCTATAAATTCCCACTTGATGTTGTGTGAAATAATAATGTTGGGAAATTTTGCAGCTTATGTTTGGAATGTTTAATTTGGATATTTTGCAAACATAAGATTATGCAGTTTTGACTACCGAAAATTATAAAAGTGTTTAATTTTGAGGATTAAAATTTAAAATTGTTCATTTTTGAATGTTTCAAGTAACATTTTTTAAAATATTTATTTCTTCAAATATGCAATTTTACTAGTTTCCGATTTCAAATGGAACAATATTGAAGACTTCTGATATGATATTATACAATTAAAATTGAAGATTTTTGAATTTTGTGTATTTAGTACTGAAATGTTTAAACTTGAAAGCTTCAAAATGATAATTGATTAATTTGAATGGTTTTTATTTTAAAAGGATAGCAAATTTTTAGGCTTTGTATAATTTATTTAAGTTTTAAGGCTAATGCTGTGAAACTTTTGACATACCAAATATTCTATAGAACGTCGCTCAAAAATAAAGACTTCTTTATGATTGAATTTTATTATAACTTCCTCTGTGGGTTCGGAGGAGAGTGTATTGTTCTAGCAAAATAAATTTAGAAAACTTAATTAACATTTTACATAATATAATACATGTATAATTATATTATGACAATTGAATTGATTATTGCCGTATTTAGAAATGTTCGAAATCTCGTCATTTTTGGAAGGCATAGATTAAAAGAGTTCTCAAAAATTAAATCACTTGTAAGAATCATTCTTTTTGCAAAATATCCTAAAAGAGAGAAGAGGGAAAAAGAGAATAAATACAGTACTTCCTTCTTGAAGAGTGAAAGTGTAGTTGATGCAGGATCACCTTGACTGTACTTGAATACGTGTGTGGCCTTAGACTCGGGGGGAAAAAAATTGCTGAAAAAATGAAACAATTCGCTTCTAGCATTCATTGGACGAGATGATTTTGCTAATTCGAAACAAACTTCCTCTCCAGCGCGTAAATCAGTCGTGGCATGATTTACGCGAACTGAGTTTCGCTTCGAGCTACCGAAAAGCGAACGAAGCGGTCAAACAGCCAATAGGTTTCTTGAAGTAATTCTTGTCTGGTGATTTCGATCGCCTAGGAAACAGGAAGTAAGATAGAAATGAAAAAAAAAGAAGAGCTTGGGCAACTTGTTTCAGTATCGGTATATTAATCACAGAAAAAAAAATTTGTAATGATTCGTTGAAAAATTATTAATGATTGAATGTTGATCAATATTAAAAAAATTATTTCCTATTTATTGTAAGTTTGTACATTGCATTGTAAGTTTGATTAATTCATATTGAATTGAGAGTTGAAAATCATCATCTTTGAACTAAGAGGGGAGGTGTCTCGTCCTCTTCCAAACATGTATATCAATTAATATCACTAGGAAGTGCACAATCTGATAAAAGACTTTTAATCAATTCAATCAAAACTCTAAACAAATAAAAAAATACGAAGTGTGTCGTCATCCTGACATTTGGGATGAGTAGTCTAACATTTTTCAGAAGTTTGACTAATCGTCCCGAAATTTCCGGACGACTAGTCCTTCCTCTTTTCCAACTCCAGATATTCTTCGGGACGACTAGACGCTGCCAAGAAAATAACAATTATAGCATTATTTCTCCCTTTCATTTTAAAATCCGGATTAGCTGCTCTGTTGTACATGTTGGACGATAGATCACTTTCCGTTTGATCGGTGTTGCCCTAGGCAATTGGTCGAGCAATTAGGGACCTTAGAGAAGATCGGTCAGTCGTTTACGCTGCGACTATGTGCAGTTTCCGGTTTCACATTAAGATACCTGTTCAGGAAAGCCTTTCATCTGACTTTACAGTGGCGTAGAGTCAATATATTATATATATACACTACCGTCGGAAATTGTGCACACGACTCGCGTGAGTGCTATTAAAAATCACTGCTGACTTCGAACCACGATATTTCGGCGAAAAAAAGAGATGGGGCATTTTTTAAAAAACAGTTGGAAAGTTCATGAAATTCCAGGTCTATTGGTACCCAACAAATATTTTTTTGACCTTCTGAAAATAGTACAGCACTTGAGAAGTTCAAAAAAAAAAATTCAAGATTTTCTCAAATTTTCTACATCAAATTCACCTTTTTGCACGACCCAGGAAAATTTTTTTCAAAACCTAAAAATTATACGACATGGAGCCTTAATTCTTATCTTTAATTTAAGCCAAGAAAACTTAAAAAATCTTGATGGGTGCCCGAGATATGATTAAAAATGTTCAATCGTACCTGAGATCAATTTTAATCGACGATCACGGTTCTCGGCTGGTCTTCTACTCGCCTCCTTCGTTGAGGCAGGACCGAATAGGCCACGGACAGAGGTGGCGCCTAAGTGGACATTGTCCTATTCTTTAATATGGAGATAATATTAGATTCAAATAATTGTCAACAATCACAAATAACAATAAATATTTGTTTTCATTCACCATAATTTAAAATAAAAATCACTAATGAAGAGAGCAAAAAGTATAAGAGGTGCACCTTAGTGCGTGGCGAGGGGCCATTCACTCTGAAATCAGACGAATTTTCGGCAACGATTGCATTTGATTTCATATGCTTTCATTTCTGATTCCGTAGGATTTCATACAATTACATCTTTCTTGTAAGCCAACTACAATTTCAATAGCGACATGTAACTAATTTCAATCAGCACGCCCTGACTATCCATTGACTGCTGTAAACTCCCATCTAGACTTGTAGACTCGCACTGAATGCTCTCGACTCGGTCTGACTCCGTCTGACTCCATCTGATTACACGCTGACTGCTCGATGATTGCTCGCACGGGTCGCACTCTCACTTGCACTATATGACGTCAGGGACGGCGCAGGCAGCGTGGATGCCACTTAGAATAGCATTATTAAACTTTCTTTACGCCAAATATATATATATATATATATTTTTTTTTTTGAATAAATGAAAATTGTACATGACTTCTAAAAAATATAAATTCTAATTTTATTTAAATTTTATCATATTTCAGTTTTGTACCGCTTTCGGCTTGTAACTGAATAATTTTGATTTGAATTGTTCAAAAGTTTACAATGTTCTTGCAGGGTAGAAACTTTAAAAGTTGAATAACTTAACGTTAATAACTTAACTTATTTCTAAGTTAAATGTTTAAAATGACAGTATAATCATAATGACAATTGGAAACGTTAGAAATCGACAAGCGAAATGTAATCAGAAAAGTTAAAGCTTGTATGGATTCGAAATTTGATTTGTTGCCAAAATTTTAGTGCCCGAGAGTTTAGTATTTTCATCTTAAATTGCATATATATAGGATAAATTTACTTTCCGCTTATAAACTTTTGCATTCTGATGTTGAACATTGGGAGTACTTTTCATCGAATATTTGAGCTGACGGAACAAAATTCGTGAGTTGGCATCCAAACTCGCATCCGAAAAAAGATAAAAAAAATTGTTTTGGAATCGTTTAAGAATTTTTATTCCCTATTTTACTTTGAGATAAAATAAAATCTATTCAGGATTGTATTTGGAACGGGAAGCCAAGAAAACCAGAAAATGAACGGGAATTTTTCGAGACCGGGAAAAACCGGGAAATGACAGTGAATTTTTTTTGTTGACCGGGAATTTTCGAAATTTTTAGGAGAAAAATCTATTCATCGAAAATATTTAAGTTTAAAACCAATTTAATTTAGAAAATTGTAATAAAAAAAAAAGAACCGTTTTTTAATATATAGGAATATTTGACTGTCTATATTCAAAACTAAATAATTTAAAACTAAATTGTTTGAAATATAGAGCCTTGGATCGTTAAAATTTCAGACAACTAAACTTAAACTTTGAATATCACAATTGTAATTGTTCTATTTTCAAGTTTTTTAATTTGTGAGTCAAATGGTTGAAGTTTAATATATAAATAACAATGAAACAATTATTTTTAAAAATTTGTGTAAGTTTATGAGATATTTAGAAGTCTTAAAAAGATTCCAAATTGATTTAAAACCCAAAAAGGTTTGAAATAATGTTAAGCAAAATGTACATTTTTGAAGATTACAAAATAAATTGTTGATACCATTCAAGGAATTGAAAAGTATTAAGTTAGAAAAACTTTAAAGCGATAAAAAAAAAGAAAAAATTTTGATGACTAAATAAAAATAAAACTTTTGTTAATTTAGAAAAATTCGAGTAAGTTGAAGAGATATTTAAGAGTTTTGAGATGATTAAAAAATAATTTAAAACTTGACAGGACTTGAAAACTGTATAGATTTTTGAAGATTTTAAACAACAAATTCAGAAGATTTTTGAGCTCTTCAAAATGTTTCAAAATGATAAAAAAATTATTAAGATTTCCAAGAAAATTGAAAATGATTTTTTATTCTGAATAATTAATTTCAAGAGAATATTTTTAAAATTTTTTAAAGATTTCCAAAATTGTCAAAGACAAATCTGAAAGATTTGATAGGCAATTAGTGTAACTATTTTAAATAATTTTAATATAATATATTTTAATATATATAATAATATTTTAATATATATTTAATACATTTTAATATTTTGATATATAATATATTTTAATATACATAATAATATTTTAATATATATTTAATACATTTTAATATTTTAATATAATATAATTTTAATATATATTACGATACATAATAAGGAATTTTAAATAATTTTAGAAACATTTTGAGTAAATTTCATTAATAATTAGAAGTTTTGTAAAAATTTCAAAAATAATTTGAAATTTTAACTTATTTCAAAAAAGTTAAAGCAAAATGTGGAGTTTTGAGAATTTTATATCATATTACGGGTTTTGAAAGGTTTAAAGGTAATACAGCAATTATCTTAAGATACCTGGGAGAATTTAAAATCATTTTTTATTCTGACAAAAATAGTTTTGAAAGAATATTTAAAAAGATTTTGAAACAAATACAAATTATGATGTATGATTAACAAATTGAACCATTACTAATTTTTTACGACTTGCAATACATTTAATTTATTTTCTATTATAAAAAATTTTCAGGTTAAAAGAAATAATAATCGTTTAATTTTTACTGTTTCTGCAACTAAATTGCTGAAAATGATATAATTTTGTAAATTTATAAATTGGTCCATTTATTCTTCAATTTAGAGAATTGAATATGATAGCGTGGATTTATATTTTTTTAATCTTCAAAGTGTCAAACTTATTGAAGTTTAAAATTTTCAATTTTGCAGTTTAACAACATTAAATTTGAGATTGTTCATTTGATGTGTCTTAGAAGCTTCCATCGGTACGCGTAGATTATTGAGAGTCTAAATAAAAAAAATGTTGAGCGTTAATATTAAAAGTTTAAAGTTCAAAACGGTTCCTTTTTGAGTATTTTAATTTGAAGTATAGTTTATATAGCTTCAAATGAAAATATTTTTAGCTTCAAGGGTTCGTCAGAAATTGTTGTGAACCGGGGAAACCCCGGGAAATGACCAAGAAATGTTTACCTACCACAAAACGGCCACCCTGCTATTGGTACAAAAATGATGACGAATTTTTCATATGCACATTTTTCACTAGTGAATATGTCGAACGTGAAATTTTTTCAGTTTGAACCAAAGAAACATGTTATAATCATGCTTTTTTGGAAGAAAAATGGTTTCGCCATTCAGGAATTTGGAATTTTTTCGCGATTTTCAAACGTTTTAAACACCACAACATTTTTTCTCTCATTAAACAAAAATAACAAAATGTCTATTTGGTCCAAGCTCAAGAAACCTCAGGTTTGACATATTCAACTTTTTTACAAAAGAGTGCATTTAACTCACTCCAAAATAAACATGTGTTTTTGTAAATTTTCAAAAACTTCTACATAAGGCAAAAATATTTAAAATGTTAAATAAAAAATTGGAACAGAAGATGTTATACGTTTTAAAAATTGCGTCGCAACGCGCACACTTGCTGCGCGCACAAACTGTAGAGGGCCGTTCTATAGTCAGCTCACCGCCGCACCATCCCATAGCGACGAAGGAAGGGTCGCACGCTGAATGCAC
>CAKNXH010001346.1:164191-232870 GCA_932178445.1 Andricus quercusramuli
TCCAATATATATTAAATTAAAATGTATTTCAAGGAAAAGCTTCCAATTTTATTTAAATCTTTCAACTTTAAAAATCGTTCCAAATAACATCCACTTATCCCCCACTAATTATTGAAAGTCATATTCAATTCTTCAAAAATAAGGTTTTCCAGTTGTGAAGTTTTGAAAACGATACAAATAAATTAAAAGAGAGCACATAATGATTGAATTAACAAATGGAACTTCATTTCATCCTGACAAAAATTTCGATAGGAATTCATAACCAGTCCTAATCATTCCGAAACCTTTATCCGGTCCACTTGGAATCAAATTTTCAATCATGCCGGTTATACATTTAAACGAAATCTTTTTAAACATTTTCAAGTTGAACTAATTGTCATACAATTTCGAACATAAGAAATTGATAGAAAATTCACTCCTCTACATGTAATTTATAGATTATTAAAGGAATTAAATTTTATGAGAAATTCTAGTTACGCCAATGTGAGCGCCACTTCAGATGCGCTTGTTTAGACATTTATGTGCATGATCGCGCGCGAACGTACTGTAGGGAGAAAGTAAAGGTCATGGGTTTGTTCGGCGACCCTGGCGACCCTGTTGAGAATCTTGTAGTCTGAAATCCTTTGAGTTTCATGTTATCCTTAGAAAGCATCTTCCTCGACCATGTACTCTCAAGATGCACTTAGAAACCATCAACTATCTCTTTCATTCAAATTCACCTCACATCATTCATGCAACTTGTGCAAAAACTTTCAACCAGCCAAGAATGCATTTTTGGAAATTACACATTTCAATTGATAAGTTGATATATCGCGATGGAAGAAGTTCCAGATAACTGGAAAAAATCGATTATTATACCAATATACAAAGGAAAGGAAGATAAAAGCAACTGCAATAATTACAGAGGTATCAGCTCATTAAGTACCGTGGGTATAATATATTCAAAAATACTTATTCGTAGGGTAACAAAAATAACAGAAGAAAATATATGGGAAGTCCAAAGTGGATTTATACCATGAAGTTAATGTATGGATCGAATATTTAGCTTAAGACAGATCACAGAAAAAAGCTCGTGTGTAGGAAAGGAAGTTTTCTGTGCATTTGTTGACCTAGAAAAAGCATTAGACAAGGTGGACAGAAGTAAACTTTGGGAAGTCCTGAAAGAGTAAGGGGTCAATGGATGGCTCCTACAAGCAATAAAAGTAATATATGCTGGAAGCAAAGCGAGTATCATGGTTAATGGGAAACTGAGTGATTGGTTCGATATTATGCAAGGTGTTAGACAAGGATGCGTTATATCCTCATGGCTATTCATTATATTCACGGACAAGTGTCTTGTTATATTCACTTCTTCGACGAAGAAGGTGTAGATCTCGAGACAGTGATGGTACGTGGGTTAGCGTTCGCAGATGATAAGGTTGTTATGGTAGAGTCAATGGAAGACTTGCAAAGAATAATGAACAAACTGAATACTAGCATGAAAAACAAGGGCCTCAAAATTTACGTGAATGAAACAAAAATGGTGTTTGAGGGAAAAAGTGAGAAAAAATTATGCAGAATTGTCCTAAATAATGAGAGAATAGAACAAGTTGATAAGTACGCATATCTTGATAGCCTATTCACTAGTGACGGAAAGATAGATGGAGAGTTAGATGGGCCTATAAACGAGGGTAAGAAGTTTATTATTAGAGTAGGGCCCATTATCAGAAGTAAAAATATAATAAGTGAAGCTAAAAGGGCATTAAATAATTCTATATTTATACCGATACCATAGACCGAGTGTACGGTAGCGAGACGTGCACCTATCCAGGAAAGGACAAGAGTAAAATTCATGTGAACAACATGTCATATGTGAAAGAAATTTTTCAACCTGGTTTGAGCATGTTGCGAGAATGAAAGATGAGCGACTAACGAAACAACTGTAGCAAGGTAAAGTAAATCGCAGTGTGCCCAGAGGCCGACCGCGGAAAAAATGGTTAGAATGCGTGAATGAGGCCCTAATTCGAAAAGACATAAGAAGCCATAGAAACACAAGAGCTTGCATGAGAAAATACATGGACGTGAAGGAAGCGAGAGGTGTGCCAAGACAGGAAAGTATGGCGACAAATAGTTTTTAAGAAATGCATGACGAAGAGTGTCGGTGGAGTGAATGACGCCTGAAACAAAAACTTTGGATGAAAATGAGCCCGATCAGGGAGCTTCACGTGATGACTTTGTGAGGCTCTTCACTTGGGGTCATCGCCACAGAAATTGATCAGCAACCTGGGTCTGTTTAGTGTTGTGAAACGATCGTGTTATTTGAATAAATAATACGGGAATTCTAGATCAATCTAAAAATCTATATCCCCTCCTCCACATTAATCCTTTCCTCACCTAGCGAGTCTGATAAAAGATTACCATTATTTATTTATTACCATTATTATATAAAATGATTACCACACTACAGGCACGGATATACAGGGTGAACCCTATATTTTTTGACTCATCTTCACTTTTTTCACTAATAAATAGAGAAATATTATAAAAAAGATTATTATCTGAAAAATTGCAGAAGATTACATACCTAATTTTAAGAAAACATGTTGAACTACCACCGCAGAGTCCCACTGAGAGCTAATGCCATCTATGAAAATGACACTGGGTCTCATGTCAGTAGAATCGCGGTTAATCACACCTATGGGTCACGTATTACGATTATGAGATGGGTGACCATATATATGTGTTTGTATGCGTGCGTATGTGCCATTCCTGTACAATCGGGCACGGAAAAAGTAATTCTCCAAGTTCACCTAACATGCATCATTTCAACTCTAAACGCATTTTTTGTAGCATTTTTTGTAGAAATAGTGAATGTTAAGCCACGTTTATGACTTTCGTTGTACAAGATACAATTTGAAAAAGAAAAATTTATAAAATTCTGGCAAAAAGATGTGTTCAAAGTTTAAATGATAGATGTTAAGTGATAATTTGAGTCATTTAATAAAAAATAAAGATTACAATTTACCAACAAATGAACAGTTGTCCTTTCATTTGAAGTAGGCAATTTCTTTTAATTTTTGTATACGAAAATTCTTTTCATATATTTACAATTTAATATATATCATTTTAACTCCGAACCCATTTTTCGGGAGAAGAACATACAATAATGATTCTTATTTTTTTTAAGAGTGCAGGGAAAAAAATTTCTTGAAAGTAGCATTACTCACTTTTGTGTCTGGTATATAGGAAATGAATATCTTTGAAATCAGGAAAATGCACTTGAAGGTCTTGAAATCCCTTGAAATATTTGAAGCCCCATGAAATCCTCAAAGTTCCTGGGAAATTTGTTAAAATATCTTAGTAAGAGCCTTCAAAATTCCTTGAAAATACTGAAATCCTCAAAAATCTTACAAAATCCCTTAAAAATCCTTTGAAACATTTGTGAATCTTGGGAATCTTCTAGAATCCCTTAAAACCTTTTTCAATATCCTAAAATCTTATAAATACTGTGAAATCTTCTTTAATGTTTCGAAATTCAAGGAACTTCTTCAAAACCGCATGTTAACCGAAGTAATTAAAATCATCTTTATATCTTTTTAAACTTACAAAATTCCTTAATTTTTGCGAAATTCTTTGCAATTTATAGAAATATTATGAAATATATAGATTTTTTATCTATTAAAATCCGTTGAAAATCACTCAAAATGATCCCATAAAAATCCTTTGAAATATTTAACATTCTCTGAAGTCCCTTGAAACCATTAAAAATAACCTGAAATCTTTCAAAACTCTTATGAAGTTTAGGTAAATCTCTGGAATCCTATACATATATTGATAATAATATTATTAAATAATATTTAATCCCTCAATTAAATCTTGTGCAATCCTTTGGAATGCCGCAAAATCTTCAGAATATTTTTAAATTCCTCAAAACGTTAACAATCTTTTGAACTCCTCCAAAAAACTTTGGTGGAACGGTTTTTATGGCCGGTCTGCAAAACTTTTATCGGGTCGATTGATGATTTCCAGTACGCTTCTGAACTCTATTTTTTACGAGTAATAATAATGTGTCAATTTTTTCAACCTGTAGATATTTGAAGAATAGAACATAATATTTCTTCCATACATGAAAAAAGAACCCTGAGTTTGAAAAAAATTAATTAAAATTGTGTGATGAATTGAAAATTATTTTGTTTTATTATTAAATACTTTAAATTTAAAAGAGTTCTAATGCTTTAAACACTTCGCATTTGAGGTTAAGCATTCAGTCTTGAATTTTATCATTTTTTCAGGTATGAAAGTATTAATTTTTTAATTTGTGTGATTTGTAAAAGTTTGGTAACCGGAAAATGACCAGAAACTTGCTTTTGTTTTTAGAGGCCACCCTGAAACATTGATATTGAGAATTGGACTATTAATAAGAAACTTTCCAGATACATAGCGCGCGAATCATGATTGCTAGAATAAAATTGTCTATTATCATGTAGCAAATTATACTTACAATTAGTTATTGATAGAATCTGATATAAACGATTCTTGAGATTTCTAAGTTGTTAATACCAATGTCAATCTGGTAGTTTGAATTAGATGATTAATATTGTGAATCTACTTAAATTCTTGAACTTATGTTTCTACCCACTTAGTATGGATGTTATATAAAGTCAATTTTCACCGCCTCTGATTAATCATACACATTATACAAGCTCAATCTGAGAAGTCTGTCATAATTGCCGTTTATGCGAGTGGAAGGATCATATTCAGAAATGAGCCTATTAGAATAGTAGATCCAGTCTGGAATAAGCGTTGCCACGATAAAATCAAGGCAATTAAATCCTTCACATCCTTCTAATTGAACCCTTCACTCATCAACGGATGTGAGATACTATCCTTAATTAAAAATTCACATTCTAGAAAAAACATATTTATTCGTATTAAAATACTATATTCGAATCGTACAAAAATATTAAACCTAAGGCTCTTCACACAGTCTCGAACTTTTCAACATTATTTACAAACAAGATAATAATCTAAATTTAATTATGCTGCTTACTTAGGTATCACACCGCGGCATACAGTTTTTCCTGACAATTTGCAAACAATTCATCGTTTTGTAATATATGCACGATTTTGTTTGTACAATCGTTCAGAAGCCTCGATTACAATTATTCCGAGTATTTTGAGATTCTAACGTGCTATATTGAGTTGAACACTGTCTTCACCATTCTTCTTGATTATCCCAAGAATTATTCCTTCAAAATGATCAAGTCTGCTCCCTCAATAAAGCTATGCTTCCACAGATTGTGATCATAAAAAGTCAACTAGACTTTTGTCCATTCATACATTTCCAGGCTAAAATTCTGATCTATAATTTATATATAAAACTGAATTTATTTGAAGAAAAAAAAACAGTTTTTATAGATAATTTATAAGGATTTTTAACTTGGTGCCAGGCAATCTAGTTCCCTCTCGTACAGAACTCTAAGCAAACTGAGAATCTAAAAACTTCTGATTTCTGACTTTATCTGACTTATTTGTACTTGTAGCCTTGATCTTCTTGATGATGACTCGGTGCAGGTGCAGGTACCCAGACTTTTTCCCAGACTGGTTTCCATGTCTTGACCCACTCAGGAACCTGAACATCTTTCGTAACTGGCACCCATTTACTCTTCCATTCATCTTTCCAGACTTGCTTCTTCTGTGTCACCCAGACTTGCTTCTTTTGAGGAACCCAAACTTGAACATCCTGTTCTTCCCAAGTCAATTTCTTGTCCGTTGACCAAGCCTGCTTCTTTTCTGTCTTCCAAATTTGCTTCCACTCAGGCTTCCATTCCAATTTCTTATCAGTAACCCAAGCTTGCTTCTTCTCAGTACGCCATTCCTTCTTCCAGACTGGTTTCCAAATCAGCTTCTTTTTCCAGAGATCATGACTAGTGTATTGCCAGCCTTCGTTATCTTTTCCAACGAGACGCTCCCCAGGAATTCCAATCTTGATCCATTCAGGTTGCCAGATTTTTTTCCAGTCTGGTACCTGCACATCCTTCCAAATTGGAACTTGAACCTCTTTCCAGATAGGCTTCCAGATCTTTTTCCACGCTGGTACTTGGACCTCTTTCCAGATAGGTACCTGAACCTCTTTCCAAACTGGCTTTTGTACCTTCTTCCATTGAGCAACTTTTTCTTCTTTCCAGGTTGGTACTTGTTCGTCCTTCCAGACTGGAACTTGCACCTTCTTCCATTCCTGTTTCCAAGTGAGTTTTGACTGTGTCTTCCAGACTTGCTTCAAATCTTGCTTCCAGGTTAGTTTCTTCTCCCATTTACCTTCGGGACCGTTGGATTGAGCTGGGGGACCATATGATTGAGCTGGGGGACCATATGATGGAGCTGGTGGACTATGAGATTGAACTGGGGTACCATAAGATTGAGCTGGGGGACCATAGGATTGAGCTGGTGGATTATACGATTGAGCTGGTGGATTATAAGATTGAGCTGGGGGACCATAGGCTTGAGCTGGTGCGTAGGATTGGGGTGGGGCTCCATAGCTGCTGGAAATGTCTCCACCAAAGGAACCTCCACTGGATCCAAGTCCACTGTCGTAGGAACCTCCTACAGAACTATGATCACTGCCGAAAGATCCACCGATCGATCCGTGATCTTGTCCAAAGGATCCAGAGTCTCCACCTAGTGATGGGGCACCATAGGATGGCGATGGTCCGGATGCTGGTGCACCGTATGAGTTACTTAAACTCACGTCAGGGGCTCCGTAAGATGTTGGTGGTGGTCCATACTGCGATAGTGGGGCTCTAAAAATTAAATTTAAATTCAAAATTGATAATTTCCACATAAATATAACTTTATATAATAGTGCGCGATAAAAAATAAGTGAAAGGCGCATTTCCTTTTCGCAAGGAGTGTAATTTTAGTAAGCTTGTAATTCCATATGGCGAAATCCATTCTTTATAATCGGTGCTCTGCTCCCCATAACATTAATTTGGATCACTTTCTCTTATAAAAAACTACCGAAAAAAATTATGAATAAGCGACTTGACAACTCATTATTTCATAATCATGATCTACATTATTGCACAAGATATTTACGAATTTCTAATAATCATGAGATAACTTCAATTGCCTTTACATAATAAAAAGAATTTGACTTTCTGAATATTTTTCTTCAAAAACTCGTTTAAAATTTGATGAACTACTAATTCCATTCCAACTCCGTCATAGAAAATATCTAACAAACAAGTTTTTAAAATTTTGGTACAAAACGTGTGTCAGTCAGTATGTAAATTCGATTAGTGTTATAAGTAATTATAAAAATTTCTCAACACCGCTTTCACTTTTCAGAAACTTGAAACTATCAAAAAGGAAATAGTTTGGGTGAAACTGAGAATATTTGTATTCAAAAACCGATGTACAATAATTATGAATATTCAATTCATATTTTAGCTGTGCATTTTCATTTGATTTAAAGAAACTTACTCTTTTTTTTCTCGGACTGGTTCTCCGAGGGCGGAGACAATGAGTAGGCACCCCAGTAATACCTGAAAATGATCAATTTGATTAATTTCCTGCTCGCACCAAAAATAATTAATTCTAGTTTTGGTTTAGTTTCTTCAAAAAAGAGTGCAAAAGAGAAAAAGGAGAAATCCTTAAAAGACTTAACATGTTCTTTATAGATAACTAATATGTCTTTAATTAGATCTTCTTATCTCTTGACAGGTTTAAGCTTCTGATGCCTGATAAGTTTGCATTTCGAACAAGTTTTTTTCAACTACAATTCTAATCTTTGACCATATATGACATGAGATTTCATCAACTAAAGTGAAGAAGCAACATCTCGATCTGAGAACCATTAGCTTTAGCATGTAGATTATTCATCCCAAAACTTATGGTCGGAGATTATTCAGGAAAAATTCTTTGAAACTAAGCGTCATTCAAAACATAAAAAAAAAACATTAATATTTCAAAAGATCAATTTTTTTTTACATTTCACTGTCGAAAGAGCCCGTTCGAATTTTAAAAATATTACATATTTTAAATTGCACCCATTGATGTTAAATAATTTCTAATATCGAAGAAAGAAGTCAGGGTACCAAAAAGTATTTGCGAAATTCAGACAATTTTTAAGGGCTATCCTTTAACTACTTGAAGTTGAAGTGGTAAAACTTGAGAAATCAAAAATTTGAACCAGTCAAAACTGGAGAAAAGTATTTGGAATTGCACACTTTCAAAGAGATGACGTGAGCCGCTGCGCAATTTCAAGTTTCAACCCTAATGATTGAAAATGTTTGTATTTCAATCGTAAAATGCTTAACAATATTCCAAATTCGAAGTATTCAAAAAATTATCATTAAAACTATCCAGATCGATCGATGTTTAAATTTTGGACAGTTTTCAAATTCAGAACTATTAAAATAGTACAATTATAAATTTCTTTTTAATGTTAAAGGTGGACATTTTCAATTCATTTAAAATGGAGATGTTCTATCTACATATTACAACTAGGTGATTGCCAAAAAGCAGAGCATTTTAGATAATGAGATTTTCGAGAACAACAAATTCCCTAACTGTAAAAATCATTATTTTTTTTAAATGAGGGTAACCTAAGAGAGTATTAAAGTATAAAACTATAAGATTAAAGAATGTATGCATTTGTGGTGTACATAAATTTTACACGTTGATAAAGATCATGTGACAGGACATGTGAATATGATAAAACAAAAAAATTTCGAAAACGTTATTAAAATATGTGTGAAACGAATGAAGATATTTAAGAGTATAGGAAAAATAACTATTTTCATAATTAATTTGATTTGTTGAGTTTATCGTGAAATAGCTATGCAGAGGAACAAGACAAACGGTTTGCAGGACAAGCTTTAAGTGATTTTTTAAATCCTTAACTCTAAAATATTGAACTCATCTCTTGATTTTTAACTTTCTAAACTTAATATAAGTGATATCTGCTTATAATTATTCATATGGACCACATAAAAAGGTGTCACGCCAGAACCATGTAAGCATAATAAAGATATTTTTCAGGAGAATAAAAGACGTTCTGAAAATTCGAATCATTTAAAAAAGAGAAGAATGAGAAAGTTCTATGGATATTTTATGGATTTCATTAAAAAGTTAATACTTTCCGAGAAAATGCTCATCAAAATTTCCCTGAAAAAAGTAGGTTCATAAAATCGTTAATATAAAATAAAATTGAATTTTTCGTTAAAATATTTTCAATTTTTTAAAACGTTAAAAAAAATTATTTTGTTAAAATATTTATTTATATCTTCTTTGAACATTTTTTCAAAATAAATCGTTTAAAAATGCGAGATACGGAATAATTTATAGCTCTATTTGATTTGTTTAAATTACATGAAGCCTATGTACTTCACGATTTTTTATGGACCAAATTGGTGACGTAGTATAAATTTAGTAGAAATTTAAATAAAAATTGTTTTATACAATTTAAAAATTAATTTCCTGACCACAATTTGTTCACAAAGAGAATTTTGAAGCTAATAAATCTTTTTTTGATACAAGTACTTCACTGGAATATTTTCAGAAAAAATGTATTATTCAAAGGAAAAGTGAAAAATGACCAGTCAAAATTTTTGGAAAAGTTCAAATTCAAAAGTCCTTGAGTTGAAACGTTTAAAATTGAAGGATTTCAAGACTATATAATTCAAAAGTATAAAGCTTGAAATTGAGCAATTTTTGAACGAAAATATTCATACTTAGGTAAGTTGATTTAGAAAACGTTCGAAATTGGACAATTTTAAGCATAGAACTTAGACAATAATAAAACTGAATTTATTCTATGAAAAAATAAGTCATTCGGAAATTACAATTTTGAATGTCTAAACAATTTGAAATAACAATGTTATAAATTAAGGAATAATTTGTTATCGGAGCTGCTGAGAAATTAAAATTTTCAATTGAAAATCATCTAGAAATGGACAAATAAATATTGTATGCTTTGAGAGTTGAACAGTTTTTTAATCGAGATTATAAAATTGTAAAATTGAAATTTTTATAATTGTAGCACCTGAAACTGGAAATGTTCAATGTTGAAAAATTAATCAAAGCTAACATCAATTGAACAATTTTTTAAAATGATATCGCGACTGAAGATTTCAAATTTAAATATCTGAGTTTTTCAGTTGGAAATTACATTGAGATGTTACAAATTTCGGAATTAAAAGAATTGAAAGTAGTTAAAAATCGGACACGGATAATTCCATATCATTCAAAGTGGAAAAAAATTAATTTAAAACAGATAAAATATAACAATTGAATTTATATAGTCTTCCAAATTAAGTAATTTTGAAGCTCGAATCCTGTTAAATTTAAATTAGAAATGTTCAATTTTGGAAAATGTTGACTTGAAAAATATGAAGAATTGAGAATTGGAAAATTCTATTTAAGTTTTAAAATAAAAATGATTAACACTTTTGGGCTTTAAATAATCAGATATGTTGGAATATGTGTGGAAAATAAAATAATTCAAATATTTGTTGTGCCTGAAAAAGACAAAATTACTCCCTGTGATTTAGAATTGATATAAAATATAAATCTGCAAAAACGGTGACATGTATCCGTTTGGATTTGAAAGAATATATACCGATCGTAAAGAAAATTACCAGTGGCATAAAAAGGTGATAATTGCGCCTGAAAAAGGAGGAAATTATCAGTCTTTGTCCCCATACATTATTAACGTTCTTTTTCCCACAAGAGGATCTTTTTCTATGAAAGACAATCCTTTATCTTCGTGGAAGGCCGTCAAGTGAATTTATGACGGTGCAGTGGTTTCAAAAAATGAAAGTTACATGGAAAGGAAGAACCCTCTTAATGGTGGCTCGAATTGGGTCAAGATTGTTGCCATTCCCTTTTTTTATGGTGCCACAAAAAGGCGAAGGAGAAGAGAAGGAATTGGATTCTTGGGATGTAATCCAGTACCAGTGAAAGTGGAATGATATTTTTTTTGTTCGTCACTCATCCAGCAGGAAATTATTACGGCTTATTTGTATTTCCGTATGCCTGTTACGTCAAATCGCGATCATTGTCACATTACTGAATGTTTCGCGCCCACCTTGTCGAAATTTACATTACAAGGGCCACAAGCTGTGCCCGCATACATTACCATCGGATTATTTTCATTTAAAAGTCATTCATGCCAAACCAAAGAACGAATGCTCTGTGCCGTTTACTACCGTTCACGCCTAAATGACACTTCACGTGAGCATTACATCGAGATCACGCTCGGAATTATGATTTGAAAATTGAATTGGGAATTCCGTTGAGATTAAAAAAAAAGCGGAGAAATTGTGCTTCTGGCCTGGAATTTATAAAGTTTCTTTTCGAGTTTTTTGCGAAGAATCGTAAACGTAAGCTTATTTATAGACTCATTATTATGACAAATTACAGTTTTGGTTGCTTTCCTTATTGCGAGAAGGTCAGGTTTCACCGGGTGGCTAATTGAACTCTGATCCCAGGAGGCAAATAGGTGAAAAAATGAGAAATTTTATGGTGGTTCTTGTTGGAATTATGCAGAGAATAGGCTTGTTGAAATGACATAGTTTTGTTGGCACACTTTAGTGGGGATTAAATATAGTCTTCAGTTATACGTCTGCCTAATTGGAATTTTTAGAAAGATAATTATAGAGGGTCCACCGATGATTGTAAGTAAATTTTTCAGGGAAGGGCTTAGATCTTCTTTTTGGAAGAATAATTAGATATTGAAACTTATTACAAACTAAAAACGGAACGATAATTAAGAAGATTATCGGGTTAGAAGATTAAATAATTTTTAATGTGCTATGAAGTTCTAAAACTATCGTTTGAGCTCTCAGGTATAGAAACGTAGAACTGCTTTCACTCCTAAATATAGCATTTAATGACAGTGTACCTTTCAGAAGAAAATATGAAGGTTAAAAATTAATTTGAAGAATTATTTAAATAACGATTCTTTCTGCTGCAGAATTTACATGGAAGAGCGACAGTTTGTTCAAGCAGCGAAGCACAAAGTTACTTTTTACAAAATCATTTGCTCATCTCTGGAACTAATGTATGCTTCCTTTTAAAAAATCAGTCGAGAATAAAAGTTGTTTTTACTTATTCGTAAATTGCCTGGAAAGAAGAAAAATCTACAAAATGTGAATCAATTACTTGCATATCAGGGGAATAGAACAATAGAGTAAATGTAGTTGGTTAATATTCTTGTGTAGAAAAAGCAATTCAGAAAAATTTCATTTATAAAGATTTTTTTTACTTCTGGATATTTCCGAACCTGATACTCACCACTTAAAATATGCTATATAATTAACTTTCTTTTCTCTTTGTAAATTTGTATTAATTCTCTGACTTATGACTTCGAAGTTAAATGAGACATGGAATTGATTTCGTAAACAGAATAATGTATAATGTGGCAAATCCGATACAAATTGAAGATCGTGGACTTTTTTGAATGACATACAAAATGGAAACGTCATGTGGAATTTTTCGGTCAGTAAGAAATACGGAGAAATGATATAAGTTCGCATCCAAGTTTTGGAAAATTATAAAATTTAAAAAAACGTATGAAATTAATTCCAGTTATTTTTATTCTAATTGGGCCTATTTAACCTTTATAATTGTAACGTAAACTGTAGAATCAATTATAAATTTCAAACCTCTGACAAAATTATTTCTATGTAATAAGGGATTTAAAAATGTGATTCATTAATAATAGACAAAATAAATTATGCTGCAAATCCCTATTTGAAAGATTTTCCTAATAGAATTGTTTCATTTTCAACGATATTTGTGGCCAGATCAAGAATAAATAGTGTTTGTTCAGATATGCATTTTTTCCGTGCAGCCAAGTGCAAGGTCGGTAACCGCTAATCTCTGTACAGTGTACTCTCTACATTATTCCTGACTAGCGAAGGAAATTGTAACAAGTGTGCATTAAAAACGCCATTGAGATTATAGAAAATTTAAATGTGATTATTGTCAAGTGAGTGTTAGACTAATACAAGCGCTTATGAATTGAATATTATTCAATTAAATAATACGTTATGTAATCAGTTAAATAATCTTGACACTTTTCGAAATATTCAACATTTTTAAATTAAATAGACTTGTGGAAGCGATCAGTAAAAATTCACTTTAAATATTTGAGACAAAAAATTGTTTTAGTTTCAGTATGTTTTTGTTTTCGAATGATTACTTATTATTCAAACAGAAGAAAATTTAATTATTAAGACTTGTAATTAGCATCTTTTTTTTCAGTGTCCTGCAACATCAATCCAGTTATGTAGATACCCATTTTTCAGCATTTAGCATATATTAAGTTTCGATTGCTAATCAAAAAACCTCAAAGTTAAAAAAAAGTCTTATTTTTAATAGGTTGAAAACTGTCTAAATTCTATATACAGATTATAATCATATTTTTCTTTTATTAAGAAAAATAATGTATCAATGTTCTTGTATTCATTCGAAAGGTAGCTTTATAAAGAATTCAAGGCACTTATGAGCACAATTGGATAATTTTTCTCTTGCATTGTGCAAGAAGCAAGAAGCTTCTTTCAATGTTATCAAATTTATTGTTCCAACTTTAATTGACTTTAACTTCTTGCACCATGCAACAAAATTTTTAAAAAATTATGTTGATAAGTTCGAGCGATTGAACAAAATTGTACCTTTTACGTGATCTAAAAACATTGAGACATGCCTATTATTTTATATGTCATTAATTTTTTTTATTACAAAATAAACTACTCTCACAGTAGCTTCTTGAAAAATTCACAAAAGGACTTCATTCAGAATCTAGATATCTTTGAACTTGTTTAAGAAAGAAAAATTTTACTTCAGAATTCATAAAATTAATAATCAAAAATAAAAAAAGTTTAAATACAAAAAATGGGTGTTCAATCCCCATACTAAGTTGCCGTAGTATATGTTTTTTTCACAAAATCGTTCCCTACTTAAAAGGAGCGCTATTCTACAGGAATTTAGACTACACAGTTAATTTTACACGAAAAAACTCCTCATATACTTATTCATATTGTGAACTCTACATAGTTAAATTCTTCACCAAAATGTTATATGCCAGAAGATTATATGAAATTCTACACACAAAACGGTATGTTTCAGTATATAATATTAGGCTGTAAGCTTTAACTGTAAAGAGCTTTAAGAAATGTTTTTTTTGAATAAGCTTGTGTGGTTTTGCCACATAGTATAAAACTGTATAGAGTTCACTTGTAAAGAATTGCTACCGCCCTGATTTGCAAAATGATCAGACAGCTGAGGAGAAACTTATTTTCGAAAAAACAGAAAAAATCTTCACTGATTTTGCACACTTTTCCGTTGATTGATAAAAAGCACTATTTCACTGTCACGGCACACTATTAAATGCAAATTAAGGGTAGAAGGCAAGCACAATTGGGGGAAAAAGAGTGTCCGTATCATCAACTAATGATAAAAAAATGATCCTTGAAGAATTGAAGATCACTGACCAGGGTAGACCGCATTTTGGTCCTGGGGTGTTGTCACTCTGCAGAACAGTCACCGGATTTTCTTTTTTTCACGGATCGTCACTTCTCTGGCGAATTCGTGGTGATAGTCGATCCTTTTATATGTGCCAGAAGTGCGTGCCCACCTAGACCCACTCGCCCTGGGCACTAGACATTTTTCGAGAAGGGGTACCACCTGAACATACGTTTAGTCTGGCTGTGGGACATGATGGGGGTCGGGACAACACCATTGGGATTCCTCAGATTTGCAGAGGCGACCAAACGGTGCGGTTGGGAGTGGTTCTCTTTTCAAAAAGAGGTGGGAAACAGCGGAGGAGAGCTTCTCCAACGATTCTGAACTCAGAATTGAAGAAGGTGAAGAAAAAAACAGACTTCAAGCGACTTTAGCCTAGACGACGGAAGAGAGCTTCACCTACCTTCTCTTGCGCAATCCTATTGAGTCGGAGAATGCGACGTGTGAGAGTGCATGTAGTGTGCACGCGTAATCTTTATGGTGTCTACTGTGCGATGGTCTTCCTAGATTCAGGAATTCCTATCAATTTTTTGAAGTACGAACTTTCTAATGTTGTTCACTGTTCAATGTTCAGTATTCACTCGGAAAATTAGTGAAAATTTAACTGGATTTTTTGCCATTCGGATTTTCCGAGATAAAATCAGTTTTACAAGTTAAGGGTGGCACATGAAAACGAGTCAAGCCACATTTTTGGCCGATTTTCATGAGAGACAACAACGGTTCTATAAAATCTCATTTCCATTTAACTACAATGTGATAAATGTATTTATAGATGATTAGTTTCTGAATGGAGGCAAAAAGAGTTTGATGTAAAAAAGTCAACTAGTTTCGAGTGAGTGAAAGAAAAACCTTTCTATTTTGAGGCTAGGAAGCGCGTTTTATCTATTTTGGACGATCATTAAAAATCGATTTGTAATTTAACTTGAAAAAACTAAAAGACTGAATCTATTTCAAATCAGACAGAATCAATACTTGAAATCACATAATCTCTCGGGGAAAAATATGTTGATTTTCCGGGGAAATTAGGCGATACGTATTTTCCGATTCGCTTCTAGGAAATGCGTATTAGTGTATTTGAATGTTGTGCTTCGTTAAAAAAATACCATTTTCCATTTAAATCTCTATAACTTTCGACCTAATCCTAATTGAGATTCATTAAGATTTTTATCCAATTATTTTTACATTTTCTGCTTTACAAGAAAGGGATTCCGATAGGGATCCAACCATTTGTCTGTGGACTAAAATATTTTCGAGGCCGGGAGAATTTTTTTCTTGGAAAAATAATTTTCTAATTTTATTCGTAAATGATGCAAGATATCACAGAATGACAAGAGGTATTTCCTCTAGAAACTTTTTAGACGAGCAAACTTTCATCTTAATAGTTTTTCGAATTTGTCGTTCTTTGCGAAAACTCGAGCAAATTCGATTTGCTGCAAAATTCTCCTGTCCTCAAAAGTCATTTATCCTACATGGAACTCACAGGATGTCTTTATTATACAAGGCCGAATTCCACAAAAAATTGGAAATGAAAATATGAATATTAGTCTGGGAATAAATCTGAAATATCTCAATTAGGTCAAAAGTTATAGAGATTCAAAGGAAAAAATTCGATTTTTTTAATGAAGCACAAAATATAAATATGTATAATTTCATCTTAAAATTAACATATTTTATATTCGTCGGATTCTGCGATGAAAGAGGAAGTTTCTTTTGAATGACAAAACCGTCTTTGTCCTTAATTTTCTTTTAAACTTGAAGTGACAACAATATTTCGCTTTTCGATTCGGATTCGCAGACCCAAAAAAAGGGAATCTCCTACTTTCGATCCCGGTACAATTAATACATTTTTAATCGCAAAAATATTTTACAATGAGCGGACTATTTTGAAAACCTTTTTGAGATTTGAATTTGGAATTGTATGAATATTGAGAAAAATTAAGTAGATCTACAGTGCTTTTGTTCTAAAAACGTCCTGCTGAAACTGGTCGTAATTTTAACTTTTGTCTGGTATTTATTTAGTTCTATTTTGGCAATCGGTAGCAGATGATTTGAAAAATATAAATCTGTCATCAATATTACGAGTTTCTTGCTTTTTCATTCTGTCAATTTCAATATTTTTCTTCCAATTCAAATTTTCATTTAATAGCATTATATTACTTCGATCATTCATGAAAATTTTGTGTCCATATTACTTTAGAAATTAAAAGCAATTGACAAAGCCTCGCGAAAAAAGACAAATGGAACCCAAAGTAAATGATTTCTGAAAATATTTATTATTTATACTTTATTTTGTACCTGTAATGTTAAATTTTTGATTGTCAAACATTTTATGTAATGTATTCAGTTGAATTAAAAATAGTTTTTCCACAAAAATTCTCATTAGATTTGTATCTATAGTTGCTAATTTTACAAGTTTTATTGATATTTCTGGTACATTTGTTTGTATTTTTACAATCAATTTTACATCGTCGAACAATTTATATATTTGAATATATATGTATAAAAATTTCAACTTTGGCATATTGTATAAGCACGTAAATTTTCTCATTGTCTGTACCTTAAGTCCCGTTATTATTATAACAATTATTAAAATTAACACTGCGTGGAAAGTTCAATAAGATGTACAGTGAACTTTCTCATTATCTTAAGGCTATTTGTTGCTAAGTATTCTTTCTTCAACGTGAGAAAAAATAAGAAAATGTATAACATTATTTATTGTAATAATAAAGAGTAAAAAATGCACATATTAAATGGCATTATAGGATGATAATACTACTTTTCTTTTTCCTTCTTCCTCTCGTTATAAGGAAAAAATATTCTCAAATTAGTAACCTTTGCTTGAGAAGCTTCATTAATATTTATTTCATTAGTCAATATTTGCCTTTTTAATATATTATTTTCAAATACTTTGATTTCGACAAGCGATACCATTCAAAATGCAAAAACATGTTTTGAATTGTATTTCATTGTATTTAATGTTCAAGTAAAGATAATAATGTATTACGTGTTGACTATTCATATTTCTAATATTACATATCATAATATATTGTATATATATATGTCCATACGAGTAAGAGATTCAACGTATATACTGAACTTAAATTACGTAATAAGAATTTGAAATCATTTCCGGAAGTCCCGAGGCGTTTTATCTCAAAAATCGTTTTTCTTGACACCCCCGTAGAATTAGAGAGTTAATAAGGAACAATAATGAAGACAAATTGTTTGCAGATTAAAGGTCGTAAAGTTGCGGTTTAGAACCAAGATGCTCGTCTCACAATGCACTATTGCACTTTCTTTTTATTAAGGGTTAGAGGTATCTTGCATATTTTATTGTCTTGAAATGATAGTCGTTTTATTCACTTTCACCAATAAATCTAATACTTACAAATCATCTGATTAAAACTCAAATCATGGTGCTCTTATTTATTACTAGTGCAGCTTTAAACATAGGCCACAATCTAAATTTGTCAAGTCATCGCCTGATCGTATTTTCCATGACTGAATCCTTCACCTACTCAATAAGATAATTGAAAAAAAGTAGAAAATAATTAAATTACCTAAATAAGAGAAGGAAATAATAATTAAAATTTAAAGTAAGATAAGAAAATTTAATATTATATTAATATCAATATTTTTTACTCGAATTGATCCAGATAATTCTAGGAACGTCCCAATGAAGCAAGCAATTTTATTAAGCTTTCTGATGAAAGATGGGAACATTTAATATTCATTTTTGGAATCAAAGGAATTGGACATGACGAAATATGAATGATAGCTATGACATTGTCTTAAATGTGCAAAGGCATAAGATCGCTTAGCAATTTGATTCTGAGGGGCGTTAATCTTATATACACGTTGCTGCATCAAATTTGATTAACTATAACGATCCCACTCTTTCAGCATTGAGATTTCTGGCAAGTCGGCGTGGCAGACAGGAATACGTTCTTACATAATTTTCACCCTTTTATGAGTTTGGCGATTATCTTCCACTTTCACTTTTGCTGGCTGCAGCCTGAGGAGAGTTTGAATAAATTGGCACACTCATTTTATTTTTATTCTTTATTCATCTTGAATCTTATTTTAACTTTTTTCCTTCTCAACTTTGTAAATAATATGGTTGTTGAATTAACGGAGAAAAAAGAAACCCAAAAGATATCACGTAACGCAATAAATGAACTCATCAGCTTCACGATCATTCTTTCATCGACGAAGAAAAAAATTTATCAAAGCATTTTATTTTGACAAAACTGTATGAAAAATATGTGATCGTGTCCAAAAAGACAGATGATTTAAAAAAATTTTAATTCTATATGAAAATAAGATGCAGCTAAAAGCGATTCCTTACTGATGTCACTTTCTTGGTCCTGACGAATTAGGAAGTATATATTTTTGTGAGTCCATGAATATTTATGAGGGCAAAAAATAATTGTAGGAAATTTTTTGATATAATAATCAATCGGCTGCAAAGGCTAGGTATTTCCTAAAAGTTTATTTATTTCAGCTACAAATAACGTACAACACATGAATAAATAAAACTATTAAGTTATTATTTAATATTATTATTAATTTTGCAGTATATTTGTAATTGATATGGGAAAAGCATTTCTTTGTATCGATGTGGCAATTCATAATATTTTCTCGACTGTATCCTAGATTGCCATCGAACTCTTGTAAAAATAAATATCATAATGCCAAATTTTACAACCCATAGTTTCTCCATGTGGGTAATTGTCAAGTTGTAGGCAAATTTTAGCACCTAGAGTGGTAATCATATTATTATTAGGAATTAAATATTTCATAACGGAAATTGATCTTATCACATGTACAAATTTCAAATCCAAAAGGGGCAGTTATGAAAATAAGAAATAATAATGAATCCATGCGCACGCGCATATAATCAGTCGTACGTTGTTCTATTGTACCGTACGGTAATGACGCGAGAAAAATGTTAATGTTTAACATATTTTAATGTTTATAAAAAAATAACAAATTTTAATTATGAAAAGTCATCTACTTATGGAAGAAAACACCGCCAAGCAAGTAACGGAATAGTTTTTATTTTTTTTTTTCACCCCGAAAATGGTTTTTAACGCACGTACGGGAATGACGTTTTTGTTGTCAAGATGCACTTTTCAGTTTTAATATCGGATTCACAAAAAAGAGAGTTAATATTTGAAGCTCAATTTCATAAAATCTTGTATTAAACGGTAGTCCTGATATTCTTGTATTTATTACTCAACTGTAACTACAATATTTTACTAGAAAAAAAAAACGTACGGTACTGACGTCTGAAATGGCAAAAATTGAGGGACAGACTTAAAGGCTTTTACAATATTATTTATTTGACTTAATACATGTGCATACATTAAATTTATGTTCATGTGAAGTTTAGAAACTTGATACGTTAAGCGTTTTTCAGGTTACTGTCTACAAAAAGTGAGAAAATCAGTTTATCCTTGTGCAAAGTGAGGTTGGGACGCCGTACGGTAATGACGTTTCGGGTGTTCTTATGTTAAATTAAAGTAAATAGGAACAGAAATGAAAAAAAAAACTGATTATTTTGTAGAGGATGATAATAAGTGTTTGTTAAAATGAAAAAAAAAAATCAGCACGAGTTTCTAAGTTAATGTTACATTACTGGAACTTCAAGTTTGCCTTCAATTTGACAATTACCCGTGTATATCATTTCAGCAAGGATACTATATTTTCTGACGAAGTTTTATTGGAATATTGTAATTAATTAATGTGCGAGGGCAAAAAATTAATTTATAACCCGAAAAAATGTTGCCTTTACATTATTCATACTTTTTACATAAATGAAACATTTTTTGCTTACATGCACCTGTCACTCCGCGGTTATTCAAAATTGAGGCCATTGAGGCACACGACCCGTATGCTCAGATTGCTGAGCTTTGAGGAAGTGATCAACTCGAATGATCCATCATATTCGTCTCCCAGCGTAACATGCTATTGGAGCGAACGTGAATTTTTTTTCTTTTTATCGAGATCAAATGCCGCCAACAGAGAAAGTGAACGGTTAGTTAATCCCAGGCGTGTAATGATGGTATTGCTTCTTCTGGGGGAAAAAATTTCAACCTGACTATATGCCTTCACAAAATCAGGGTCGAATATCCACTAAACAGAGGGCACCTGTTACACTTTCGTCACTCGAGGGAGAAAGTAAATCAGACTACAACTTATAAAATACCTCCAACTGTTTCCATATCCAGGTCCGTCCACACAGCGCTGCCACCAAGGCAAAATAAAAAATGGAGAACCATAATTTTTGGCTTTTTTTGCAAATTTTATGCTCAAAAAATTTCGTTTGCTCTCAAAACTTCCGAGATAAGGATCGCGGGCGGCGCTGGCACGACGTCCACTCAGCGCCGCACAGTGGGTGGTTTTGCAAAATTTACTTTCAAAACCTGATATCTCTTGAACGAATTGACGAAAATGGATGTTCTTTGAACGAGATTAAAGCTTATTAAATGCACAATAACGAAAAATTATATAGAAAAGTTTTACTGAATTTTTTAACCTGGAAAATGCGGGAAAAGTCCATCATTTTTTGACAAAAATTACAAAATTGTACTAAAACTGCAAAGAAAATAGTTTTGTTTAGTGCAAGACATCATATTTTATACAATTTTCAATGCTGAATTCAAATCTGCCAGGAAAAATAGCGTAGCGTATTTCCTTCCCGAGGAAAATGCGGTTAAATATGAAAAATCAAATATGGAGAGACAAAAGTCGGAAACATGATGGTAACTTAACGTAGTTTATTATCATTAGGTTTTCAGGACCGCTGAATCAAAATCTGTCGTCAGAATTTTGAAATAAAGAACTGCGGTTCCAATGCGGCGGAACAAACATTGATTTTTAGGCAATTTTACAGAATAAGCCATATTCACGTTTCCGAGGTCGTTGAATCCAAATCCGATATTAAAATTTCCGCCATATTGGATAAGAAATTTTTCATTTTATGATTCTGATGCCAGATTTGGATTCAGCCACCTCCAAAACGTAAATATGGACAATTTTGTAAAGTTGCCTAAATTTTTCCAACTTTCGTTCCTCCATATTGGATCAGCCATTTTTTATTTTGGAATTCTGATGTCAGATTTGGAATAAGAGCCATCGAAAACGTAAATATGGATAATTTTGTAAATTTTCCTAAATTTGTCAAAACTTTTGTTCCTCCATATTGGATCCGTCATTCTTTATTTTGTAATTCTGACGTCATATTTGGATTCCGCGACCCTAAAAACCTAATGATAATAAACTTCGTTAACTTACCATCATGTTTCCGACTTGTGTCTCTCCATATTGGATTTTTCATATTTAACCGCCTTTTCTCGGGAAGGAAATACGCTACGCTATTTTTCCTGGCAGATTTGAATTCAGCATTAAAAAAACTATAAAATATGAGTTTTTGCACTAAACAAAACTGTTTTCTTTGTAGTTTTAGTACAATTTTGTAATTTTTGTCAAAAAATGACGAACTTTTCCCGCATTTTCTAGGTTAGAAAATTCGGTAAAACTTTTCTCTATAACTTTAACTTATGTTGCATTTAATAAGCTTTAATCTCGTTCAAAGAATATCCATTTTCGTCAATTCGTTCGTGAGATATTAGGTTTTGAAAGTAAATTTTGCAAAAACTCCCACTGTGCGCCGCCTATGAAAACTCACTAAAAATTATTTTAATGAAATAAACGATTAGGGAACATTTCTTGCTTTTTTTGCTTTTCGAAAACATATGATACGTGTCCCAGAAAACTACCCCTAAGTCATACATACCTCTCCTCGTGATCAAAAATGTTTTAACAGAGTAAAAACAACCTTCAACAAACGTAAAGATGATTTAGAACTCTAAATTAATTACTGAACACTTAAAAATTCACCCTCTATATAATTCCTTCTCGAATCTACCCTTTCACGTAAAGGGCCAGGCACGAAATGTACATAAAATGGTTCACAATCGATTTTGATGAAATTTTGTAAAATTTTAGCTCTCATCGTTTCGATTGAAAAATGTAATAAGCTATTTTCATTTTAAATTTTACTTTGATTTAATTCAAATTTAGATTTTAAATTGCATTCCTATTGCCATCACTTCAGACAACCTTCTGGAGGTAGCCCTATCACCCTCAAGTTTTCAAATTGGACCTAGGGGTGGTTTAAAAAACAATTTCCAGATAAATGTCAGGAATGAGAATTTTCAAAGTATCAAAGTCCCCACCAAATTTTTAATGATAATTCTAACAGTTGATATCGCTTTCAGAAATCTTTCTGAAGCACCCCTATTATCATTCTTTTATTTTTTTCTTTGGTGATTACTTTTAGAGTACACTCGAACTCCAAAGATACGAGAAGTTCGGGAATCGGGAACTCCAAAGATACGAGCGTCAAAGGGGCTCCCACTCCTGCAACGTTTAGATTTTGGGGGTAATGCGTGGTAACGCCCATAGGCCCACTACGCGCACGCGCGCGTATGCAATTTCCGGTGAACAAACGTCGAATTCAAATCAGCGGGCTCTCGCGCGCGCCTCACTCTCGGAAATGGTGGGGGCAAAGGGGAAAAAATTCCGCTCGCTTCTTTGGAGTTGAGATGCTCGTATCTGTGGATTGCTCGTATCTCTGGAGCTCGTATCTTTGGAGTTCGAGTGTACATATTCCCGTCACTGCGTGGCAGTGTGCTGCACTTCAGTTTGCTATTCACTTGTTTCTTGTTTCATTAGCACGATGTGGCAGTGTGCTGCCACAAATGCAAATAAAATTTTTTCGGGGACTTTGATACTTTGAAAATTCTCATTATTGACATTTATCTGGAAATTCTTTTCGAAACCACCCTCAGGTTTCATTTTAAAACTTGTGGATAATAGGGGTGCATCATCAGGGTTGTCGGAAGTGATGCCAGTAGTCGTAAATAAAATTGAAAATTTTTTGGGGACTTGATACTTTGAAAATTCTCATTTTTGGCATTTATCCGAAAATTCTTTTTGAAACCATTCCTAGGTCTAATTTGAAAACTTTTGGGTAATAGTGGTGCATCAAGAGTGTTTTCGGAAGTGAAGTCAATAGTCAGAAATGCAATTAAAAATTTCTTGGGGACTCTGATCCTTTGAAAATTGTCATTTTTGACATTCATCTGGAAATTCTTCCGAAACTACTCCTCGGTCTGATTTTAGCTTTTGTGGATAATAGTGGTGCCTCAAGAAAGCTGTAGAAAGTGATCTCAATAGTCAGAAGTGCAATTAAAAATTTTGTTGGAACTTTGTTACTTTGGAAATTCTCATTTTTGACATTTATCTGGAAATTATTCTTGAAACCACCCCTGCGTCTAATTTGAAAACTTGAGGATAATAGGGGTGCCTTAGGAAGGTTGTCTGAAGTGATAATAATAATCAGAAATGCAGGTAAAAATGTCTTGGGGACTTTAGTACTTTGAGAATTCTCAATTTTGACATTTATCTGGAAGCTCTTTTTGAAACCACCCCCAGGTGGTTCGAAGTTCAACTCTCTGTAACTCGAAAAATGTCCTTTTTTCTACTTTTCGCTGATTAACTTTTTCAATCGAGACGATGAGAGCTATAATTTCAAAAAGTTTCATCAAAATCAATTGGGAACTATTTTATGTACATTTTGTGTCTGGTCCTTCACGTGGAAGGGTAGATTTCAGAAGAAATAAAAAACGGGGTAAACTTTTAAGTGCTAAGTAATTCATTTAGCTTTCTAAATCATCTTTACGTTGTTTAAGGTTGTTTTTACACTGTTAATAGATTTTTTATCACGAAGGGGTAAGTATGTATGACTTAGGGGTAGTTTTTTGGGACGCACATTATATATTTTCGGAGACCAGAAGAAAAAAAAAAAAATCTCCCCGAATCGTTTATTTCATTATAATAATTTTTTGTGAGTTTTCATAGGTGGCGGCGCTGAGTGGACGTTGTTCTAGCGCCGCCAGCCTCATCTCGAAAGTATAGAGAGCAACACATTTTTTTTTAGCATAAAATTTGCAAAAAAATATGGCGTTTTCCATTTTTCATTTTGCCTTGGTGGCGGCGCTGAGTGGGCGGACCTACGATATCCTCGCAGAAAAGAATTATGTACTACCTAATTATAAACACGAATATACGATTACGATCCCTAAAATGAATTTATTTGGGTTCCACATATAATAATATATGGAACCAAATAAAGTAAATTTTTTTTCCAGAATTCCTTAGTTCCTATACACATAAAATGGTTTTTACGATTCAGGATTTATTTTTTGTATAAATGACATCAAGATCACAAAAACAGATCTATTATTGAAATCAATTTTTTCTCCCTCTGAATGCGGATTTGAAAGTTAGGGAGTTTAGTTATTTGCGACGTTTTTTGTCTGGGGAGAATTCTTTTTCAAAAAAGCGTTAAATGAAAGGTCAGCGGTTAACCTTGCCTGCCCAAATAATCGGCTTATCGAAAATCTGCCACGATCTTTTAATTAAACCTTTATAGTCTTCAGAGCGTAATGAAGTTAGTATAAAAGCTTCAACACTAACTAATGTTTACGTATAATTTACTTTTTATCTTGTATCTTCCATTGCCCTTATAACATGAACGTCGAAAAATTTGTCTTGGCGTCCATTAATTAAATCTCGGTTATAATTTACCGCAAACATGCAGCACAAACGGGATGATCCGCTGAATCTTGGCGACAGCACATAACTTTCCTTCCGCATTAAAAGTGATATTAGCGAGTGACGTCCATAATAAATTGGAGATTGAGAAAATGATAAATGGGAAGAAAATAATGAGTACATGTGTCTTCACACTCGAAATGAATATACTTTATTTTATAATTTAGTATTTCGTTTCGTAATTCCGGCTTTAATGTCATTATTTAGGGTTATTCGGAACTTCAGCTTATAGTTCATAGCATTACATTTAGTTCGTCACGAGTGCAGATGTTTGATTTATCAGAACTTCATAGGAGAAAGTTGTTTAAAAAATTCAAATCTCGTTAGAAAGTAAGGAAATTTGATTGATTCTCGTACTGCAGCTAACCAATTACAAATAATTCACGATAACCGATAAACGACATCTAGATTATATAATGCACATCTGGACATTTTAATGTATCTATTAAAAATAATTCATTATTTCAAATGAAAATAAATAATTTAATGTATTCACCCAAAATTTAAATAAATTTACCTGAATTAACATTATACCATTTTTTGACTCTAAACAATTTAAACATGAACCTTGAGGACAAATCTTATCGTACTTTAAACACATTTTATTGGGACTATAAAGAATTTAAAGTGTTTTCACATTCTTGTACGATTCATTCCAATAAGTAGCATTTGGGATAAAAATATTATTTTCATTAAAAAAGCTAGACCTTAAAATAGTTTTGCATTACAATGATCAAAAGAAGATGGCCTTAGATTGAATTTTATGACTCTTGATTTCACATAAGGAAGCTTTTAAGAATCCGGTAAACTAACGAATAGATTATAAATTCTTTTTAGCATATGTCTGTTATTGAAACTTTTAAGCTGTTACGTTACCAATGCTGTAACCCAACAGGTTGAAATTTCCTCACAGCCATTTTAAACTTGATAATTAGATTGGACTCCAGGGTCCACTTTACAATATGCGAAAAACAATAAAATGACTTATTTAATTTCAAAATTTGCGTTACACATTACATTCTTATTTCACATATAAGATCCTTCGAAGTTATCCTGCATTATGCTAATATAATATGGCACAACAAAATAATTCATGAACATATATATTCAATAATACTGAAATTCCTTCTTAAAAATTGTCGGAGAAGTAATGATGGATATAAGCTAAGATCAGGAATGTTTATAGTGTCGTTTCAAGGCGCCTCTCTTATAATAATTTATTATGCAGTTTCTCCTCAATTTGACTATCCTAAAATCTTGATGCATTTTCGGTCATTAATGTTTTTGACATTATTTCAACATTTTTCGTAAAACTTTCTGTGCCTTAAGTATATATAAGCATTAAGAATAGCGAATTTGATGATGTATTTTCTGGTGTCCATTACCGATTCCCATGATGTGTCTCTTCTAGACCACCCACTGACGCTTAAGTATCAAGATTCCACATTAAGATGTTTACCTTATATTTGAATTTGCAAAATCGATGCTATGGTCACGAGAGCTTCTCAACGCTCTGAAAGCCGGATTTACGAGGTAAATTAAAAAAAAAAGTGAAACTCGTAGGTCTCAGGCTGCCCTAGGCCACTCTAAAATTTCACGACGTTGATGTTTGCCACAGATATGGATTTCAAACGTTAATTAAAAAAAAAACTAAGCGTCGGATCGAAAAACCAAAATCACCTCTAGATTCGTCTCTGAAATATATCGGTGTGCATTTTTGTTTGTTCAAACAACTTCGTTAAATAATTACAGTATTTTTTATATTTCTGTTTCTCGGAGGGGGAGATTCTAAGGGACTGGATGGAGGATAGAGGGTGGGCAGTGGCGAATGGTATGGCAAATGGGGACGAAGAGGGAGAATACACATATGTAAGTAAGGTGGGGGTATCGGTGATAGATTATGTGGTCATGAATATGCAAGGATGGGAGGAGACGGAAAAATTCGCAGTAGAGGGGAGGGTGGAATCAGACCATCAGCCATTGAGTCTGTGGATAAGAGGTGAGGGTGGCGGAAGACAAGGCAGGGAAGAAGTCTCGATAGGGGAGAGGGTGACCTGGACGAGGGAGGCGGTGGAGAAGTATCAAGAGGAGCTAGGAAAGGTACGCTTTGGAGGGGAGTCGGTGGAAGAGATATGGGAGGATCTGAAAGAGAAGGTGAAAGGTTGTGTGCAAAAGAATGTATTTAGAAAGAAGAAGAAAGGAATGGTGAAGCCGTGGTGGGATAGGGAATGTAAAAAGATGAAGAGGAAGGTGAAGAGGAAGTACAAGAAGTGGAAAGAGGGTAATGCGAGAAGGGAGGAGTACGTAGAAATGAGGAAGGGGTTTAGATTGGTGTGTAAGAAGAAAGAACAGGAAAAGGAGAAAGATCTGGAAGAGGAGTTAGCAAATGTTAAGACAGAAGGGGACGTCTGGAAGATAATAAATAGGTTTAGGAAGCGTAGGGTGGGGGTTAGCGAGAAGATAGGGAGTGAGGAGTGGAGAGAGTTTTTCAAAGAATCATTCCAGGGCTCGGATTCAAGGAAGAAGGATGGGGGAAGTAGAAGAACGGGGAAGGCAGAGATGGAGGAGTTGAATGACGAAGAGATAGAGAAGCAGATAAGGAAGTTGAAAAGGTCAAAAGCAGCAGGGCTGGATGGTGTAGAGAACGAAGCATGGCTGTTTAGTACACAAGAGGTTAGGGAGAGGCTGAAGGAGGTAGTGAAGAAAGTATGGAGGGGCGAGGGATTCCCAGGAGGGTGGAGAGAAGGGCTAATAGTGCCACTGTATAAGAAAGGGGATAGAGATAGGCAGGAAAATTATAGAGGGATTACGCTAATGAATACGGCGTATAAGGTATACGCGATGGTAGTGGCAGAGAGACTGCGGAAGGATGTCGAGGGGAAAGGAATATTGCCGGAGACGCAGGCGGGATTTAGGGCGGGTAGGAGTACTATTGACAATATCTACGTGATGCAGCACGTGGTGGATAGAGAATTAGCGAAGAAGGGGACGAGAGTGTACGCGTTTTTTGTGGATCTCAAAGCTGCGTTTCCATCGGTGGATAGGGGGAGGTTGTGGGAGGCAATGGAGAATAGGGGAGTAGAGAGAGGCCTAATTGAAAGGGTCAGGGAGATATATGAAGAGACCAAAGACAAGGTAAGAGAAGGGGAGGGCATTTCCGAGGGATTCTGGATGGATAGGGGTCTAAGGCAAGGGTGTCCACTTAGCCCAACGCTTTTTGCGATTTTAATTGCGGATATGGAAAGTAAGCTGGAGGCCGGGGTGGTAGGAGGAGTAAGGATAGGAGGGGTTAGAATTTGGTCACTAGCGTATGCAGATGACATAGTGTTGCTGGCAACCAGCGAGGAGGCCTTAAAGGAGATGATGAAGAGGTTGAGAAGATACCTGGATGAAAAGGGGTTAGAGCTGAATGCGGAAAAGTCCAAGGTTATGGTGTTCAGAAAAGGAGGGGAAAGGGATAAGGGAAGGGAGTGGAAGTGGAAGGGAAAGGAGGTACAGGAGGTGAAAGAGTTTGTGTACCTGGGCTTCGTGTTTCGAAGGAATGGGGGAGTGGATGGTCACATAAAAGAGAGAGTGAGGAGGGCAAATGTGGTGATGAGGCAGGTGTGGGGGTTGGGAATGAAGTTATTCGCAGATGACTTTGGAAGGAGAATGAAATTGTTTGATTCACTAGTGATGAGTGTGCTATTGTATGGGGTAGAGGTGTGGGGGTGGAAGGAAAGTGAAGAGGTAAATAGAACGCAGGAGAGGTATGTAAAGTGGACCCTGGGGTTGGCAAGGAACACGCCTAATTATATTGTCAGGAGGGAGACGGGGAGAACGAGTGTAGGAATTCTAGCAGGGAGCCGGGCGTGTAAATATGAGGAGAAATTTTTGGAAGAGGGGGGAAGTAGGCTGGTTAGGGAGTGTTGGTGGGAGAAGGAGAACAGGGGAGGGGGTGGGAAGATGGAGGCGGAGAGGGAACGGTATTTTAGAATGAATGGATTGCAGATGGATGAAGTGAGAAGGATGCACGAGGAAGGAAGGAAGGTTTATGAATTGGTTAAGCAAAACAGCATGGAGAGAGAGAAGACAGAAGGGGAAGAGAGAATAAGAGAGTCAAGATTTAACGGGAACTATGTGTGGATTATGCCAAGGGGAAGAGCGCAATATTTGTGTGTGAAAGGAGAGAAAGGAAGTCAGGAACTTATAGCGAGGATGAGGTGTGGTTGTATGGAGGGTTTCAATAGGTTTTGGCTCTCTCGAGAGAAGAGGATGTGTGAACTGTGCGGAAAGGGGGATGCAAGAGTGGAGCACTGGCTGGAGGAGTGCGGGGAGGTGGAAAGAAGTGAGATAAGCATGGAGGCATTGTTGCATGAAAAGGGGGAAAAAAGGGCAGTAGCATGGGTGAAGGGAGTGGTGGGTAAGATGGAGATGAAGAGAAGGAAGGAGGAAGAGGAGTGGAGAAGGAAAGATTGTAAATAGGAGAGAAAGTAGATATAAGTAAGATGTAAATATTGTAAATAGTATATAAGTAATAGGTATTAGCTGCGAAAACAGAGGTTGGCAAGCGAGGCAATGCGAAAAAGTAGGGACATGCGAGCGAGGCGAGGCGAAGCGAGGAAGGCAAGGCGATACGAGCGTGCGGCTTAGAGTTAAGGAATGGATGGATGTTAGTTCTTAAGGGTCAGTTTTAAGGAAATTCTGTAAAAAATGGATGTGTAAGCAAGTCAATTTTTTAAGACCAGCAGGCTGAAAAATAAACGTTTAACTATCTATTTCTGTTTCTCTTATAAACAAACTAAGCCACTGTTCAAAAAACCAATTACACCATTGCATTCGACTCGGAAATATCTCGGTGTGCATTTTTTTGTATTTTTTTGCAACCATTTGTTGAACACTTAGAGCATTTGTTGTTTATTGAGAATTTGCTGTTTGCCTGTTTTTAATTAATTAATTACAACAGTTTCAAATCAGTAACTGCACGCTAAACAGAAATGCTCTAATTGCTTAACAAATGGTTGAAAAAAAAACACATCTAGATATTTCCTAAAATGCAATGTTGTACTTGGTTTTTCGGTCCGAGTTTCGGTTTGTTTATAAAAATTCCATAAGCATGAATGATGATGTAATTGTTTAAATAATTTTTTAAACAAAAAAAAGAACAATGTACACCGAGATATTTCCGAGTCGTATGCAATGGTGCAATTGGTTTTTTGAACCGACGCTTAATTTGTCTATAACAATTGCAGAAATATAAAAAATAGTGTAATTGTTTAATGAATTGTTAAAAAAAAAGTAAAAAATGCACACCGAGATATTTCCGAGAGGAATCTAAACGTGTTTTTATTTTTTCGATCCGATGCTCTTAGTTTTTTAAAAATTAATTACAAAAGTTTCAAATCCATATCTGTGGCAAATTTCAATGTCAATATATTTTTATATTATTATTATTGATAGGATTTATTTTCAATGAGTTTTTGCCTAGATTATGACCACTTGCAATTGCATGCCATTTTTTTGACTAAATGGCAGCCTTTAAAAGGACCAAAAATTTTTTTCAATAGACATTTGTTCTGGAATCTGCTATGTTAAAAAGATGTAGAATTTTGTGCACTTTTTTTTTTTTTAATTTGCAACTCGGACTAACAGTTTTGGCTGAAAATTGATTTGTCCAGAGATACTTTTTTTTGCCACACTGTGCATCGCGCGCTGTTCCACAGTAAAATATTTGCATCCCTTTTTCAATTTTATTTACTATGTTTTTCTCGATTGCAGAGTTGAAGAGCAGAAAAAGAAGACATTAGAAATGAAAACAGATATGTGCTGTAATAAAATAAAAATCCAAGCTGCCAAGCCGCCCCTAAAAATTTGCTGTGGTCTATACGACACTGGGAATTTTTTGCTCTGCAAATTTTATTTCTACCTCAGCGTGGATGTGGTGTAAGAAGTTGAAAACTTTTTTTCTTCCCTTCCATCACGTGTACCTGTGGGCCATTCTGCTGGCACATTGCATAATTCGTGAAGCACTCTCTTCTTACATTTCATTGACTTGTTTCTTGTAGTTTTAACGTGATTTATATGGCACAGAGCCCGCCATTACTGCATTTACTTGAAGATTCATTTAAGATTTTTACGTAGAAATCGAGCAAGTGTACCTTATTATTTTTTAAATTATTATTATTCATGATTGTTTTTGTTAAGCAAGGCAATACTGCTCTGAAGAACGAACAAATAAGATGCAACGTTACTCTCGGACAAAATGTATTTTAATTTTCAGTCTGCTAACAACACCATATTTAAAAAATCATGGTGAATAGAAATATCTGACTATTATCAACATCATTTTCTATTGCCCATAGACATCAGAAACTTTAGCAATAAAAGGCAGCCCTCAAAATGGTCTGACAGAGATGTGATAAGGGACAAACTTTATTATTTGTCCTCAATTTTAATAAAATAAAAAATTATTGACTCTTCAAATAATAATTTTTTGAGAGCACCCTAATACATACTTACTTTGTGTGATTTTTGTGAGTATTCCAATTAAGAATATCCTTATTAGAGTATATCGAGTATAGATGCAAACAACTAAGCAGGAAGTTAAAAATTTCAAAAGGTCAACTATCTGCAAATCAATTGCAGATCAGCGCACTTTCTTTTTCGGACATTGAATTCCTTCCCGTGGAATGCGAAATCCGGATTAAACAAGCCATGAATAGAAATACGGCTTAAATTGGGTTAAACTGTTACCTTATTTCTTGCACTGGATTTCATTTCAAATAGATAAAATTGAAAAAAAAAAACTGAAAAAAATAATGTTACGGTGTATCTTAAAAATCATATGACAAAAATGTATCACATGCTTTTTTATTGTTCTAATTTTGACTGTCCAAATTTCTAAACACATTTATTGACAGTCTCGTCGCAAGCATCAAACAAAAATCTTTGAGATAGCGGTTTATTTTTAAACTTTTCCTAATAAGTATTAAATTATGAGTCTCCACCAAGCAAATATTTCAGAATTTCCATCACATTCCTTTAACTGATGTCAAACTCAGTCAAAGGATATTGGCAAATTGAGGGTTGCGTTTTTTTACAAGAATATATTGGCAATCATTTCATTCTTCAAATCTTTGTTTGCAATAGGCTTTGGAAATTTATGGTAAGTACGTGTGGTGTAAAATTGAAATAACTTGGCATGAGGCATGTGTCATGTCACCGCGAAATCTGCTGATCGTCGACGTTGTTAGAATTAGAATTAGAAACTGATACCTGAATTACACAACGCTGGAGATGAACACACCTTGATTTAAAATTGAAATTCTAAATTGGCAATATTAATTATTACCATGACACGGATTAAAATTTGTTAAATAGTATACATTTTAGTATCCTATAATTTTCTAATGAAGAAAGAAGCTGTCAAGACATCATATTCGCTTCGGCTGTCAGATTAGCTTCAATCATAATCTTCTAAAAGTATATTACGTGATGTTTCAAATTCTAGTCTTTACCTAATATTCCATTTTGTGCGTAATTTTATTAACACTGAAATAATTCAACATGGGAAATTTTCTTGTGGTCACTGAATGCATGAGTTCGGGTTCAAGGTAATTGATGAAATTAGTAAGCTTAAAATTTACGGTAGAAATATCTTGTATTGATTATTACGTATTTTGTGTTATAGTCTACTAAACGTGCGTTTTTATTTATGAAAAATGTATCAGATTGTTCAACTAATCCACAAGCCACAACGTGGGTTCCGCAGTCACGCGTCCTAACGGTTTTTGTTACGATCGAGTAAATATTGAAAGTAAACTTGAGTGCCCATAGAATTCAAAAAACCAGATTTAGAACGGCCTTGCCTCGAGCTAACAACTTGTTCAGGAAAAACATAATTATCACATTATTACTTCATTTGACGACTATAAATAATATTATTATTGCCTGCTTTGAAGCGTTTTATGTACAGTCATTGCTGCATTGTAATTTATGAATATTGGTGATTGAAGATAATTTGACTTTACGGGATTCGATGAGAAATTTATTGTTTTTTATTGATCAATGGACAGTATGTGCTTCGCAGAGATGCGTACGAATAATTGGCTACGGACTTTTATAACCGGAGGTTAACCATTAATATATTATACATTAAGAAATATGACCAAAAAGAAATCAAAATTTTGGAATTTTGGAACTAAATATTCTACAAAATTTAAGGGATTTATTTTGAGGTCTTCAAAGTCAAAACAATTAATTAAAATTGTTACATCTTAGAATTGCTCTGACGCTAAATTCAGAGGCAAACTTAAATTCATTATGGAAATATCTCTTATAGCTTCATGGGAAAGCACCTGATCGGAAATTAGTAGTTCTGTGGTTTGATTCTCAGTGGACAAGACCTTTTTCCAGAAAAAAATTATTTTACAGTTACAAAGTTTTCCTGTTTCATCTAATTTGAGAATCATGATTAGAAACGAAATCTATATTGAATATATTCATTTGTTTATAAAAAACGTCATTGACAAAAAAACTATTGAGATTTTTGCAATGCAAAACACTATTTGTCATCAAATTGATGAGTTTAATTTCAAAAGCGCATATATCCACTTTTGAAATTTTTTTTTTGCGTTGATCTATCTTTACCCGTCTGGAAAAATGTCCTGGCAGTCTGGCCCAGGTCGGGATTGATCTAGACTGTCTAGTCTGGAAGATCTGGTCTGTCTCAGGACTGGCGCTGATCAGCGAGCCAACAACAAAAAAAGTTCTAAGTTTGATCAGCAAATTTTTGTTTGGCATACTTAAAAAAAGTTAGAGGGTGTCTCAAATGATAAAGAATAAGAAATTCACACTAGCAAAACAATACTTTTTTTGCTAATCACCTTAAAAGTCTGGTCTGATCCAGGTTTGGCGCTGATCAGCGAGCCAAGAACAAAAAAAGTTCTAAGTTTGATCAGCAAATTTTTGTTTGACATACTTCAAAAAAGTTACAGGGTGTCTAAAATGATAGAAAATAAGAAATTCACACTATCGAAACAATACATTTTTTTCTTATCACATTGACAGTCTGGTATGGTTCAGGTTTTCGATATATTTCGAAACTATTGCACGGTGTCTAAAATTATAGAAAATAAGAAATCCACACTATCACAATAAGAATTTTTTTCTTATCACCTTGGCAGTCTGGTCTGGTCCAGATTACTAGCGGCTGACTAGACGGTCTGCCCTGGGACTAGCCAGAAAAAAACGTTACACTTTTGGCAAGGCCAGTACATTTTTCCACGCGTATAGGATAAGCCCTATCAACCTGTGTATCAGTTTCCTCCAAAAAAGCTCTCTATTCCAAATAGAATTATCCAGTCTCTGGATAATGAGATAATGATATAATGATATAATGAGATACTGAGAATCCAAACTTCTGGTAATTTGGCACGTGGTCTAGGACCAAAATAATGTAGTAACCCAGAAAAAGCAATTATTTCTATAAATGCTGTAAAACGTTTTTCTCGATTTCCCAACAAGAACCAAAAGTGAATATATACCCCTTTGAAAGTAAACTCCTCAATTATAGCATCGACCTTGTACATTTTTGCTCCATCAAAAAATTTCTCATTTCTACGTGGAGTAAGTTTCCTGGGAAATGATTTACATTTTTTTTTTCGAAATTTTTTGATCCGATAGGTGTCGAAATATCCAGCCGCGAATATGAAATTGTTAATAAAAATTGTGTAAACAAAAAATCACCAAGATTTCAAGAAAGCACCCTTGATATTCATAATCAGGGGACTTTTGTGTAATTTTTAAACCAATGATATTGAGCGGCAGTGTCAGAGCATGCAGAAATGTTACTGACTACTGGATAAGTGGTGCGTAACCATGGATATCTTTGCGAATTTATTCAAGGCACGAAGAACTATGGGAAACTGATGGGAATTATGTGCTTGACTTAATCATGAGAGTACATATTTTATCCACATACTATATAATTACTGATAAGAATTCTATAGTTTACTTCACTTACCAAAGGAGAGATCTGAACTCGGAAAATCTTTTAATTTAGCACATGAAATGCACGTAACTTGTTTTTTTTTTTTTTAATTCAACTTTTACTTTCCTGTTTTTAAGCAAAATATATACGTGAGAACACTTGTGCTCAGTTTTTTTTCAGCCAGTGCTCATTACGACTTTTATGAAAGGCAAAAAAAAAAACAAAATTGAAGTCCTCATTTAAGTTACAGTTATGCAAACCAACTGTTATCGAGTGAAGAAGAGGAGTTATTCCTCCTTGACGACTGCACTGAAATTCCTTTGTGCATATTGAAAATGCGTTGAGCAATATGTTTTCATGTCCTGGTGAATTTATTTTGCAAAGAATGCTGGGTCCTTTCTCCAATTATGTTCAGTGAAAGCAACATTTATTATTTGTCAGAAAAATATTGTGAAATTCATCAGTTTGACAAGTTTTTGCAAAAAATTATTGATCCTTAATCATTTCTAGTACTAGAACTTGATACATTTGATGCCACTTAATATGCGTAACATTTTTCTGTTGTGTAATACTGTAAATGACCTATCCAATATCGTTTTGTGAGACCCCATTTCATAGATTATGAAATTCAGAATCAGCAGTTCAGGAAAGAAGAAAACAATAAAATTACACGAAGGTCGTAGACATGTATATTTTTTCTCTTTTTCGATATTATAAATATGCGATTAAAAAACGAATGATATTAAGACCCTCGCGACAGATATTGATTATTTACGTATTATATTTGATATTAAATCATAATTCTTTTGAAGGAGAATCTATAGTCGGCTTCTGGTCTTGACTGTCTGTCTTGACCTGAAAATCGCCAAATACTCTTTAAGAAACTGAATCTGATATTCTGATTTCACTTATTTAATTTACGATTATGAGTTTCGCTCTTATATTACCAAGTTGTAGACTAATCCTGAATTTATAGTTCGCTATGTCATAAATAACGCAAGAAAGCTGTGATATGATAAATATTGTCAGTAATTTTCTCCTAATGGAATAATATAAAATGTGAGATAAATAATAATATATCTACATTCAGAAAACGATTTCATTGAATCAACCAAATTTTGGTTGACTCACCCATAGAATATGGTTATTACATGGGAAATACAATATTTCGTTGACCCAACTAATTTTTTTGGTTTTTACAACAGATCTTTTGGCAAGTAGAGTATTTTGTTGATTCAATAACAAAGATTTATTTGTCAATCGAATATTCTGTTGAAGCAACCTGAATTTATTTGATTCAACCAAATTTTCTTTTATACAAGCTGAAGTCAAAAAGTTGGATTTCAGCTTGTCTCATTTTTGAGATGGAGCCAGACTTCAATTTATGTCTTTCGGAGACAAGTTTCTATGTCTTTAAGATATATATTTATATCTTGAATCGAATTTTTATGACTCCAAAACGAGCGGTTTACAACTTCGAGTATATACCTGCCCTGACAAAAAGGGTCATTCTGACTGTCATAAAAGCTCATCTTTGTTAATGGTTAAGCAATTTTGTATATTTTTATATAATATATTTATATTCAATCAATTCATTTACGGATATCATTTGTATTATACTTGTTTGAAGACGATACCGAAAATGTTGGTTGTTTTTACCTATTTCTAACGGCTCTGGAGATCCTTATAGAAAATTTTTAATTTTTTTAGTGAAAATTTCTCAGGGTTATACTCACTCAGACCTACAGATGCTGAGTTCTTGAATTCATAATAACTAATTTAATAATTACAAATTTTTCATTCATTAATTTTAATCCTTTGCATCTGTTAACAGTGTCATTTCTGAGTCCAAAAAGGTTCTTCTTGAGAAAAGTTTACGCCGAATTGAAATTACCATGCTAAGACCATAAAAGTAAGACATTATCTTATGTATCGTCTCGGTTTTAAGCCAAAGCCAGACATTGATGTCTTGGAGACGAACTAAAGACGTCACCAAGCCGAACTGAAGTCGAAGCATTTTCACTCAGGTATCCAAGAAAACAGTTTTTTTGGTTCAAGAAATTTTTTTCTGGGTGTATGAATCCAAGATCAAATTACCATTTTTATTTTTTGTGTAATTTTGATATAATGGAAGATGTGTTTCAATTCATGCAGTTTTACTATTCTCTGTGTATTTTTGGTGTAGAAATTATTTATAGATATCATTCGCAATAAGCAGCAACGATCAATCTTATGAGTCACTCTTATCAAGATACGTGATGGGTAGCACGATTTCACTAATGAAACGAATTAGGTCTGTTTCGCCTAAGGCTTTCGTTATGATGCAACCAGTTACACTGGTTGTACGTTCACGACATTGAACGTTTCAATTGGCACATTTTCATTTATCATAACGAATTTGAGCAAGTATCATTTATGAAATTAGAATTATAATTAATGCACAATTAATTAGAACAATAAGTAATAAAATTTCTCAAATTTTTGTCTTCACTCTCAAATTTTAACCCTACATATGAATGATCAGGCTTTGTGTTCCAGCACCGTGAGTATCGAACCGTGAGGCCCTAAACCTTAAGTTTCATAAAGGCAGAGATATTAAGACATAGACTTCAATTCTGTTCTTTGAAGTTCGGTTCTTAGTAAATTCTACAGAACTTTTCTATTTCAATGTACTGATATTTTATTTTTCTTGTCAGGAGGTGGAAATGCATTAACGCTCTGGGTGTGAAACTTGGTCTGAAAAACGTCAATAACCACTAAAACCACCTTCTTTTGCTTGCCAAACTATAGTCCCGGAACAGCTTTCGCATTACTTCAGGGCTGCAGCTTATATACTCTGTTCACCGAGAGAACAAATTCGGTCGCGCAAAGTTTTTATGAAAGAAGGCGTCAAAACATTTTTTTTTTTCATTCGGTTCAGAGCCAATCGCTGTTAAAGGAGAACACAAGTTTTTTCAAATAGACTGACCACAGTGTTCTCCTTCTTTTTTTGTAGTCACACTGAGGGCCAGATGAGCGGACCGTACATGACGGTTACAATAGGCTATAAATATTAAGGGACATTCCAGCCAAATACTCACGCCTACGATTCCCCTCCTTTGACAAGCTGCGCGCAGATAAAGAAATATCGTTGTTTCAGAAATTCGTTCTCTTGGTAAAGAGAGTGTAGGCACAATTACGCCGTGCCTCAACGTCCTGCTGTTTCTGCCAACCTGAGATTTTTCACCTTTTCACCCCAACCGAGATGTACGCATCGTCCTCAGTAGCGTGAAAATATCGCGCAACGAGCTTGTGTGGTTGGGCTTGATTGGTTACCGCTGTTGGGTCTGAAGATTCCTCATCAAGGCTGCTTCTCTGAACGTCGAGCATCTCCTTGTCTCCGAAAGATGATCGGACCGAGGCTCTCCCTCCTTTGCAGCGCAGAGGTAGCACTGCGGCGTGCTGTCGCACTCTACAACCCTGTGGCCCTCTTTGTCACAGCCGCTATGTTTCCGTAGCCTTGACAGTGATAGCATCTCGTTGCCTCTGTCTTTTTTCTGACTATCCAGGACATCCACCCCACCTTAAGGGGATCTTATACGTTATACGATGTGGGTTCGCTGTCAGCTCCTCCCTTAACTCTACGTCAGCCTTGTGACTCTTCTTTATAGCCTTCTTCGTGATCATGTCGATGCTGTTTCACCAAAGTGCCTACTTACGGCGTCCTTGGCCTCCTCTGGGCCAAGGATGTCTGGCTCCACCTTATTATTTAGATTCTTGAGAATTTTTGGCGTACCTCGGGCCCTCAGTCAGTTTAATTATAGCTGCTTTGGGGCGAGCTTGCCTCTTTATCTCCTTCATTTTCTGAATCGCATGGGGTGCAGGTTGCACCTTCTTGATCTTCATACTTCGGGGTTGATGTCACCGGTCCATTGGTGCAGGTCTTCAACTTCTTCGTTGATGGTCTGCTCGCGGTGGTCTTCGGGGAGCTTAAAGTAGGTTTTCTCGTACTGTTCCCATAGATGGGGGCGAGAGTTTTCTCGGCTTGTTCTTTTATCTCAACTCCCTTGCTGGCTACCTTCACACGGCCTTCCTTCATCTTTATCTCCGTCACTCTTTTGCCTATTATCTCGCTTATGTGAATTTCAAGGGCACAAAACTATAAACCTGTAATCTCCGCATGGTACTTCAATGTTTCTATGACAGACTGCACATCTCAGCTGTACACGGTCGAAACAAAGTAAGCGCCATTTTCTTCGAAATTGAGTTAAGCACGTTTTCAGGTTTCATTTAATATCAATAATAGTTGTAAACAGCAATATTTACATAGCAATGAGAAAATGCACTTTTTTGGTTCGTTGCTTACTTTGTTCCGACCTCGCAAAGCCGATCTCCTATATCGCCTCGAATTGGGAGGAACATATTTTCTTGTCTTGCAAAAGGCATCCATCTTGTCAATAATGTCCTTCAGCTCTTTCAATACCTTATTGTGATTTGTTCAATTTTTTCCGATAAGCCTTTCATGTATGGATAAACTGTGGAATCAACATAAGATACTTTTTTATTTTCATTAGATTCAGAAACAAATGCGGTATTATATAATCAGAAAGTTTCTGTCATTAGACAGTTTTTGATTAAGTTGGTTGGGAAACCATTCTCTTTGAAGGTATCTTTGATAAAATTCATGTTTTTGATTCTAAATTTTGGATCTGAAATTCTAAGAATTCTGTAAAATAAACCTGTCAAAACAAATTTTATGGCAATTAGGATGAAGAGTGATAATTTTAAAATAATAAAACCTTATTCCGATCCTCAATATTTGTCTGAAAAATTTCTTCAGGATACCGCATGTTCGACACATCTGTATACTCCCTCGTCTCCGCAGTGTCGTCGATCACTCTACCAAACATTCTCTCCCTCAAGCTTTTGTCTAATTTACGAAAATGTATGGTCCGCTCCTACAACTCCCCGCATGCGGGGTTAAGGTCTGAATACTCTAGAAGGCGACATACTATCCTAGATACATCACAAGTAACACCACTCCCTGGTGCCATGCAGCCTTCGACACGGTTCACGCCTTGAATTGGGGGTTTTTTCTTTAGAACCATCCCTTGATCACTGGCCACGACTGCCTATTCAGCTGTTTAACCGTATTCATCAGAAACTCTCGGTACAGAGTCCCTCTATCCGCAACCCAAGGGCGTGCCCGATAGCCTGTTCAAAGGTGCCGAGGAATGTACCAATATAGGACCTGGTTTTTTGGACACGTCGACTTTGTGATATTCATATCAAATAAAAAGATCGACCAGACAGCATTTCATACATTTTAAAGCTGTAGTTAGTTACCCTTATCGAAAACTCAGCTTTTTTAATGGATATTATGCTTACTATATGCGATACGCGCATCAGCAGCAGAAATTCATAATCTTTTCTAAATGACATCAGATCGTAGAGAACGAGCAGTTCAAGATACTGGCTGACCGTCGGATCGTGTCAGAAGGTCTAGTTAAATCTTCGTATTTTCTTTGGACAAGAAGAAAAGGCATCGAGACGGGGAATTTTTTGTTTGTCAATGACACCCTCCTGTATGAGTTCTATGTTGAAAATATTACTATGTATATTTTTATTCCTCAGAGGGCTACTTAGCCCTAGGGACTTTTTTCAATGAACGATAGGTCGTCAGTAAGACGAAGCACTGCTCGTTGCAGGTGGTGCTTATTTACATTGTGAACCATTCCGTTGTATTTACAATCTGCAGCTTATCCTCGCCATAAAACTGGAAACTTTCTTTTAGACGGCGTTCAATGACTAGAACACGAGTACCCACGTGACCTTTCATCCAGCCTGGTACATCCGTATATTTGATAACGACAAGGCAGGGTACATTTTGGATGTAAAAAAAACGTCCCTGCCCATTTTTCATATTTTTGTCCTATATCAGCCATGCCACTAAAGGTTTTGCGTACACGTCCTGCTTCAATTGGAACATCTTCAGACGGTACTCTGTGACGATACGAAAAACCCTGATCTACCGCGTTTGTTTTTTTACGAAGAATTCGCTGGAGTTTAGCCTCGCCACTTTTCCATCGGAAACTCCAACCACGCATGTAGATTGGCTTGTCGTGGTTCTCATTCTTGGCAATAATGTTGGCGAACCTGAACTGATAACTCTAGATACTAGGTCTTTCATCGGGGGCAATAAAGAACTTCTTAGGCCCTTCTCCACAAAGTACGTCTGTAATCTTAGTGAGAAATGAATAAATTTGTGGCATTTGTTACTTTTTTCAATTAGGGGAAATGCAAATTCTCGCTTTCTACCAACCAATTCTCCAAATCCAGATCGCTGCACTTATTCTCATTAAAAAACGTGTCCATCAGTTTCTTGACCTACTATTTGTTTCTCCTGTTTTTCAGTCAATTCCAAAATTGATTCTTTTTGTTGTTCTTCTTTGCTTCTGATTTCTTTTTTTGGGGTGGGGGGATGTTGCTCTGCGTTCTTGTTTATGAGTAACAATTCTTAGATTGGCAACTTTCTTGCTTCTTCTTTGCCTTCCTTTGAGTTACATTTTCTTGTCTTCCTTTGTGTACTTTCTGGTCTTCTTCCGATTCTTCTTCTCCAGCTGTTTCTCCCGTTTCTTTTCTTCGCACATTTTTCCGTTCCTTCGTTGCTCTTTGAGCCGACTGTTTGTTTAAAAAAGAAACATCGAGTCACTTTTCTACCCTGTCAAGCAATAGTGTCTATAAGTTTTGTTTCATTTTCGCATCGATTTTATGAATTACTGAATTGCATAGTGCGACGTCGTACAGATCCACCTCATTACCACCTTCCAGGATCTTGTAATCGTCAAAGAGCTTTAGCAATTTTTAAATTTTTTTTCTTTTGGCTTCTGTATTTTGAACAGGATTGCGATTGATAGATAATCTGTTCCCTCCACTGACCACTTCTCCAGCAGCAACTAGTTTACATTGTGTCTGAGACAACATTTCGCAAAGCAACTTGTCGCTATACTCATCTTTTTAATAATTTCAACATCCTATTGAATCCTTTTCAGAATTTTATTTGATCTGTAGAAGCCTGGGAGGCTTGTCTTATAACCATGAAAATTGGATTTTGCTTTCTCTCTTTTTCTTTTTCTTTATTTCATGTTTCATTTAAGAAAATTCGAAACCAGGTCTTTCAAGCCTTCATATATTTTCTTGTAAATTGGTTTTTGGGCGACTTTGGTACGAAGTACTGGTGCACTTCCGCCAATGACTCCACGTCAATGACAAAACAAGCAAACGTATTGCCAAAAAAATAAACCCAATCAAACGCAAAATGAACTTCAGGCGTATTTATGGTTGTCAAATTGAATGATAAAAATATCTCCTTTGGTGAAAAAATGTAGCAATTCCTCTCATGATTCATTTGACGTCTTTATTATGTATTTTGGTTTGAGTGGGTGTGGGTGTCCTCCTTAACAAGAAGTTTGTTTATGTTGTCGTTGACGTGGTGCCCTCGGCGGACGTGTACCGGTACTTCGTCCTCAAATTGATCAAAAACTTAGTAAAAAGCGCGAAATAATAGTAAGAAGAAGCAACGCTCATGTATTTGTGGCGGAATAGCGTGGCAACTTTTTGGGCATAGTTGAGAAGGTAAGTGTCAGTGTAAGAAGGTCAGTGTAATATCTACTAGAGCCGACATTGGCCTTGGATTGGTTGAGAGACTTACCCATTTAGGCGCCAGGACGTTTAGACGCTGGCCGTTTAGACGCTGGGCGTTTAGGAGCCAGGACGTTCAGACGCTGGACGTTTAGGCGCGGGACGTTTAGGCGCCGTGCGATTTAATCACATTTTCCCTGAGCATGTTCAAACAGTGGTTTTCTTCGGGTCAGATCCCTGCTGAGCCTTCCAACGTAGTTGTCCTGCGAACAGTATGGGAATAATAATTTTCAAAAACAATTGTCATAAAATAACATGAAATAAAATCAGAATAAATGATGAAATGAAAAAATGTACCTCAAACCAATTCAAAACGACATGAAGTTCATCTGGGAGACAAGCAGACGATTCATCAAGAGCATCATTCAAATTTTTGAAGGGAACAAAGGCTAGTGCTGCAATCATCCGCGCAGATAAAGCGAATTGAGGGTCCGCGTTGTACGATGATATCAGCTTTTCTTCGCAACGTTTTTTTGTGTATATTCTGATGAAGGTGAAATAAGCCGCCATAAACTGTAACGCCATCAAACGCTTCTTTTATCACATTAATTACTGATGTCTCAAAATCAACGTAAACAAAATCAGGCTGGAATTCTGGCCACATGTCCTTGATCATTTCGAATAGACGTTTATATGTTTTCTTGGGTTTTCGGCAGTAGGGCATATAGGACAGGAAAAATAAAACCATCACGCTCTGCCAGGATCGCTTACAATTGAGAAAACAGCGGAGGGACTAATTTAAAGGTTCTATCTAAATATACAGTCTTCATAAGACCACTCCACTCTCGATGATCCTCTTTACCAAAAATTAGAATTCTTTCTCTCTCTTAGCCACTATCTTTCAATAAAAAGAGACAATTATTTCCGCCGGCATTATACTTTCTGTATGTTTCTGGAATTTACAGATTTTCAACTGCTTCGGGAGTTGCAGGTACCGCAGAAATCAAATTGTGCCTCCGTTGCACTGTTTTTCTAATTGCGTCTTTTTTAGGCATTTTTCCACATACTGCAGAACTCGATTCTTTGACAGCATTATTTAGAAGCTGCTGTGGCGTTTCCATTGATTCTTCCACTTTCCTCTTTGTACCGGTTATACGTTTTGCTACAAAACATAGATAGTGCAGAAGTTGATTCCTCGAAAGCGTTATTTAGAAGCTGCTGTGGCGTTTCCATTGATTCTTCTACTTTCCTCTTTATACTGGTTATAAGTTTTGCTACAAACATAGATATCGTCAAAAATCTGAGATCAAGTGACTCAAATCGCTCCAGTGGTCTCTTTTATGTAATTCCACACCGACTCAGTGAGCTAATTAGCCAGCAGATGTCCCCACTCTAATATCAATGCCCAATACCAGTAAGTCATGCCCCATACCGCTATCAGCGGCCAATGATAAGTCGATAGCGGGATAACATAAAACAGTTGACTGTGAGGATTCAATTCAGGGTTGCATTGTTTTTTAAACATATACCCTGGTGAAAAAAAAATTTACAAGAAAGTACAACATTTCTACAACTGTAATTTTTTGGTAAAACATGCACTTTTTCGTAAAAGAATGTACAAGAATTTAAAAAGAAATACAGTAGAAGTTTCTACAATTCTTTACAAAAACTTTACTTTCAATTATATTTTTGTAAGATATGTAATATGCAATTTTCTACAAGAAACTACAATTTAGAAACAATATTACAATTTTAATAAGAACTGATGATAAATATATTAATAAATTAGTATAATAAATAATAATTATTATAATAAATCACATTGAACTGTAATTCGATTATTGCTGAATGAACAATAATTGACTTCACAGGACGATTCTGAATCTGTTCAAAATTAAGCAAGTTACAGATTTTAACGTTGAAAATAGAAATTTTTAGAGAATATTCAAGAAGATTTCGAAACCAATTTGAATGTATAAATTAATGTTTCTAGCTTAAAATTGCTTGGAAAGATATAATTTTGAAGTTTATAAAATTTTCAATTCACTGTTCAATTCATATCATTAAAATGATAGCGTAGATTTATACTTTTTTAAACATTTTAACTGTACAATGTGTAAAAGTTAAAATTGAAAATTTTGCAGTTCAACTGGTTTTAATCAAAAAATATTCAACTCAGAAGTTTTTAAAGCTTTCATTTTATACGCGAAAATTATGGAGCGTTTGAATTGACATTTTTTTTTAATTCAATTTTAAAAGTTCAAAATCCAAGGTATTTCACTTTTACAGTTTCGATTTGCGGTTCAGTTTTTATAACTTCAAATGAAAAAATTTGTATCTTCAAGAGTTCAAATGTTTTAATTTCAATGAGCGTGATCACTTCTTTCACAATACAAGAATGTACCCAAAAATACAAAAAATGTACAAAATTCGTCTGAATAATAGAAAAAAGTTGTGCCTTGCTGTAATTGTTGTTGTAATTTACTGTATTTATTGGTAGATTCCTGTGAAAATGGTTTTCGTTTTCTGTAATTTTTTGTAAAAATTGTTCCACTAGGGTAGCATACATAACTTAACATGTTGCATACAAACAAATGATTTCGAACCTTTGATACCCCAGTGTTTACTGTGATTTAACCGCTCGGCGCCTAAACATCCCGGCGCCTCAACGATCTGGCGCCTAAATGTCCTGGCGCCTAAACGTCCAGCACCTAAACTTACCCAAGCTATTCCAGTGATACTAACGGACCGTGACTTTTTCAACTGTGCATGTACCGAAAAACGCGGGTCTATTCAAAATTGTAAATTATGCCCTTGTAATATTGCATTAATAATAAATTATTTGAAGAACGTAGTTTTTTCTTAGCTTCAAATTAATTAATATTTTGAAGTGAACAAATTTTTTATATATTTATGTGCATTACTATCATTGATAGTATTTATTGATTTCAAATAGACCCGTGCTTTTGGGTACATGTGCAGTTAAAAAAGTCGCGGTCCATTAGCATCACTGCCCTATTCCTTCGTGGTTACAATAAAATGCATGGAGGCTTGGGCCCGCTCGAAACGGCCACAGAAAGTCATGTTCCAGATTTTTTTCTCTTCTTTCAGCACTTGGCTTTTTACTTCTCTCACGCTTCATAGATAACCTTTCAAAGGTCGACATCAAGTCATGAATACAAATTTGTAAATGCATACTATGTCTTATTCTGTTTATACATGTTTTTGTAGATAAGTTATATCATTTTAAAAATCATGTATTTTGATTTGATTTGATTTGTTTTTATTAATGATAACCCAACAGTTACAAGTAACCAATAACAGGGTTATGTCATACAAAAGTATCGCTTATTATAATATACCTATACTATTTCAACACTAGTGTAATGATAAAATTTTAAATAATATTTGGATGTGCGCAGATCACGAGACGTTTAGCCAATCATATGTACAGTGTGGTAACTATTACTGTTCTAATAAAGGATATTTATTAGCAACGTAGGACTGTTCAAATTTAATTTTGTTAATATTTACCATATCTGAAATTATCTAGTCTATACAAAAATCGCTATACCAAATTTTTTTAAATCGCCGCTACGCCATTGTACCGGTCATGTAATATCAAAAGAGGAAGAAAACGAAGGAGCCAGGAAGAGGAGGACCCGCAGGATGTACAAGTTGTTCGCAATATCTATATTGCGTAGGTGAAAGTTGTACCATCACCGAGCATGCAGGGATGCACAAATAACGTTGAAAGTGTGTAACTAAATTGCACATTTAAAGTCTAAACGATGTCATATGTATTGTATGTTCACTGAGAGTGGTCGAACGGCAAAATTGCACCCTCGAAAACAACTTCTAATACGATTGCTTTAAAGCTTATAAGCCGGAAAACAAACGGATATTCGATTACTTGTTTCTTTTTAATTTTTATATATTATATAACAAATAAGGAAATGATAACCCACTAGAAAGTTTAGTAATAAACAAACATATTAAACACAAATAATTATTACTGTATAGGATGCAAAAGTTTTATTATTATTTATATTACTTTATGTATTTCGCCTTGCAAAAAGAGGCAGAAATGTTACACGAAATTATTATGAGACTTGTCATTCTTTATTTAAAAAACATTTTATTGGGTATAAAGCTTTCTAGTAATAATTTCACGACACAAATGTCACTCAGCACTTAAATCTACGCAATTTCAGATTAGGTGTGAATCCAAGATATTTCTTGATAATAATTGTTAATGTGCATAAAAACGACGTATTTTATATGTTTATGAATATAGCGATTGGAAACGCTTTTCTACATCTTTGTAGATTGTAATACTTAAAATGAAAGATTTACTTTGTTTAAATTAAAATCCGAGGGCAAGAACTGAATTAACGGATTTTTCGGCTGCACGCGAGTTAAATTATAAGCGATTACGACGACCTCTGGTATTATGAGATGGGAAAACTGCAATTCCTTGACCGTTGTTATCTGCATAATAGATAGATAAACGTTTATTTTTCAGCCTGCTGGCCTTAAAAAATTGACTTGCTTACACATCCATTTTTTACAGAATTTTCTTAAAACTAACCCTTAAAAACTAACATCCTTCCATTCCTTATCTCTAAGCCGCACGCTCGTATCGCCTTGCCTTCCTCGCTTCGCCTCGCTCGCATATCCCTACTTTTTCGCATTGCCTCGCTTGCCAACCTCTGTTATCGCTCTAATACCTACTACTTATCTACTATTTACAATATTTACATGTTACTTATATCTACTTTCTCTCCTATTTACAATCTTTCCTTCTCCACTCCTCTTCCTCCTTCCTTCTCTTCATCTCCATCTTACCCAACACTCCCTTCACCCATGCTACTGCCCTTTTTTCCCCCTTTTCATGCAACAATACCTCCATGCTTATCTCACTTCTTTCCACCTCCACGCACTCCTCCAACCAGTGCTCCACTCTTGCATCCCCCTTTCCACACAGTTCACACATCCTCTTCTCTCGCGAGAGCCAGAACCTATTGAAGCCCTCCATGCACCCACACCTCATCCTCGCTATAAGCTCCTGACTTCCTTTCTCTCCTTTCTCACATAAATATTGCGCTCTTGCACTTGGCATAATCCACACATAGTTCCCGTTGAATCTTGACTCTCTTATTCTCTCTTCCCCTTCTGTCTTCTCTCTCTCCATGCCGTTTTGCTTAACCACGTCATAAACCTTCCTTCCTTCCTCGTGCATCCTTCTCACTTCATCCATCTGCAGTCCATTCATTCTAAAATACCTTTCCCTCTCAGCCTCCATCTTCCCACCCCCTCCCTTGTTCTCCTTTTCCCACCAACACGCCCTAACTAGCCTACTTCCCCCCTCTTCCAAAAATTTCTCCTCATATTTACACGCCCGGCTCCCTGCTAGAATTCCTACACTCGCTCTCCCCGTCGCATATTTTAATAAGAAAAACAAAGTACTTCTTTATACGAACTGTCTACAGATATGGAATTTTCTGCAAGACTCGTTCAGGGCTAACGTTATGGAAAATAACGCAATTTAGACCCTACTTTACCTGCAATTTTTCAGGAAACAAAAATATGCTTTTGAGTCGATGTGTTGCTAAATTGAGAACAAAAAACTTTGATTAGATAAATGTATCCAGTTTGGAGGAAGTAGATGTAGAAGTTAACAATGTCAAAGCGGCAATAACCACAAATTGGAGTAGGCTTGGCTGCAGATTCTGAATAGGAATAAAAAGAGTAATTCGTCCAAGAATGTTGAAATTATAATTTCTCAGTTTTTAAAATCGGGTTTTTGGATCACGATTAAAAATTTATTTTGAATTTATGAATTTTTAATTCATCACGAAAATGAAAACTCGTTCACGAGAGATGGGAAAGACGAATAAGAATAACAAATATTACATCCAAAAAAATTATTCTATTCCGAGAAACTCAAAGTTTAGTGTAACGGTAGCGCTCTAATGTAGATGATTTTTCGGTGGAAGGACTATGAAAAAATACATTTTTTCAATAAACGATAACAATTTCAAAAAATATCGATGCTGAAGGGTAGGAAATAGTTATAACCACGCTAAAATACTACGATAAAATTTTAACTAAAATATAAATAAATTTCGTTATAACTATATTGAAAAATGAGAATTGGAAGCAATCTTCTTATTAGCGTGTACTGATTTGATTTTTTAAGAATTTTCTACTCAATAAACTTATTTCCCTAAGAATCTTGATTATGTAGTTCTGTACTGTCATCCTTTATAAATCGTATAATAACTTGAATGGACAACGAAAATTTGGCTTTTTATACAAATTAATCTTCGAGTTAAAAAACAGTCTCGACCCGACAAAAAATATATTTTTTGTTTTGTAATTTTAAGATTAAGCAAGTGATACTATCTCCGAAAATCTGGTAAATTGTATAATCTTAAAAGGAGCGGGTTTTACATAAATAAAAATAAAATTTGCGATAATGAACGATTAAGATCATGTCTGACTTCCTTGAACATTTTTCTTGTCACGAGTTTCGAAAAATAAATGAAGATAATGCGGAAGAAAGGTGGACGTAAGTATAATTATGTCAATATCGAAGTCGAAAATTATACATTGGATGGACGGCGGTGAAAAAAGTATCTCGTGGACTTTCGGACAAGCGACTTATTCACCGGATAAAATTACAGAAGCCTCTTCCTCTCGCAATGAAGAAATTTCTCTGACAACGTCAACGCGCTGTTAATTAGCCCGTTTGTTCTGCTCGCTTTCACGACACTTTCTTTAGTTGTGTGTTTAATTATATGTCGAAATTCTTTGTCAACATTTGATGATTACGTATATGCAAAAATCGATTGCCTAAGTTTCTCGAACCTTTGGACCCTCCCTTTCCTCCGAGGGCACATCATATAAGAATGTATTATTGAACTTTGTTTTATTACAGCCAGTCCCCTTTTTGTGGTCATAACATTGCATTCCTTCTTCTTATTTTGAACGGTTATTATCGTAAGGTAATTAAGAGATTCAGAAGGAGGAAAGATTTTTTCACTGTTTTTTACTGTATCTATTTTTAGCAGAGTTACATATTTTTTATACATCCCAGCGTAATAAACGTTTTCTAGGCCTACAAGGATATGTTCCAAATTGTATACTGTTGTACAATTTTAATCAGAACTTTGAATGGTTTCAGTGTAACACTTGTAAGATAAACTTATCACGAATATCAAAAATAGTGCACATTATACTTTATACACCAAGGGCATGATTTGCAAGTGTCGTGCTCCCGATTATCATGTATCACATCACAAGGGGAGGTCCGACGTGGCGATTCGAATCGGCAAAATTCACTTTTAGCGCCGATTAACAAGATTTTTACTGAGCCGGTTGATATTTGCTCGTCTGAACATTTTGAAAATTTTTGAAAAATATGAAAATTTGAAATTTTTTGGGGGGTTTGAATAATTTTTGAAAATATCTATGATTTTCAAAAATTTCTTAAATTTCCAAAATTTTCAAAAATATCCAAAATTTTTGAAAAATGTCCAAATTTCTTAAATTTCAAAAAATGGTAAAAATCCTATAATTTTCAAAAAATTTCAAAATTTTCAAGTTCTCAAAATGTTTAAAATTTTGTTTAAATGTTAAATATTTTACCCCCCCCCCCCCCTCCACCTACCCCTGACCCCCCTCTGTACCTGTCCCTTTATATGTAGGTTTATCATGTGCGATATGTATTACTTCAATGCTCCAATGATACGAGGACAATAATGAATAGTGGATAGTGGTGGGAGCAGTACAATAATGAGGCCATTATTGTATTGCTCCCACCACTGACCCATAAAAGGCTACTTAAGTTCCTGAAAACAGGCACGTAATACGCGTGAATCATGCCTGCGGTGTATAAACAAAATTTTCAGAATTTTCGCAACATATTAACTACCTTAATAATTATTCATCCCAAAAAATTGGCCATATTTTTTACATATTATAAAACATCTCAACGAAATTTTTTCAAATACAAACATCAATTAGTTTAATATGCTTGAAATTTTGTATAATGAAAGAAACTTGGAAAACCTGCCCTCAATGAAAGCACTAATATTGCCTGTGATCAGAGCTGGGCACAAAATACCTCAAATACATTCCTAAAATACATGTATTCCAGCTCCACGTAGTCGAAATACATCATAGGGAAAATACAACTCAGCGGATGCAGTTCAAATACAGCTACAAAATACATTTGAGTATTTTGAATTATTATTTTGAGTACATGTAAGAATTGTATTTTGTACTTGAGGTATCTTGTGTATTTTCTTGAAAATACTTTCTACTTTTAGCATATAAAAATTATATTATAAATCCCTAGAGTGTATAATAAGTCTAGAAATTTCATCTTTGAAGAGTGAAAATACAAAAGATTGACAAAGAGTGGTGCATAATTGGGGGGGGGGGAGTCCTGGAGTACGTAAAAATGCGCAGTAGCGATCTCTGAAGCATAAAGCTGCGCAGTACACTATTTTTACACATTAAACTGCACAGTAGAATAAACAGTAGAATCCCGCAGTATTCAGGGCTGCGCAGTATACACATATGATATTTATGCGCAGTATGTGCTTATGGCACATAGAGTAACGCAGTACACTTTTGGGGTAAACTAGGCTGCGCAGTGGAGACATGTAGAGATCTAAGACATGTAGAGATGTGCAGTAGGTATGTATGGAACATAAAGCTGCGCAGTAGTTATTTATAGGTCATGGAGCTGCGCAGTACACCTTTGTGGTAAATTGCGCTGTGCAATGGAGACGTTTGGCAAGTAAGGCTGCGCAATAGATACCTACGATATACAGGGATACTCAGTAGGTATTTATAGAACTTAGAGCTGCGCAGTAGGTATTCATGGAGTATGAAGTGGAACATTAGGTATTTTTTGATTTACAAAGTTTCCAAGATGGAGACGGAGCATACTTGCTCCGTCTTCACAAAACAGTTTTTTATATTTTTCACCATTTTTTACACAATACTTAAATTCTAAAATAAAAAAAATACTAATTAATTACAGCACTATATAAAAAACTTTATGGAACACACACATAGAGAAATTCAAGGAATTTTTTCAAATGTTTTAAAGATCTGATGAGGGAAGCTAGCTGGGTTTCCGAAACGTTATCTTTTCGTATATATTTTTTGAAATAAATTTTGAATTATTAGTCTGGAAGAAGTCGTATTATTATTGGGTTCTATCCTAAATTTCTGAATTTAAAAAAAGGTATTTTTTGGACATAGAGCTGCACAGTAGGTCTTTACTGTGCAAACTTAAGTACCACACGTGTCTGATGTGTATCCCAAGGTTCTGCAGGACCTACTCCGCATAAATACGCATTAAAAATCTCAACTGCGCAATCCTGCACACTGTAGAACTATACTGCGCATCTTAATGCACTACATAAGGGCACTGCGCATCTCTATGTACTGCAAGAATGCACTGTACAGCTGTACGAGCCATGCATCTCTACTGCGCACCGCAGGCCCTCACTGCGCAGCATAATGTACTACACAGTTGAACTAAGCGGTTCTATGTACTATAAGTCTTGAGTGCGCAGCTCTACATTTAGTGGGACTTCACTGTGTAGACTTGTGTATCACACGTGTCTGCTGTAGATCCCCACGTACTGCAGCACTTACTGCGCAGTTACGCCCATCACAACTCTCTACTGCGCAGTCCTGAGCATCACAGGGCTCTACTGCGCAGCTAAATGCATCATTTAAGGGTACTGCGCAGCTCTATATACTACAAGACTCCATTGCGCAACTGTACGAGCCATGTATCTCTACTGCGCACCCCTACATATTGGAGGTCTCCAATGCGCAGCCTTGCGTACAGCACATATCCACTGCGCAATTATAAGGGTACCGCAGAACTTTATGTAGCGTAGTGTACGATTTTACTCCCCCCCCCCCTTTCCTTCCGACAAATTGATTTCCCCTCTTCGCTCTCCCGCCCCTCTCCTAGCCGCCACTTACCGCCCCTCCTCTCATCATCATCATCAATCTCTCCTCTCTTTTCCGCCCTACTCCCTCCTCTTTTTGTCATTTTTTAGCGATCCCACTCTATCATAAAATTCCTAGACTTATTATAACTGTGTGTTTTTTTTCAACTTGAGACATCGAAATATCTCAAAAAATATGCATCCCATGGTAAAAATGTCAGCAATAAAAACTTTTTATTTTCGAGGGGGTAAAGCGACTCCGAAAAAAATTACCCCCTCCCCCTTCCCAGGATACAGGAGTGAGGGCAACTTCGTAATTTCAAACGGGAACCCCAATTTTTCATCACAGATTCAGATTCTTCTTTATGAAATACGTAAGTTTTATTCGAAATTTTGTATTCGATTCGTGAAAAATAAACCCACTTCCCTGCCTCCTGGGGGGTGGGAAGGGTGCATTTATTCAAAGTCGCATTTCCCCCTCGAAAATAAAATGTTTTCATGACGGATATTTTTTTCATAGGATGCGTATTTTTTGAGATATTTCGATGTCTCAAGTTAAAAAAAACACCCAGTCTACTCTAGCGATTTGTAGTATAATTTTTATATGCTGATACGTATCAGAAAGTATTTTCAAGAAAATACACAAAATACCTCAACTACAAAAGACAATTCTTACATGTATTCCACATAATATTTCGAGATAATGAAACGTATTTTGTAGCTGTATTTGAACTACAACAGAACAATTTTTTTTTAAATGTCTTCCCGGTACTTATTGGAAAATAAGGTTGCCAATGCGATATACATACTGTACCAAGTTAGAAATCACCCAGATACTTATCAAAAATAAGTTGTGATACCCTTGTTACCTATAACCAAAGGTTTTCTGAGGAAGATGCCATATATATAAAATATGTGCATAATTGTTCTTATGTATAACTTTTGATATCTTATTTTTTTTATTACATATAAATATTATTTTCATTTGCAGGTATTAGGTTTTGATTTTTTCAATTAACACAAGAATATATTTATCATACCTTGTAGTTTCCTATAAATAATCCCTGACGAGGGGGTCTAAATTGGCCCTGAAACATGTTGGTTCCCTGGTAGTATAAAAAAGACAAATAAAGGAAAAAGTGAGAGGTTGGTTTTGGTTGACTTTTTCTCCTTTTCTCCCTCTTTTTTCATTTGTTTATTTTTGTCTCTAATGAGCCGAAAAGTGAAGTAGTTTAGAAGTCTGTTTTTTAATTCTGAATCATTGTCATGTTCATTTTGCATGAAATGATTCATGATAAAATAGATTTCTGTTCGATCTTAATTGGAAAAAGCTAATTGTATTTTCCTCGTGATGTATTTCAAATGTATTTTGTCTGAATGTAGTTCGTATTTAACATACCGCAAATACAACTGTTGTGAAATACTGCCCAGCTCGGTCAGTGGTTATTCTCAAATTATCTTCTACAGATCCAAATACAATTAAACATTATTTTCTAAGTAACAAAAATTTCGATTTTGCCAAAAATTTAAATTTTGTCTAAACATTTAATTAATCGAGGGTAGTTCTTGATTGATAACTACGTGACATATTTAAAACACCATTTAGTTGAACAATCCGAATTTTTCATTCCAAATATTTTTTAATAATTATTTATGTCAGATTTATTTATTGAAGAACATTATTGGTTTCTAAGGAATTCGAATCCTTGAAAATCCACTAAAAAATAAATGTAATTATGTTAATCATGGTCTGGGTAAAATAACAGCCCTCATAAATTTCCAAAAAAATGTTTGGCCGCTCTTAACTAGATCCCGAATGGCTTATAAATCAGTTGACCAAACACAAATGTCTGAAGAAATTTACAACTTCATTAAAAAAAATTAACCCTACACTTATTTGCATATTTTATTAAAAGAGTATGCGGGTGAAGTACTGAAATATAAATAACATTATATTAATTTTAAAAATGATAATTTTTTGTCGTTGGTCAATTCCAATATTGAGGAATTTCTTCTCAAGGACGTTCAGAAGTTACGAAGGATCCGGTACCTGAAAACGTGTCTTCTCATGTTTCATCGAATCTTGTTTTGGGTCAATATAGGTTTCGTATTCAACAGGCAAGTAAAACTATTCACCGAATGAAAAAGAAATTCCTTGCTCTTTCTCCTATAATTAATTTCCAAGGCGATTTACCATGGTCGGAATTTCGTCTATATGGCAAACTTGACCTTCAACTTATTTCTTTCGTAAAGAAATTTTCGGGAATCCCATCCGTATTCAAAACCGCCAAGAATTGCGAGAACGTTGTGTCTTCTTCTCTAAGATACCTATAAAATAACCATAATAGTTTTATTTAATCAAATTTATAGTGTACTTTTATTTTATTCATTTCTTCAGTTAAACATGTTATGTTTTATATTTATTTCAATACTAAAAGATATTTTATACTGAAATGACATTTATAAAGTTATTCTTCGTGAAAAATTTAAATTGTATTTGTAATTTTATTTCAAGTAAAACCAGTATGTCAATATGTTACTTAGCGAGTGTTAATACATAATTGATTGTCATATTGAATGTGCTATAAGGTTTTTATCGGAATATCTAGGTACACCGAAAATATGTGTTCTACGCTCACTGAATTTCGGTAAACCTACCCCACCTTTGCAATTTCCTCATGAAGACATCGGAATTTTGGTTAGCGCATAGACACAGCCTAAATTGAAACGTTTAGAAAAACGATGGTTATTCAAATTAACCCTTAAAGCTGAAAATACCCTTTGAAAATCTGTAAACTTTCTTTTTTTTCAACTCTTTGGCAAAAAATCATCCCCTTCGAAGCTACAGTTTCTTCTTCTCTGACATGAAACGATGCAAAAAAGTGCAGTGAACCGGGGTGAGTAAAAATTCACCCTTAAACATTATAAGAAAGATCTCACTATAAAATTTTAAATCTTTAAAATAATAAAAAGAGGAAGTTAGCCTCTAATTTTGGGGAATTAAAGAATGCTTTCAAGACAGAGAGCTTCCGAATTTAAAGGATTTAAAGCTTTTATATATTCAGATTAATTGAGAGTACGTTCCTTTTACCCGAAACATACCTTTAGCCCTATTTTTGTTGATATCTCCATGAATACTTAAAAATTTAAAGGCGTTTCCTTAGATAAGAGAGACAATGTAAATCTAATCTGTGCAAGAAAGATAACAGGGACATCCTCAATTTACGTGAGTGTTTCTGAAGAACGTGGTCAGTAGGTTGCCATAAACGGTTAGTGGAGTAGCTCTAGAATGTTAGGAAAAACCCTCATTTTGATCGTCCTCTTGGGCGTTTTTGATATCAGTTATGGTAAGACTCTAACAATGACAAATCACCTATAATCTATGTATCTCTCATCAATTCAACCTTTTTCGTTCCAATGTTATTATTTTTCAATTCTAAATTTAATGCATTTGTCTTTTACCATTCTTTCAACATGGAATATTAAGAATAGTTCACCAGACCTTGATTTTTCTATTAAAATTTTATAGCGAATTATTCATAACATTTGTTTAATTTTGAATACAATATTACGCATGTTTTAAATTTTGCATAAGTGTACATATCATTTCACCGACAGCTTGATAACAGTATAACTCTTTGATTAGAATGAATAAATCTAACACAAATCTTCCATTGTAAAATGTAATAAGTACATTTTTCGTTTGAGAATGAAATAGCGATCAAATTTTGAATTTTGCTACTATATGATCTAACAGATTTGTATAATACATGTTTAATTTTATGTTGTGAAAATCTACGATTTATGTTCTGAAAAGATCAATATTCAGCTCAAGCAAGGATCATCTCTCGTTTCTCTTATAGATTTAGCACGAGATTAGGATAATATATTCTATGGTAATTAGTAATGGTATGCAAATTAAAATTGTTCGCGTGCTCATCATGCTTGAAGGGCGATTTGTCGACCGATATATGTCGAGAATTCTACTTTCCCTATCTATATCATCTTTAATATTCAATGATGAAACTTTTTATTCCTAGAAAAAAAATCATAACTCTTTTGACTTTTTGGAAATCTAATCTGTCCATTAATCAACTTTTAATGATGACGAAACGCACTTAAGAGATGAAATTGATTAGTGTGTTAAATTCTCATTAGAAACTTGTCTATGTTTTAAACATATACTCAGATAAAAAGTTGTTTAGAAAAAAGCGTCGTCCTCTTGCCTCTTTTGTTTTGAACCTCCTGAATATCGCTTTTACACAAACATAATTATTTGGTTGCAAGATTAGATGAAGTTGGTCGCAAAAGAATATTTACTGCAAACAGATTCTTTTTGAGACACATAAAATTTGAAATTTCATTTGAGTCAACAAGCATCCTTCTGACACAAGAGGACATTTCTCTGTACATATTAGATATTAAGTAATAAATAATTATTATATCATTCTCTGTTTAGTTCATTTTTCACGCAGTAAACAACTTGTAAAAATTTTGCATTTATATTTTCAATATACATTTCTGCAATTAAAAAAAAAGTCATATCCCAAGCCTATAGCACTATTCTAATAATTAGCACCTTCCTTGCTTATGCAGAAAAGATGAGTTACGACAGTATATTGTATTTGCTTTGCAATTTCTTTTAATGCACTGCAAATATACATATCGTTTTCAGCAAATATGCATGAATAAACCGCTACTGGTTTTTCAGGCTCTAAAGATATAATATGCTTCAATTGAAAACAAGATTCAAAAAATTTATTCTTTACAGTGTATATGTGTAGAAAATGGTTGACAGTATATATTTAAGCATTTTATTTTATTTGTTTTATTTTTAAGTTTTATTTTAAAATATTTAAAATCACTTTAAAAGCGAACTTTTCTTTTCTCGCTTTTTGTTATTTCATACTTGTTACAATTATTCCTTGATGTCTAAGGTAGCATTACTTCTTTATTTCATTTATCATTTCTTTATTTCTTCAACGAATTATACAATTTGCCTTTTGCTACATTGTTTTGTGCTTAATAATTACTAACTTTCTTACAAATAAAATTCTGGCGAAGTGTTTCGGAATTTCCGATAAGATATTGACTTATCTAAAATCATTAATAGAACGAACAGTGAATTTTAAGATTAAGTTTGATAAGTTTGATTGATTTTGTTGGAATAGTTAGACATCTTCAACACTGATATAATCTTCCTTGTAAAAAAATAAGTTAGCTAATAAGTTAAGATAAGTTATAGATTTCAAAATAATTTTTAAACGAAAATTGATGTTGGAGGCAAGAAGGCTCATAAAGGCTTATGAAACTGTAATGAAATATCCAGTTCATAGTTATATATATATATATATATATTTATATATATATACATATATATCCAGTTGATACTTTGGCACAATATAAATCATTAAATTTCTCATTCTCCTTTTTGTTTTAGCAAAAAAAGGTTTCGATTCTGGTCAACAAGAATGGGGTTTCGTGAATGTTAGACCAAAGGCACACATGTTTTGGTGGCTTTATTACACCACTGCAGATGTTACAACTTATTATGAAAAACCTCTAGTCATTTGGTTACAAGGTGGACCAGGAGCATCCTCAACTGGCTATGGAAATTTTGAAGAAATTGGTCCACTTGACCGCAATTTAAAACATAGAAACTACACCTGGGTAAGAAAATATTAATTAATTAAATAAATTGTTAATAAAAAGGCCTAATAAGCATTTCATGGGTCATTAAAATACTATCAAGAAAGCAATAAAAGTTTCTTTTTTAATTAATCACGTATTTCTATATAAATACAAAAGAACAGGTGATTACGTTTTTTTAGGTAAAGGACTACAACGTTCTTTTTATTGACAATCCTGTGGGAAGTGGCTTCAGTTACACAACTTCTAATGGAGCTCTAGCTAAAAACAATGAACAGATTGCTTCTGATCTACTAGTCTGTATTAGAAAATTTTTGGAACAATTTCCTCGTTTTGCTCAAGTTCCTACTTATATCACTTCCGAATCTTATGGAGGAAAAATGGCTGCTGAATTTGCATACATATGGTATAAGGTAAAACTGATCATATATAATGTAATTTATGCATTCTTTACTAGTGTAAAGAGAATAATTCAGAAATGTTAGAGAATTAACAAAACCATATGAAGATGGGAAATTTTTCTTATCCTTTCGGGGAATTTTCTTATACTTTCATAAGTAATATTTCCCAATATTTCTACAAATCACATAGAAATTTCCGCTATTAGTATCAAAAGGACTTACCGTAAATATAAGTAGGAAAATTATTTTTCATACAAAAATAGATATGTTTTTCTTATATTCAGATATTTCTTGTATTCAGATTTATTTTTAGATTAATTGAAAGTAAAATTACTTTTTACAATTACAAGCTCCGAAGGAGCATCTTACACTTTCTTTATAATAAACAACTTTTAAAGGGAACAGAACTAGACAACACATGAAATCAGAAATTTTCAGAAGAGCGAAAAACCATTTTGTAAAATCGAAATCACCACTGAAAGATAAGACAAGAAACGACTTTCGAGGTGACTTTTGTTTTTTCTGTAAACTCTCTATTACACTGGGACTTGGAATTAGTTACCTCGAATTTACTAATTCCAAGAATTGCTGCCGCGGTAGTTTCGGTCTGAGAGTGGAGTCCCTAGGGGTCGAGATAGGGTGATCAACGATGCGTGAAATACCAGCAGCATAGAGACAAAGGCGCAGTCAGCGGGTACTCACGCGCGTATATTGTAATTTTGAACAGAATTTGCGAACTTCTGTGAAATTTCTCCTGTGTGGTACGAAAAATTAGCCAACTTTTTGGTCAATTCTTGAACATTTCCTGAATTTTCTCTACAGTTTGTTAGGAGAAAATCCCTAACTTTCTTCAAAATCCTGAACATTTACAGAATTTTCTTTACAGTTTGTTATGAAAAATCCCCTAAATTTGAAGTACATTCCTAATTTTTTTCCAAAATTTTTTGATTTAAATTTTTTCATTTGCGAAATATTAGGGTTATAGCTTCCCGAAAATTTGCGGGAAAATCCCCGAAAAAATTCTTACACTGTATGTACTCTCCAATTAAATCTGATTCGTTGATTTTTATATACCCTTTACTAGAAATAATGAAACATTAATTTATTTTCAGGCTCAAAAGAGCGGCTTGATAAGAAGTAATTTGAAAGGAGTTGGTCTGGGAGATTCGTGGATCTCACCTGTCGATTCTGTGATGACTTGGGCTCCATTTTTACTCCAAGCGGTAATTATTTTTATTATGTTATGTCTATTTTTAGTATTTTTCAAAGTATTCATATGAAAATATGTTGTGCGATTTCTTATTATCATCAACATTGAGGAAAAGGTAAAAATATAAATAGTTAGGATGGCTTTTTTTTAATTAAGATTCAATCTACTTTCAAAATTACGAAGTAGGGGAGAGTCGACTATGGTGGCGGTGCGGGATACGGCGAATATTACACATAAGGCCCATATTTGTTGATTCTCATCAGTTTTTACATGTACATAAGTACTTACAGCAGATTTGGAAAGACGTAAAGCATGAAAATGTTCGGTTTTAATAGATCGAGTACTTTTTTCAACTTCTCATATCATAAATTGTTTCTATAAACGTTCTTAATATAATAATATAATGATATAATAAAACAGAACAAAATTTCTACATAAACAGAAAAATAAAAATAAGTGTCTCGAATTGAGAGGTTATAGAATGTAGAACAAATATAAAAAAATTTTCTGTTGAACATTACCATTTATGTTTGAAAGCATATATATATATATATATATATATATATATATAAAGTCAAAAATTAGGAAATATCTTCACTAATGACTATCACTATGACTATCACTATGACTATCACTAATGACTAATCGCTGAAATTCTGAAAATTTTTCCGAATGAGGCCGCCTGACTCCGCAGGGGCTGATGTATAATTTCATTCCGAATCAATAGCCATGACAATCGACATTTTCGAGAAAACTCATTCCGATTGGATTCGCATAATTTTAAAATCCATACAGGCACGCACGTATAAATATATATTGAAAAAAACAGGTTCAACAACCACCGCAGGGCACCACTGGGAGCAACTTCCACTATAAAATGCCACTGGCTCCCAATAGAACCTCGATATATCACACCTATGGATAGGTTTTACGACTGTGAGACGTAGCATGTTTTTGGCACGCGGGTATGGCAGCTATCACAAGGACAATTATTCTAACTGAATATTTTGGGTAGAATCGCTGCAGCTCCCTTTTGAGGTCTCAATACCTCTCCTCTTTTTCCTGCTCGTTAGCAGTGATGTTGTATAAGTCAGCCGGTACAGAGAATTTGATCACGAATATAGTTCGTTTCTCAAAGTCCTGGAGAACGATGTCAGGCCTCGAGTGTGCAATGGAGACTGCTGTCCGAAAATCGTAGTTCCAGAAAATGTGGCAATTATTGTTTTGGATAATTGACTCTATCTCCCTTAGAGTGTTCGGCACAGCATGGCCGTGGCGAACACCGCAACAGCGACAGTGAGGGTACTAAACCACTTCTGGGGCCGTATTATGTCTGTAGAGATACGTCGTTCCCGTGTGAGTGGGACACCTGGATAGTATGCGTTCTAGGTACTCAGCGTGTGCATGACACGCTCTGTATCTATCGCTGGGCACATTTTGACGCACAGTGCACTTACGTTATACTTAGGTGCAAATGACACCGTCTTGGCATGCTCAAATAAAACATTGTATACTTAAATTAAGTCTTGATGATTTGAGGAAATCAAAAGTTAGCTCCTCACTGTAAAAGTTTTAGTGCATTTTCGTGTCGAGGAGCTGTTGACGGAAGTTTTCAAACTCTGCTTTCTTCAATTTGGTTTTTATAAGTATGGCATCTAGATGGATTATTGTACTCGAGTGCAATAATGATAAGTGAAGAAATCTCTTCACTTTTTATGATGAAATTTAGGCGAAGGGTCTCGCCTACCTGCTCCGTGGCTTTGTAAAGGAACGCTCCTTTCCCAATCATCTCGTGATTCCTCACAATTTCTAAGAGAGAATCTCTTTCATTTTCGACGATATAAGCTGTAGAGTAGATCGGGGCGAGGTATTGTCTGTGTATTGAAACTTTTTTTGCCGCCTAATAACTGCTGAAATGGTTGGCTGCCTCGCCCTACGTTTTTAAAGTTGAGCAAAAAAATAGCGTCTCTGGTATCAAGTTTTTCAACGACACTATACACTTTTGGATAGCATTTCGAACAAGTGCTCTGCACGCCAAAATGTGACGTCTTGGTGGCCTCGCCCAGTTCTACTCTACTAAGGATAATTTGGGTTAGAAGACATTGGAAATTTAGAAATCTGCGTCCGCCTTGACGGCGGGGGATGTACAATTGTACAATCGCGGAACGGACGAATTGATATGCAAGCTCTTCTGCATATGCATGATCGCAAGCGTGGCGATATCGAGAACCGTAAGCCCATGGAACTACCTCAGAGATCCATTCATATGTTCTAGTAGAATGATTCATTTCTCATGATCGGAAGTGCCTACAGTACCATTTGAAGTGTCCCAGAAGCCGTCTTTTATCCCACTCCTTACACCATGAACTGGAGTACAACACGCTATGATAAATAAACTTTTGATAATCAGACCGACTCCTTGACAACAATGTGATTCGCTATCTACTCATGACCATAGTTCGAGTCCGTGCTTTAAATTCCCATTCTCTATTATTCTACTGTCGCTTTACTTTCTCTTCATTTCAGGTACACATAAAATATCCAGTGTCCTTCTGTGCATTGTTTCTCTCAATTGCCTTTCCTTAGAATCAATCACCACTCTAACATTCCGAACACCCAGTCTACAATCCGGCCTACCAAATTGATGGGAAAAATGTATTTTGCGAGTACAAATCATGTCCAAAATGGAGGGAGATTATAGAGTCAGAACTATAACCAAAAAAGTCATATATATATAATTTAAAAAAAAGTTAAATAACCACCGCGGGGTTCCACTGCGAGCAACTGCCATTTAAAAAATGTCAATAGCCCCCAGTAGAACCGCGGTAAAATACACCTATGGCCACGTCTCATATCCGTGAGATGGGTGGTCACAGGGAACGACGAAATCACAACGACAGGCCGGCGAAAGGCTCGTGTGTCTTGAGGACAAGAAGCAACCCAAGGATGACAGCTTTCTGCATCCATCTGGCGAGTGCCTTGGCATATTTTTGACACGCTGGTGTGGCTTTAAGGTTACAAACCAGTGATAATTTCGCACCTCCGAGAGCACTTATCACAAGGACAATTACTCGTACCGAATATTTTGGGTACAGTCGTTGCAACTCTCTTTTAAGGTCTTGATACCTCTCCTCTTTTTCTTTCTCCTTAGCAGTGATGTTGCATTCGGACGGAGCCGAGAATTCGATCACGAATATAGTTCGTTTCTCGAAGTCTTGGAGAACAATGTCAGGCCTCGAGTGCGCAACGGAGACTGCTGCCCGAAAATCGTAGTTCCAGAAAATCTGGCACTTCTCATTTCGGACAATTGACTCTATATCCCTTGGAGCGTTCGGCAGGATAGGGTCGCGACCAACACCGTAAGAGCGACAAAGATGGTAATAAAGTACTCTTAGGGCCGCATTATGTCTATAGATATACGTTGTTCCTGCGTGGATCGGTTATCCCGATAGTATGTGTTCTAGGTACTCAGCGTGTGCATGACACGCTCTGAACCTATCACTGGTCACGGTATGCTAAGGTGGAAATGACACCGTCCTGGCATGCGGGAATAAAACCCTTTGTACCTGAATTCAGTCCTGATGATTTGAGGAAAGCAAAAGCTTGCTCCTTCGACAAGGTCTGTTTTTCTACATTTCTGTAAAAGTCTCCGTGCATATGCTTGTCGATTAGGTGCTGGCGAAATTTTCCAACCTCTGCTCTCCTTACCTTGGCTTTTAGACGTGAAGCATCTAGATGGAGTAATGCACTTTCCTCACTTCTGATGTTAAAATTCAGGCCAAGGGTCTCGGCCGCTTGCTCCGCGGCTTTGTAAAGGAACGCTCCTTCGCCAATCATCTCATGGTTCCTGACCGTCTTTAGGAGAGGATCTCTGCCATTCACAACGATGTAAGCTGTACTTAGAACAATTCGGTTATGAAGACACTGGGGATTTAGAAGTCCGCGCCCAACTTGACGGCGTGAAATGTATAATCGCGGAATTGACGAATTGATATGCAAGCTTTTATGCATATGCATGATCTTACGTGTGGTGACATCAAGGGCCTTAAGCTCGTTCTTCGTTAATTGAACTACCCCAAACGAGTAGAGCAGAACCGGGACGGCAAGCATGTTGGTCGCAGAAACTGGCGTTTCGGAGGACCCTGAGATTGTGGATATAAGTGTTATTAGATATCTTAATACTGGAGATACCTATACATGCCTGGGCGTGCCTCATAGTCGCATTCAGGACGTAACATCAGTGAAGGAGTCTCTGCGATGCAGATATTAGCGTTTTCTTGGACAGATCTGGTCTTTTAATACGTTGGTATTGAACAATCCCAGCTGAAAATTCCTGTACAGAAACCTCGGAGGCTCCTGTAGATGTTCCTGTACACGAGCCCGTGCAGGTAATCGTGAGGATTTCCGTGCAGGACTTTGGCGAAGAAAACTCTATATGATCCAGCAAAGATAACCTTTGAATGATCCTATACAGGTTTCTTCACAGAGCGAATTGAAGTGTGGGTGTAGAGAATTGAGGTGTACAAGAACTTGTTCAGGGTCCTGGACACAAACCTGCATAGGAACTAATCTGCGAGCGTTAGCTAATGGCTTGGCTCTCTCGATAGTCAGTTGGATCTTCAAGGGTATGAACGGAAGCCGACTTTATAGCTGTAAGTGACATAGGTTTTCCTGATAGCCTTCTTTGAAGGACCCTATATGCATTTTTTACAGGATTCTTTCAAAGGTTTCTTCATAGCCCTCTGTAAGGGACCCTATGCACGTTTTTGTACAGGAACCTGCGCCTCAATTTTCCTCGCCAAGGATCCTGTACAGGATCCCATAGAAGGTTTCTTTTTGGCTGCAGGTTTCTTTGCAGAATCATATTCATTTCTCTTCGCCAGATTCCTGCACAGGAACCGTCAAAATTACCTGTACAGGTTTGTATGCAGGTTCGTGCACAGGAAGATGTGCAGGATCCTCCGAGGTTCATGTACAGGAATTTTCACCAGGGAAGGTATCTGCGACCAACATGCTTGCTGTTCTGATTCTAATTTACTGGTTTGGGGTAGTTCCATGACCGAAGCACGACGTTACGACCCTCGATATCACCACGCGTAAGATTATTTGTTACTATCTTTTTTAGGTTTTATATTTCAAGCCAAATTGTAGTTTAAGTGAGATTTGGTTATATGGCTTGCTGCTGCATTTCGACATTTTTAAGCAAACAAATATCTCTGTTAGAAATCGTAAATTGAATTTTCGCCAGCTGTCTGCCAGATACTTCGCCAGTCAATGGAGCAACTGCGAATCATTATTCTGATTAGCTAAGCGGTTTTAAGGGTGTAAGGCTGCAAGTTCATAGTGTTTTTGAATAGGAATTTCGATATTTTTTTTCCTTTTTCTTAGATACTTTTTTTCTAAAAAATGAGGAAATAAAGAGAAATTTAATGCACTAAAATTTTCAGGATTTCATGCAGTATTTAAGCAATTTATTAATTAAAATTCATTCAACAACCCCATTAAATCTTACAACGGATTTCGCAACATACTTTACTTTGATTGATGAGAAAACATTTATTCATCTTTGGAAATGTCTGAAGTAATTTTTCTTCATTACATTATAGTCACTGGCATCATTATATTGTATAAGTTTTATTCTGCAATGTTTATATTGTTTAAGTAAACGGCAGTAATATGACGTCCGCCGCACACCAGTGTATGGGATTCGATGGACGAAATGCAACACTCAGTAATTAATTGAATGTGAAATAATGAGATATTGTTAAAAAGCGGATTTAAGTAATATCATATTTTCCCTGAAAATGTGGGTTTAGTTTGAGAAAATACACACATCAAAATCACATATCAGTCATAATTTATAGGGCACTTAGGTCAAAACGCTCCACCGTGCCCTTTTCTCCCCTCAAAAACAGGCCGTCTAGAATAGAAAATTTGATTTACGTTTTATGAATATTATGAATAATAAAAATAATTAGGGGATGGTTGATACACAAGGATACCAGATGATCATGAAATCAGCACAGAAAACGAGAGCTGCTGTTGATGCAGAAGAATGGCAAATGGCATCTGAACTCTGGAGTATTACAGAATCAATAATTCTTAATGTGACCAACAATATCGACTTCTATAATATTCTTTACAAAACGAAACCATCTCGCCACTTGGCTTCGCAAGTTCTCAACAATCGCATTGGAGGTAATGATTATTTGTATTTAATTTTATGATAAACAATAATACGGCGATAATAGGGTCGTTGCATGATTTATAACAATTGCATTTTTCAATAATAAATTGCCTTCTCTTTACATCGGTGAAAGAAAATGTCGTTTATAATTGTAGAATTAAATTCATGTAAAGAGCCGTCCATGAACTACGTTACCGACTGAAGAGGGAGAGCGGGTGGTCCAAAAAACTACGATTAGTAACTGGCTTAGGAGGGGTTGAGGGAAGTGGCAGTTACGATAAATAACGTTTAATACGTGATAAATTTAAATGATAAATGATAAATTTTAACAAAATTTGCGAATTTCACGATAGAACCAGCTGAAAATTCCTGTACAGGAACCTCGAAGGATTCTGTACATGTTCCTGTACACGAACCTGCACAAGAACCTGTACAGGTAATCTTGACGGTTCCTGTGCAGGAATTTGGCCATGGAAATCGTACGTGATCTTGAAAATGAACCCGCACCAACAAAGGAACCTTTGAACCTGTACAGGTGCCTGTACAGAAACGTGTATAGGATCCTTTACAGAAAGCCGTGAACGGAACCTTCGGAAGGATCCTGCGCAGAAACGCGTATAAGGGCCCTTTACAGAAAACCATTGCGAAAACTGATGTCGCTTACAGCTATAAACTTACCTTCCTTTTAATCCCTTGAAGAACCAACTCACTATTGAGAGAGCCAAGCCACCAGCGAACCCTCGCGGTATAGTTCCTATGAATATTCATGTATAGGATCCTGAACATGTTCTTGTACATGAACTCACACAGCAATTGACTCTGTGAAGGAACCTGTACAGGACTATTCGAGGGTGAGCTTGTATACAGTTTCCTTCGCCAAATTCCTGCACAGGAACCGTCAAGATTACCTGTACAGGTTCGTGTGCAGTTTCGTGTACAGGAACATATGCAAGATCAGTCGAGATTCATGTACAGGAATTTCCAGCTGGGGATATCCCTGCAACGGTACAGGTCAATAATAACTTGATTATTCTGAAAATCACATTCACAATCTAAACTTCGTAATTGCCCTATTCCCCTGATTTCTTCTTCTTGAGAGAATTCTCTATTTTTCCCTGCTTTCAAAAAACTTCCTCATTTTCTCGGTCTTTTCGCATAAATACGAACTGAAAATTCGTGTATTCATGTAGAATTCATGTATAATTTTGTTAACAATTAAATTATTTTATTAAAGTCATCTGTTTCGATCGAAAATTTAAGTGGCTCAAAAATCGAACTATTTTGTTGCAAAGCCGTCTGTTTTGCTTAAAAATTCATCTGTCTGGTTATAAATGCAACTGTTTGCATGAAAATGTATTCCTTTGAAAATTCATTTCTTTTAGCAGAAAATCTTTCTTGGTTCAAAATTCATTTATTTTGTTGAAAATGCAATATATTTTGACTTGGAATTCTGGGATTTTGAAACGTTTGATACGAATGAAGTCACTAGAAACGCGACAAACGAAGAGTAAACCTTAAATCCATCCTTAGCCAATGGCTACGTTACTTCAGGGGCAGGGGGGAGGGGTCTACGCTTGTCAGCGAGGGGAAAAATAGCCTGAAATTGGTGATGTAGTTTATGTGCGGCCCCTAACCTCTACTAAATTTTATTTAATTCAGATAAATTAATAAAAATTCTACTAATTCAAGTAAGGTCTGCCAAATAGAAGTGGTAGTAAAGAATTATTATGACTAAGTTGATGAAAATTCCACTAAATACAACACTATTGAAAAATACGACATTGTATACATCGTATACAACATCGTACACAAAATCGTAAACGACATCGTACACGATATCGTATACAAGGTTGTATACGAAATTGTATACGATATCGTAAATTGGGCTAGTATACGATGTCGTATACGATGCCGTTTATAATTTTTAGAAAATTGTTAATTGACAAAATTTAAATAATGTACATATAAATATTTAACTGACCGTGTTACAGGACTATTTACACTTTTACACAGAAGGTTCAAAATGGCTGACTAATCCCATAGTAGGTCCTGCTTTAGTGTGCCCGGATGCAAAAGTCACGCGTATGTGGAAATTGTCTAACTTTCCTTGTATTTTTTAAATTGAAGCCATAGCAATATTATATATTCTAGATCATTTCATCAGTCACCGTTTTTATAAATCAGTTATTTTATAAAGATGTCAAAGGTTAGAATTAATAAGTAGCAAATAATACCGTTTATAAAACAGATGTGTATCAGAGAAGTACGTTTAATGAGAAACTCCAGGTATGTATATTTAATGTTAACAAACTGTTTTTTGTAAAGCGAAACAAAGACTGTATAATTGATTGATTTTTTCAAAAATTGTATTCATTTATCAAATCACCATCTCCTCAGTTTGATAGTCCCTTTTCGTCTTCGGCGTTAATCCGTTAATATATATATATATAGTGGGACCCTGC
>CAKNXH010001346.1:237870-279995 GCA_932178445.1 Andricus quercusramuli
CTACTCTACTCGTTTGGGGTGGTTCAATGGACGAAGAACGAGCTTAAGGCCCTTGATGTCACCACGCGTAAGATCATGCATATGCGTAAAAGCTTGCATATCAATTCGTCAGTTCCGCGATTATACATTTCACGCCGTCAAGGCGGACGCGGACTTCTGAATCTCCAGTGTCTTCATAACCGAATTATTTTGAGTACAGCTTACATCGTTGCAAATGGCAGAGATCCTCTCCTAAAGATGGTCAGAAACCACGAGATGATTGGCGAAGGAGCGTTCCTTTACAAAGCCGCGGAGCAAGCTGCCGAGACCCTTGGCCTGAATTTTAATATCAGAAGTGAGGAAAGTGCATTACTCCATCTAGATGCTTCACGTCTAAAAGCCGAAGTGAAGAAAGCAGAGGTTGGAAAATTTCACCAAGAGCTACTCGACAAGCATATGCACGGAAACTTTTACAGAAATGTAGAAAAACAGTCCTTGTCGAAGGAGCAAACTTTTGCTTTCCTCAAATCATCAGGGCTCAATTCAGGTACAGAGGGCTTTATTTTCGCATGCCAGGACGGTGTCATCTCCACCTTAGCATACCGTCACCGCATTTTATGTCAAGAAGTTCCCAGTGATAGGTGCAGAGCGTGTCATGCACACGCTGAGTACCTAGAACACATACTATCGGGGTGTCCAACCCACGCAGGAACAACGTATATCTATAGACATAACGCGGCCCTAAGAGTACTTTATTACCACCTTTGTCGCTCTTATGGTGTTGGTCGCGACCCTGCCCTGCCGAACGCTCCAAGGGATATAGAGTCAATTGTCCGAAACGAGAAGTGCCAGATTTTCTGGAACTATGATTTTCGGGCAGCAGTCTCCGTTGCGCACTCGAGGCCTGACATTGTTCTCCAAGACTTCGAGAAACGAACTATATTCGTGATCGAATTCTCGGCTCCGTCCGAATACAATATCACTGCAAAGGAGAAAGAAAAAGAGGAGAGGTATCAAGACCTTAAAAGAGAGCTGCAACGACTGTACCCAAAATATTCGGTACGAGTAATTGTCCTTGTGATAGGTGCTCTCGGAGGTGCTAAACTATCACTGGTTCGTAACCTCAAAGCCATACCCGCGTGCCAAAAATATGCCAAGGCACTTGCGAGATGGATGCAGAAAGCTGTCATCCTTGGGTCGCTTCGTGTCCTCAAGACACACGAGGGTTTCGCCGGCCTGTCGTTGTGATTTCGTCGTGCCCTGTGACCACCCATCTCACGGATGTGAGACGTGGCCATAGGTGTATTTTACCGCGGTTCCACTGGGGGCTATTGACATCTTTTTTTTTTTAGATGGCAGTTGCTCTTAGTGGTACCCTGCGGTGGTTGTTTAACTTTATATATATATATTTAAAATGTTCAGAATTGCAAATATTTCACACTTTTCAGAATTTTTAAATTCTTGGATTAGTGAAATTTTGATTTTTTTGGAATGTTGTACAATTTTCTAAAAATTTTGAAAAACTTCAGAAATTTGATGATTTTACTAAATTCCGAGAACTTCTTTGGAATTATTTCAATTTTCCAAAGCCGCAAAGTCTATCAAGTTCTAAAATTTTTCAAAGCTTTTCGATATTTTCTTAATTTTGCAACATTGTTGATTAATTTGAAAGTCGTAAAAAATTTTCATAACACTTCCGAAAATCCTGAACGCCATTGAATGTGCATAAATCGGGCATCATACTACATTTTGGAAATTCTGTAAACTTGAAGAATACTACAAATCTGAATTATAATTCATATAATTATGATGAATAATTTGAATAGTTTGAAAAGTTTCTGACATTTGAGGTAGATAGTTCTTGAAGATATACCTCACATCATTCTGAAAATTCAAATATGATTGGAAATTCGTGAAATCTTAGTTAGTTTGAAAACTTCAACAAATTACCTCATTCTAAGAAGAGTGAAAACTTTTTTTTCCAATTTCATAATGCAGAAAATTCTCAAGATTGGCGAAACTAGGAATTTTTTTAAATCCTTTGTTTAGCACTTGATCAGATTGATTTAAGTAGTGAATGAAAACATCCGCGTATCCTACGAGAAAAAGCTTTGGCATGCTAATAAAGTAATGTCTTTTGCTGATGGGAACGCGGTTTTCAAATCGTTTTCATTGTTCTACAGCTGACAATGTGCAGGCTATAAAAATTGAGGTTATAACCTCAATTTTTATATTACTTCAAGAATTTTATATTAGGCAAAGATGAGTTGAGGAAATTGCTAAGCGTATTAATTCCTTATACGGCAGCATACATTTTAGTGAAAATTTTTCACTATAAATCCACCTACTTGTAAAGTGCTTATTAGTCTACATGTGGTACGCTTTTGTTTTCCAGCACTTTCGATGACAAAAAATTTAGAATAAGTAGAATAAATTTGAAAAATCTCTTATCTGTTGAAATTTGCAGCTCCAAAGGAAAAGACGCTTATTTGCATACCGCGTTTAAAATCAAGATGATGTCATTTGGAATTCACGTGTGAAAAATGAAGTGTGACTTAGACGTGACAAATACATATCACATGAGAATTCACTGTGAAATCATTTGCAGATCACGCGTGATTTTTCATGTGCGGGATCTGCACCTGTGTAGACACCTTGTATATATGTGACGATTTCCGTAGTCTTTGTTACATAAATGGTATTATTTGCTAGTTATTAATTTAAACTTTTGATATCTTCATACTTACGAAAAAATTCAAGAGTGTCCTGAAAATTGCCATATAGTCGTACCGTTATATAATTTCCCTCAAGTTTGCACAGTCAATTATATATTTATAATTACATTATTCAAATTTTGGTAATGAACAATTTTCTAAAAATCATAAGCCGCATCGTATACGACATCGTATACTATTCCAAGTTAAGGTATCGTATACGATGCCGGTTACGATGTCATTTACGATGCCGTATACGATGTTTTATTTTTTAATAAGGAAGTAAATTCCAGTATTCCGCTTAATTATTTTGAATCCATTGGAGCAATCGAGAAGAATTCGTGTAATTTCCAGTACATTTTTTCAAAAATATAGGAATTCATGTCACTCAGAGAAAAATTTGTTTTGAAACAAAAGCATCGTCCTGTTGTCTGTTTTGTTTTGTGGCACTTGAATATCTTTTTTACACAAATAGAATTATTTGGTGGCGAGATTAGGTGAATTTTTTTGCGAAAGGATAATGTTTGCTGCATAAGAAATCTTTTCAGGACAAATGAAGTTCCTTTCAACCTTAAATTTAAGAGGAGATTCCATTTTTGTCAAGAAGCGTCCTTCTGACATAAGAGAAAATTTCTCTGAGTATTTAAAGGCCAAATCAAATTTAAACAAGAGAATTAAAATTACTTACGATTGGATTAAATTTAATCATTCAATTTGCTTTAATTCAGTTTGATGATAATTAATTTTAATGAAATCAAGAAAATCAAACCGACCTTAAAGTTTCATAACTCCAAACTGTATTTAAACAAAAGACTTCATTTAAACTAGTTCAAAGGCATTTCAACGGAATTTAAATGAAAAAAATTCAAAATGAAGTAAATTAAATTTAAATTGAGTGAACTGTTAGTAAAAAAGTTCGAAAGTTCATACATTTATCATAGAAATAAGATTCAATATTTGATTTTTTTTTCATATCCGAGACTTAGCTACAAGTTCGCGATTCTTTTACGAAAATCTCTTTTCTTCATAGAAAAAATCTAGTTAATTAAAGAGAATACAAGGTCACTAGTAGTTAAGCCATCGCCGACAATAAAAGTTTGTAAATTGCCTTTAAAAACGGACAAAGCTGTTCTTAATCAATCAAATTTTTCAGATGATGGAAGCTTGGAAATTACAACATTCGAAGATCTTGTACTCGAAAAACTGATGAATTTCGGTGTCAAGAAAGCCCTGAGATTAAATTCGACTTGGGGTGCACAAAGCTCTGCAGTTTTTTATGCCTTATCGGTAGACTTTATGAAACCTGTAATAGATAAAGGTGATACATCTGCGTATATATTTTTATTTCGTGAAAAAATACTTCGAGAGAAAATAGAAAGGCTACACGGACTCCCTACCAATACAAAAATGTTGACTCAACGAGTTAATAATTCAAACATGAATTCAATAACACAATATGTATTTTTATTGGTGAAGAGATGCTCGTCGTCAGTAATTTTTTCTTGATGGGTAGTGTAGGGTGGTCCAAATTTATGCATAAGAAAAATTTTGTGATATTGTTTACCAGACTTTGATGAATCCGAATTTTTAATAACCCCATGTTGTTCCTCATCCGAATACTTTCACAAATGTGAGGTAACATTACAGATTTTAGAGGTCTGGTGAACAAAATTCAGAAATCAATTTTTTGGGCCATCCTTATGTAAAGGCAGCAGTTACGTAAATAAACGTTATGAAAAAAGGAGATTAAAGGCCTCTTAAACAATTTTCAGTGGAACTGCTTCTAAATGAGACTGACATTAATGTGTTCGTATACACTGGACAATTGGACCTCATCGTGGATACTCCAGGTAAGAATATTTTCTCATCGATATTTGCCCTATTTTCTAGAGTATTTTGGCTTAAGTAGGCGTATGATGGTGTAAGTTGACGTAATCAACTTCGACGATATATTTTCTATTGGTATAACTCTTCATCTTCAGGTACGCTTCTGTGGGTTGAGAATCTCAAGTGGAAGAATGTTTTTGATTGGAAACGAGCCTCCAGGAAACCAGTAGTTGTAAACAACATTATAGAGGGATATGTCAAGGCTTGTGGAAATTTTAAAATGTATTGGATAAACCGAGCTGGACACATGGTAAAATAAACTTTATTCCTATTAAAGATCTAAGATTATATCCTCAACATTTTTCTAAAATTATAAAATAATCTACAATTCATTCATTCTGTCCAAATTGAAGCTCCTACGTTTCCGCTCGCTTTTTAAGTGTTTTGGTTTCGGGACTTTTTCCACCATGTCAGTGTGACAGTTTATTAGTACATATATGTCAGTTTGGCATATTATACAATTCTCTTCAAAATGAAGTTACACAGAAAAAACTGGGTGTACGAAATACTGCAGGTAATAATCGTTCAAGCAGGGTAATAGTCAGATAATAACACCAAACTAAGGTAAACTTTCCGATTACCCATGGACAGTTGACCTCAGTTTGGTGTACCCACCTCGCACTTACCCTGCTTGACCGATTTCCTGCAAAATATCGTACCCTTAGTTTCTTCTGTGTGCTTCCATTGATGTGCAAGACATTAATTTTGCACTTTAGATTAGAATGATTGCATTTTAAACATCATGATGTACAATTTAGAAATTAATTATTTTTAACGAATTCATTTCGAGATCCCAATTTTAGAATGCTACAATTTGTAATGCTTCCAGTTCAAGTTAAATAATTGTGAATGTTTCCAATTAGAAAGCATCGAATTTATAATCTCTTTAGAATCATTTAACTTTAAAGGTTCTGATTATTTAAAAAATTTCAATTTTCAACGTTAAAGATCTATCCAAACTTGAATTGTATTTATTGTTTTGACGAAAGTTTTGAATGCGCAATTGTGAAACAGTTCAATTTTTGAGGCCTTGAAAATACAGTTTTTTCTGCTTCAAAAGCAACGAGGTTAAAAATGGAGGTCAAAAATAAATTGAACTTTTTAAAATTCGGGGTTCTTTTTTCACTGTTAGAAAAAAGCTTATGGTTTTTTCTTTTCATACCGTCAGGTTAAAAAATTATCATTTTACGAGTTATAACTTTTCACTACGTTTACGATAAGATTCTTCACGCTCTTTGTATTAGACATAAGCATCATTAATGGCCTGGGAAAATGTTTGATAACTGGGAAATGACCAGAAATTAATTTTTATTTCTATCCTAAAATATTTAAAATTTGTCTGCTAATATTGTACAATTAGTTTGAATTGAGAGCGTTAATGAACCATTTTAAATTGAGATGCTCCCGAATCGATAATAATTTCAAATACAAATAATATTGAATATTTCAGGACGATTTCGGTATTAAATCGTTCAAAATTGCATAATTTTACTTTCAAAACTAGATACTTAATAATTTTAGATTTGAATATTCTACATTGTTTGGATTCAACTTTAAACCTACAAAAATTTATGTTCTTTAAATCCTTCGAAATCGTAGAATATCAAATTGAAAAACTTGCACAATTTTCGGTTTTAAGAATTTGTAACTAAACAGTTTTAAATAAAATGCCTCCAGAATAAATTCAGAACAATGAAAAGCTAAGGTAATAATTTGTCAAATTTAAGCTTAACAATCCAGCATGAAATGCGAGCATTGAAAATTGAATTATTTTTCATTTGAAAATGTTTCAAAATGTTAAAAACTTAAAACTAAACTTTGAAAAACAATTTCGAATTTTTGTTCAATTTTTAATGTACAATAATTAGGAATAATAATTTTAAATAAAGTTTAAAACATAAAAAGGTGAGAAATTAAAAAGTTAAAAATTGTTTTGTCTTTAATCGAAATAGATCAAAATTAAACTATCTTAAATTGATACAGCGTAATTGAATAATTTCTTCATTTTGAATAGTTACAAATAATTATGAATTTTCATGTCCAACTCTAAACTTTCAATTTTTCCTTTTCATAAGCTCTAATTTTGTAAACAGAATAGAAGGGTTTGAGTATAGAAATGTTTCATTATCAGAATTCTTTGTAATTGAAATTTGTTTCAGTTCTAAATGAAGCTCAGATTAGATTGATTTTTAAGATTCCGTAGTAGAAATTGATCCATTTTTAGTGTTTCCCATTTTAAATTACTTTATTCTGAATGTTTTTTTTTAATAATAATAATTTAATTTTAAAGGTTCATAATTAAATATTTTTCTATGATATTTTGAACAGCATAATTGACGGTGAATATATTTTTTCAACTCAAAAAAATTTCTCTAATCAATTGTTTAACAGTAAAAAATCATCTTTTTATGAAATAAAAATTTATGATTATAGAATTTCATAGGCTTTGGCTGTCAAACAATTAATTTCATTTTCAAATTGCCAAATTTTAATCGCTCGATATAAAAAATTATTATTTAAAATCGAAAGTTTTAATTTTTTTAATTATCCAGTTTTTAACGCTTTGAATAGATTTTGCAACTTTTAAATTTAACAATTAAAAATTCTGTAATTTTTACGATTTGCATTCGAAATTTCTTCAATTTGGAACATTGGAAATTGAAACCCGGGTCAAAAACTGTCTCTTGATTTCCAAAATCATCCAAATTTAGACAATTTTATTTATACATCATTAAAATTGAATTTTTTAAGCTTGAAAATTGAAAATATGCCAGATTTAAGTTTTCTAATTTAAAAGTTGTAATCTTGATGACGTACCTTTCAAAATTCTTCAATTTATAAGATTTAGTATTAGAAACTTGACTTTTGATTTTCAACTCTAAATATTCAAAATTAAACAAGTTGGTAAATTCTCAATATTGTAAAGATCTTCAAAATAGATCAGTTTCGAAAATGGAATTCCGCAAAATTTCAAAACGTCTTTTAAGAACATCTTATTACGATATAAAGTCCCACTTTAACTTATTCATTTTTTTCTTGACTTCTAATTGATAAAATAGTTGTATATTATCTTTCAATACATTCGTAAGTAAATTAAACGATTAATTTCTGAATATATCAATTTCATTTTCAGGTTCCTACTGATAATCCTGCCGGCACTGCGGCAATGTTGAGGGATTTGACAAGCAATGCTCAGGATTGATAAAGTAATAATTACTAGCGAATTTCCAAAGAAAAATTATTCATTCCAGAGAAATCTAGAACCATAAGTATTTGAAGAGCAAGAAATTTAAAAGCGAGCCGACTGAGCGAATAAATATTTGAATATTGTTGGTGTAAACGGTATGTTGAAGTCCTTTTGGATTTGCAATTGACAAAGAACAGAAGTTTTGGAAAAAGATCAAAAATGATTAATCGAAAAAGAACAAAACACTTGTTTACTACAGAGAAAATATATTTTTATTAGAATAAAATAATTGCCTTATTAATTCACTCCTCTCATTGTCCGAAATTAATCTGGTAGTCGAAAACTTGCGTTTTTAATTATTTTTATTTATATTCAAGATTTTGAAACTATGAGAGACTCAATTCTCGCATTTTTTCAATCATGCAGATACAATATGCTTTCATGAACACCCACGCATTGTATTTCCACACTTACTTTTTTCCTAAGTGGTGCCTAAAAAAACATTATGTTGAGACATTACTCGGAGCACTTTCTTGTTACTTTCTAAATATGTATTACGATTGCTTCCTAGGGTGGTCCAAAAATTTTTTTCTTCGAATTGTCATGCATAGCTCTTCAAAATTTGTTCGAATCCACACAAAAAATCTGCCCGCTGCACGGACACATTCCCATCAAGCGCTGCGCGCACGGCTCGCAGGTTTGAGCGCGCCTAGGGTGCGCGACTGTTAGTTCTTGCGCTTCGCGCTCGATCTCGGTCTTTCGATTTCCTCCTACATTTGTGCATAGAACTTTTAAAACTAATGGTCAAGGCACCGATAACTGTAATTTGTTAATTGTGAATTCTCATGTGGGCATCTTAATTTACTTATGCTATTACATAATTATTACTTACAAAACTTTACGCTTCTTATTTAAGCGACTTCCGTTTCCTTTTTCTTTCACTTCTCTTGTACCTCCATTTTACCATTTTTTGCATCCATTCTTTCATTGTTTTTCAATTGCTCCCCTAGCATCCTCTAACTCCTTCATCCACACTTCCCCCAAACCATCCTCCCCTAGAATCTTTACCACATTCTCTTGCCATGTACCTTTATCTTCCATTCCTCTCCTACATCCTTCCCATACATGCTCCCATGTTTCCTCTTCCCATTCACATATTCTGCACTTCCTGTTATCTTTCTTTTCCCAATACATACTTGCCCTTACCTCGTTTCCCAATCTAAATCTTGCTATTCTTGTCCATCTTTTCTCTCCCCATCCCTTTTCTAAATACTTTGGTACTCCTTCCTTTTTTATCATTTTATACCATATATTATATTTTGATTCCTCAATCATCCCCCATCTTTCTATTAATTGTCTTTCTCTCTCCCTTTTTTCCACTTCTTCATAGTTGACTCCAGTCCCGTCTTCTATATCTCTAGCCTTAAAAAACTCCCTCCTTTCTTCCTCCCATCTCGTTAATTCAATCGCCCTCCCTCTCCTTTCTTCTACCTCCATCAAACACCTTCTCGCTAACTCCCCTCCCTTTCCCTCCCTCAGCTTCGTCTCAAAATTCCATGCCCTCTTTCCCGCTCTAGTACTTAATTTATCCCTTTGCGCTTCTTCTCTCACCATATATCCCGGCGTCCTCCAGTCTACCCCTAGCGTCCACCTTATATACCTTTCTTGTAAACTTTCAATCTCTTTCCTTTCTTTCCATCCCCACATCTCTGCTCCATAAACTAATACCGGCCATACCAGCGTATCAAATAACCACATTCTCCTTCTCCAATTTTTTTTAAATCTTCTTTTTCCTATTCCCCATATCTGTTTCATTACCCCTGCTGCTTTTTTATCCTTTCTCTTATATGAGCTCTATGATCTCCATTTGCTTGCAAGGTATATCCCAGATACTTAAACTCTTTTACTTCTTCTAATTTTTTTTCCTTCCATCTTCCCGTCCATTCTTTTTTTCTTCCCCCTCCTTTTCTAAACCTCATTATCTTTGTCTTTTCTACATTTAAATTCAACTTCTTTCCATCTAAGTATCTCTCTAATCCGGTAATTAAGCCCGCCATCCCTTCTTCATCCTCTGCCATCAACACTATATCGTCTGCGTATGCCAGTGTATATATCTTTTCGTTCCCTATCCTAACTCCTCCCCACCCTTTTCTCTTCATCTCTTCTTCCAAGTCTGATATTAATATATTAAATAAAAGCGGGCTCAGAGGACATCCTTGCCTTACCCCTCTCACCAACCAGAAACTATCTCCCACTTGCTCTCCTACCTTTACCTTGCTTTTTGTCTCTCTAAAAATTTCCGATACTCTCTTTATTAATCCCTCTCTTATCCCCTTTTTCACCATAACTTTTTCTATCTCGCCTCGGTCTAATGAGTCAAACGCCGCCTTCAAGTCCACGAACACTGCTATCATTGCCCCTTTCTCCCTTTTAATCCTCTTATTTACTAAGTAGTTCAGAACATATATATTGTCCATTACCCCCATCCCTTTTCTAAACCCTGTCTGATTCGGTGGCTCTATCTTTTTCTCCACAACTTCTTTTTTTAACCTCTCCGATAAAACAGTCACATATACTTTATACAGTGTTGGCATTAGTGTCACTCCTCTATAATCTTTAACCTCCTTTCCTGTGCCTTTCTTCACTATTGGTATCACTACTCCTTCTTTCCATAACTCTGGCCACCCCTCTCCTCTCCATACTCTATTGCACATTATCCACGCCCATTCCTCTAATTCTGTCCCCCCATATTTCCATACTTCATTTGGAATCTCATCTATACCAGGTGCCTTTCCATCTTTCATCATCCCTAATACCTTGACTATTTCCTCTCTTGTAATATCCTCCTCCTCATCTGTTTCCCTACCATCTCTCCCTCCTTTCCTAACTTTCCTCTCTACCCCTCCTAGTAATTCCATAAAATATGTTTTCCATTCTAACATCTCAATATCCTGGTTTACTCTTTTCCTTCTTCTTCTCTCTTTATTTACCACCTTCCAAACCTCTTCTTCCGTCCTAGCCTTCTCCGCTTCTTCTTCAAACCTTTTATTTTCTTCCCCTTTTTTTTTGATCACACATCTCAGTATACTCCTTCTTTTTTCTCCTATATTCTTCTCCACTACTTGTCCCTTTTCTCCATTTTCTTAATACCTTTCTCACTTCCTTCTTCTTCTGTTTACAATCCTCATCCCATCCACTTCTATCCCCTCCTTCACTAACTTCTTTTTTGCTTGTGCACTCTAATGCTCCTTTTATTTCTCCTACCATTATTTCCATTTCCTCGTTTAAATTCCCTTCCCCCATTTTGATATTCCTGATTTTTTCTTTAAACTGTTCTTTACCTTCCATTGACCAATACCCTCTTCCTGCTCTTTTCACTTTTGCTTCCTTTTTAGCGTTTTTGTTATTACTCATTTCTCCCTCTACCGTCACTATTACGGGAAAGTGATCCGAATCTATGTAGTTGCCTACCTCCAGTCTCTTAAACTTCTCTCTTACTTCGTCATCCACTATCACATAATCAATTACCGTTCCCCTCTTTCCTCCTGAACGTGTAAATTCCCCTTCCTCATCCCCCTCTATACTTCCGTTTAGGATAAACCATCCCATCTCCCCTAGGCTCTTCAACAACTTCTTTCCCTCCCCATTCAGTATCTTGTCTTTGGATTTTCTTCCTCGCTCTCCATCCCATTCCCTTCCTCCTCTATCTCCTGTTCTCGCATTAAAGTCACCTCCTATTATTAGCCTACTCTCATGCTTATTTTCTTCCATCAGTTCTCTCATATCCTCTGATTTTTCCTGCATATCACCGTTCACATAAACCCCCACTATCTTCCACCTCTCTCCTCCCATATTTATCTCTTCTACTATTAATCCTTCTTTATGTTCTTTCAACTCTTTTTTATCATTCTCTCTTATACATTCGTTCCTTACTCCCATCACCATTCCTCCCATTGCTCTGCCCTTTTTATTCTTCCTCTTTGCATTTTGAACCTGCCATTTGTAACCTCTTGGTAATCTTCCCCTTACTCTTTCCCATACCTTTTCATCTAGCCACGTCTCCATCATTACAACTACATCCCATTGTGTCAAATTTTTCATGAACTCCCTATCCTTTCTTTCTAAGCCTGCTATATTCCAGTAGCATATCCTCCATTCTTCCCTACTTTCGTTTCCTGTTTCTTTTGGTTTCTCACTATTTCTTATTTCTTTACCTCCTGTTCCTTTCTCTTCTAGTTTCCCGATACTTCATTTTTTACTAAATCTTCCCTGTCCTCATCCCAATTCCACCATACACATTCTATCTGTATTTTCCCATACTTAACCCATGTTCTTCTTCCTTTTTTTCTTTCCTCCTCCGCTATTTTCCTTAACCTATACTGCATGTTCCTTTCTACCCATGTCAAATCATCCTCTATTCTCTCCGAGCTTCCATATAACATCCTCTTCTTTGTCATCACTTCCCTCTTATGTTCCCATTTCTTCAGTTTCACTAGTGCCATTCTCTCCCCTCTTCGCTCTTCCCTTCCTACACTTCGCACTTCCTCTATCTCTACCTTAGCATCAATCCTTTTTAGTACTTCTTCCACTCCTTCCCTCAGCTCCTTCCCCTCTAATCTTAGACCCTTTATCACTATGTTTCTTTTTCTTTCTTCTCTCTCTTTTTTTTCTATTCTTTGCTCTATTTTTCTCAGCCTTTCCTTCTCCTTTTTCCCACTCTCCCCACCTCCAAACTCACGGTTTGAGCTTTCAATTTTTGTTATTCTACCTTCCAACTCCTGTACCTTTTTATTAGGCTCTTCCTTCTTTTCTAATCTTTGCTCCAACATCTGCATCCTTTTCTCTAACTTTTCCCTGACTTCTTCCCATTTCCTCATTTCTTTCCTAAGTTCGGCCATTTCCTGTCTAATTTCTTTCCTAATTTCCTCCACCCTTTTCTCCTGCCTTTCTTCATACATCCCCATCACTTCTATCATCATTTCTCGCTTTTCTTTTAATCTTTCCATTTCCATCGGATCTTTAGCCTCATCTCTATCTCTTTCTGTCCCCTTATTTTTCTCATCCATTTTTGGATTTTTCAAGCTTGCCCCTATAACTTCCTTGTCTTCACTGCTTCCCCGCTCCTCTCTCTTCCTTTTAAAGAATGCCTCAATTGATCCCACGCTTTTCGCCCTCAATCTATCCATTTCTACTGTTTTACGATACTTTCCCCTTGCCCTCCTTTCTTTGCTCTCCCCTTTCGGTGTACTAAAAACTTCCTGATCCAAATCCCTGCTTTCCTTACTAGTATTCGCTCCGCTAGCCATGAATCCAATTCAAACAATCCCGCCTTCTATCGTTCTCTGTCTCCATCTACCGTCACGTCTACCTGCCTTGCCTTTCTCCCTCTCTACCCTGCCCTGCTACGACACGGTACGACCAACCTGGTCCTCCCACCCTGTCACAAACCTCAAACCCACCTAACCTCAACTTCCACACAAATCGGTCTTGATCCCCAAAACTATCCTCACCCCCTTGTCAATCTTTCAATCCCTCAATCAATCCCTCACAAACGAACCCCTCTACACACATCCACAATCCACTCACCTCAAATTTCACCACAATTATCAGAAAAACTCAGCACCAAATTTCACCACTGCCACACACTTTCACGCGGGAAACGGAAGTCACGTTTTTTTATCAATGAAACAAAAACTACGTGTCCTATCAAAAAGAGATCAGTAAGAAATTTGTGGCTTTTTGTGGATGCATAATTTTGGTCTTCTTATATTTTTTTGTATCTGGCATAGTTTGACCGAAAAATGGAATTTGTGATTTTTCATTATTACTTGTTCGATCAAAATTGGCATTTTCATTTTTTCAAGAGAATTTAAACAGTTGTTATCCTAATCTTGTAGGGCGTACGAAAAGCAACATTTTTTAAAACGTTCATTTTTGTTTTTTTCTTCATTTTGAAAATACTATGACTCTGATAATTTTCTTTTTGTCGGAAAAAGTCGTGAGTATAAGTAGTTCGAGTTTCCGAGTACTACGGAAAGTACACAGCCAACAACAACGACAGACAGACAGTCACCATCGTAAAACCGGTTTTTTTCGGATTCAGTGGGTCTCCAAACATGAAGATTTAAAGAAATCCGCGATAGTCAGTTTTCAAATAAAAACAATAGCTTTTTAGTATGATGAGAATGCGATAAATAGGTTTTTCTTGTTGAAAGAACAAGATATTATATAGGTTCCCGCAAGCCCCATGAAGCTTAGCGCGTATTTCCCATAAAAAAAAATTTTTGTAAATTTTATTCAGAATCGTCAATATTAGGTGAATTGAACTCAACATTTCTCTTTGAAATTAGCTATTGTTCACAAATGAATAATTACTTTTTGAATATCACCCCCCCCCCCCCCACAAGTCTGTCTTACAGCGTCCAGAAAAAGAAACCCTATTAGTGCAAAATTGGTTTTTGCGAATTTTTGGTGCTGGTTATGATTTTTTTGCGTTTTTTAAAATACAAATTGTTTACTATACATAAAATACTACCTTGCACTGATAATAAGATATTTGAATAAATTATTTGAACAATTTTTAGCAATTTTCTCTTGAAATAGAGTAAGAAAGTTGCGGTTTTTTCCGAATTTTTCAACTTATTTTCAACTTTTCAGTTAAAGCGAAGAAATTGTCAATTAAATTTAACAGAAATGATTGTTTAAACCATTGACTATTATTTATAATAATGATGTTAGAATAATGTTAGAAAATTGATTTTTTCCAAAATTGTCCACTTTTTGTCCACTTTTCAATTAGAATGAGATAATAATTAATGCAAGCTGAGAAACATAATTGTTTAAACAATTTGTTATCATTCATAATAATATCTATAGTGTCTCAGATTAATGATAGATAGTTGCAGTTTTTTCTAAAACTTTCCACATTTTGTCCAGTTTTCAATTAGAGTGATTCATGTTATTTCATGTTCTTCATGTTAACAAAAATAATTGTTTGAGCAAATCATTATTACTTATAAGAATATTCTCTTTGAATAATGTTAGAAAGTTGTGGTTTTTCTACAATTTAAAACTTTTTCCCCATTTTTCATTTAAAGTGAGGTAATAATAAATGCAACTTGAAAAAAATAATTGTTCAAAAAAATTATTATTGTTTATAACTATCTTCTCTTATAAATATACTAGATATTTGCGGTTTTTTATGAAATTTTCTATTTTGTACCCACTTTTCACTTAGTGAGATGATAAAATCAATGCAAGTTAACAAAAATGATTGTTCAAATAATTTGTTATTGTTTATAACTATCTTCTCTTAGAGTATGCTAGAAAGTTGCGGGTTTTTCTGAAATTTTCAGCTTTTCTTTGACGGCTTACTTTGAAACAAATAATGAATATTTATATTATTATTCGTTTAAGCGAAAAGGCCCTTAGTAACTACTTCAAGGATAATTTACATTTAATATGATTCATATAGAAAATTTGAGGAATATTTGAAATATCCGTTCTATTTCAGAAAAATATATTTCCGAAAAATATCGTTTTAAAAATAACTCTCTGAAGTTTATTTATCATTCGTTCATAACCAAACAGCCAAAAAAAGGTGTAAAACTTTAGAAGAGACCACAACTTTCTAGCAATAATCTAGGAAATTATATTTGTAAATAATAATAAAATTGCTTAAACAATTACTTTCCTTGACTTGCCTTAATTATTACTTCGCTAAGTTAAAAGTGAACAGAAATTTCAAAAATTTAAGAAAAAACGCAACTATCTAGCAATAATATAGGACAAGATAGTTATAAAAAATCGGAAATTTCAGAAGAACCCGCAACTTTCCAAAATTATTAATTATTATTATTGTTAACTTGAATTATTAATAACTTGAATTATTAATTACCTCACTCTAATTGAAAAGTGGATAAAAAATGAAACATTTGAGAAAGAACTACAACTTTCTAACGTTATTTAAAGAAAATATTAATAAAAAATAATATTGAATGATTTAAACAATTATTTATTTCAAGTATAATTGTCTCTTGCCTTGCTCTAACTGAAAAGTTGAAAATACGTTTAAAAAGTTAGGAAAAGGCCGCGACTTTTTAACTCTCTTCTGAGTGAAAATGACTGAAAACAATAATAAATTGCTTAAACAATTTATGTAAACAAACAATTATCGGTAGAAAGTAGTATTTCATGTATTATAGAAACAATTTATAAAAAAATAGCAAAAAAGTCATAATTAGCGCCAAAAACTCGCAAAACCCAATTTTTCACTTATGGGTTTTTTTGGGACCCTATAAAACAGATTTATGGGGATGCTATTTAAAAAGTAATTATTCATTCGTATTCTATAGCTAATATTAAAGAGAAATAATGAGTTTCAACAAGATTCACCTAATATTGAAGATTCTGAATAAAATTTACAAAAACCCTGCATGAGGGCATAAGCGCTATTTTGCCGATTTTTTTGAAGAGATAAAAAGGTTTTTAAAAATCGAATTTTGACGGTGATTGAAATTCAATCCAATTAAATTAATAATTTAACTGAAATGAGCAAAACCAAAATATATTTGTAGTTGTTGAGTTGCAAAAACTGGCATAAAAATCCAAAAAGTTGTAGAAAAAGTGCAAAATTTGTTTCAAAATTGAGCTGCAAATAATAAGAAAGAAATAAAGCAGGTAATTCGTTTACAAAGGTATAATGAAAAAAATTGAGATAATTAAATTCTCTTTTTTGAAAAAATGAGTTTTATCACTGCATAAGAAGTAAATAATTTTTCAAGTTTAAATCATTATTTGCATTGAAAATTGAATTCCTATCTATTATAAATAGACAAATTCCTTCAATTATTAAAATAATGGAAAAATAATTACGGAAGCATAGTTAAAATTTGTTTCAATCCATTATTTAGGAAAACCAAAATCATTTGCTTTTTTCATTCTGAAACCTCTTTTTGTTTAGGTGCCTTTATTATTAATTCTAAAAAAGAATCTTGTGCTTTAAAAAAATGAAAATTCTTCTTGAATATATAATTTATTATTTTTTCTACGCAAAGACAGCTACAAAATAAAAATGAATGTTACATTTTTCGAGGAATCAGAACCACTTTGAAAGTATTTTAGATTTACAATAATTGAATTCTGTTTTTTAAGAAACTGAGACACCTTGATAAAAAAACTCCCCGTTTTTATTTGTTTTATTAAGGCAAAATTACTGATTATTAAAAAAAATCAAGTTGTTTAGCATGCACGTGCATTTATTGTGACAATAAGAGCGCGTAATTTAATACATTTTGAACAACAAAACGAACTTACATAGTGATTTGTTCACTTTTAAGTTGAATAAAAATAACATATCTTTGTAATTTTGATATTTTTAAGAATTAAATTTAATATATATTTATACGAAACTTAACATATTTTAAAGCTCTTACAGTTCTAAGTTACTTTGGTGATGTTCATTTAACATATCTACTAATAATTGTAAAACGGAATCTGAATTTTATCCGCATGTTTAGAAAATCAATAACAAAAAAGTAAAGTTCTAACTTCTGGAAGAAAGATGAAGTTTTAAATATAAAAAATACTGAAATAAATATTGACTAGCAGTTGGGCATTAACATTTTTGATCTTTAAGCCATCCTACACTCTGTTCTGCATCTAGATTATCTATATAATCTGCGAGATTTTCTTGACGAATTCCAGTAGCTGCACAATACAATATTGCCGTATTCTCTAGTAAATTTTGCAAACACTCAACATCTATACTTTCAGTAATTTCTTTATGTGTCCTTTCTTCCTTTGACTTCACGGTCGACAAATCGAGCACTTCCTGGACGTAAATTTTATTCGTTAAAATATTTTTACTATCCCCAATATACTCTTCATTGCTAAACAATAATCTAGGCTTTGGAAGACTTTCATTTTCAATAACATTCGATTTTTCTTCCCAATTCTTTTGATCATTAGGCCTAATCAGGTTTTTGCTATTATTCACTTCACTCTGAAGTGAACAATTTTGCGTCTCCGGTACTTTATTAATACTTTGAATATATTCAGACAGCATCTTCGCTATTTCCGAGGTGTGATTTTTATTCCGATCATTATCCGTGAATTCCTTTCTTTTCGCAGAATTTTTCTGCTCAGAATCGACCACTTCAACTTGACAAGATTTAGGCACACTTTCTGGATTGGGATTCATTTCCTCGGTTGGAAGAAGTTTCTCGTACATGGAAGACATTTCCATCAAAGTTTCATCGCTGATTGCTGGATCGTCCAATTTTCCGAGTTCGAAATTTAAATCGCTTGTATTCGGTTTCGACAATTGTTCATTAGTCGGAATCGAAAGTTTGGGATTTTCTTTTTTTGGTTCTTGCGGTTTAATAACGATCAGAGCATTCTTTGAAGATCCCCGAATGACATCCTGCAATTTTGAGTGACTAGATTGCAAATTCATCGATAAATTCCAAGAATTTCGAGGTGTGATTAAACATTTTTTTGGTTCCAATCGAGAAACTAAATTCAAGATTTTAGAATTGCTTATTTTTAAAGGTAAGGCTTCATTTTCTACAGGTAGATTTTGCTCCATGTTCATGATGAGAGGAAAGTTATTTGTCTTATTAGGATCTGTTTTGTTAGGAGTTATTTTATCAACTCTATTCCTAGATCCAATCTCATTTTTCAAGTCAGCACCTTTCTGAAATTCCGATTTGCTTTCTTCAAAGCAGGAATTAATTTTTGAGTCTTCTATTTTTCCCTGAATGGTTGTATGATACGTAGGTTTTGAAACTTGAGCGCAATAAGCAAGAACTGAGTGCAAACTGGTGTGCATGCAAGTTTCGAAAGTCCTGATATCCTTTCCAGAGGATTCACCATTCACATGAATGCCTAGTTTTCTAATTCTCTTTCTATTCAGCTTTTTTGAATCCAGCGAATCTAAAATTTGATGATGTGGGTCCACAGAAATTATTTCCACTTCTGACTCTTCCTTGATTTCACAATAGGAGTGACCATCTAAACTCTTGAAGAATCGGCCGATGTATTCCACACCGAGACCAACCTGGAAAATAATTTGTGTTATTCATAGTTTAGAAAAATAGATTTTATTTCGTTTTTTTAACGTTATTCAAATTATAGTCAGTAAAGCCTTAAGATTTTTTTAAAAGGAATGCTAGTTTAATACACAGAAGAAAAAATAGGTATAATTTAAAATTCTACAATTGTGAGCGCTTAAAAATCAACTCAACAACTGGGATTCTTATTTAAAATTTGTTTACTCTTATATTCTTAATCTTTGGAAATTCGTTATTTCAAAGCATTTAATTTGTAATTATTTTTCAATCTGAAAACCTACAGTTTGAAATAGTTAAATTTAAACATGTGTTTCTATCTTCTTACATTCTTTGATTTCGAATGATTCTTTTTCGAATATTTCGAGTCTTACTTTTTACTTTATTTTTTTATCCAGAATTATAATAAATTAATCCCTATGAAATTTTTAACAAGTAGTGTACCTAAGAGTAATGTATAAGAGAAAAGTTAGGTAACATTAAAAAATTAAAAATTGTAAGCATTAGCAAATTATATTTATTGAATTGATAAAGTTTGAGTTTCAAATCTTCATCGTCAAATTGGAATTAACATTAAAATGTTTCAAATTTAAAGTCTTGATTTTTGGAAATTTTTTATTTCAAGTTTTTTAATTTGTAATTATTGTTTGATTTGAAAAGCTAAAGTTTGAAATTGTTACATTTTAAACATGTGTTTCTATCTTCTTACTTTTTACTTTATTTTTTTAATTCCAAATTATAATAAATAAATCTCTAGGAAATTTTCAACAAGAAGTTTACCTAAGTTTAATGTATAAGAGAAAAGTTAGGTAACATTAAAAAATTAAAAATTGTGAGCATTAGCAAATTATATTTATTAAATTGATAAAGTTTGAGTTTTAAATCTTCATCATCAAATTGGAATTAACATTAAAATGTTTCACATTCATACTCTTGATTTTTTGCAATTCTTTATTAAAAATTTTTTAATTTGTAATTATTGTTTGATTGGAAAAGCTAAAGTTTGAAATTGTTACATTTTAAACATGTGTTTCTATCTTCTTACTTTTTACTTTATTTTTTAAATTCCAAATTATAATAAATAAATCTCTAGGAAATTTTTAACAAGAAATGTATCTAAGTTTAATGCATGGGAGAAAAGTTAGGTAACATTAAACAATTAAAAATTGTAAGCATTTGAAAATTATGTTTATTGAATTGATAAAGTTTGAGTTTTAAATCTTCATCCACAAATTGGAATTAACATTACAATGTTTCACATTTAAAGTCTTGATTATTGGAAATTTTTTATTTCATGTTTTTTAAATTGTAATTATTTTTTTTATTTGAAAAGATAAAGTTTGAAATTTTTACATTTTAAACATGTTTTTCTATAGTTTTACATTCTTTCATCTCCAATTCTTCTAATTTGAGTGTGACGATTCTTTTTTTACTTATTTCTATTAAAATTATATTTAAAAAAGCTCTAAGGAATTTTAAAAAGGAATTTAAGTTTAATAAATAAGAGAAAAAATGACATTTTTTTATTTTTTATTTTTTTTTTATTTTTGTCGCCTTGGACATTTTTTAGTTATCAGCTCTTGTAAATTAAATTTATTAAATTTTAGAAGCTTGATTTTAACAAGGCTTCATCATCAACTTGGAATTTTGCATTAAAAATGTTCACTTTTGCATTCTTGAATTTGGAAGCTTTTATTCCTAGGCTTTTCGTTTTTGATTATTGTTCAATCTGAAAAGCTACACTTTTAAAATTGTTACATTTTAAAAATGTGTTTCGATATGCTTATGCTTTTATTTCGAATTCTTCAATTTGGAATTTTTCGATTCTTTGTTTTATTTTATTTTTTTATCTAAATTTATAATCACTTAATCCATTTTAAATATCTGTAATGAATTTATGTTTGATAAATTAGAGAAAAATTAGTTTATAATTCGAAAGTGAAAAACCGTGAGCATTTGAAAAATATATTTATTAAATCTGTAAATTTTGAGTTTTGAGTCTTCATCATCAACCTGGAATTTACAGAAAAAAATTTCATATTTACAGTCTTTTGATCTGTAATTATTGTTCAATCTGAAAAGATAAAGTTTGAAATTCTTACATTTTAAACATGTTTTTCTATATTTTTACATTCTATCATTAAGAACTCTTCCTATTGGCGTGTTTCGATTCTTTTTTTTATTTACTTATTTTTATGAAAATTATAAACAAAAAAAATCTGTAAGTAATGTTTTTAAACGAATGTGAGTTCAATACATAAGAGACAAGTTAGGTATGATTAACAATTTTTTAATTGTGAGCACTTTAAAGTGAAATTTATCGATTTAATAAAGTTTTTAGACACATACATAATACATCTATAACAATGAATTGTTTAATGTGAGATTTTTAACAAATAATCTAAAGTAATTGAAAATTTAGTGTTTCCTTGCGCCTGTGAAATGCGACAATCTGGCTCTTGTGTATGCCTGGCTACAGTCACCCAGTTTGTTTTCAATTCGCATAAAAATATCATATAATAATATGATATAATACAATAATAAAGATGAATAATAACATATAATTATAATTTTTCAAAACTATCTAATATAATATCAGCTCCTTTGTGCTAACCCCGGCGGACCGGCCGAACGCAAACATTACGCTACAGCGTAACGGCAAAGTAATGGTAAAGTAATGGTAAAGTAATATGGCATTATAATTGATAAAAGAAACAAAATTAATATGTAAGCTGTTGCAATTATAATAAAGCGTTAAAATTTACGTTAAATGGCCATGCCGTCATTGCAACAACTTGCTTTCTCATCGTTAAAAAATAAAAAAACAAAGTGGCTGTCATTCAAGCCAGGCCCCTGCAGACTGGCAACCCACTTGAAGCCCCGTTAACGGGTTGCCAATATGCAGGGGCCCGACTGCAATGACAGTCACTATGTTTTTTTATTTTTTAACGCTGCAAAAGCAACTTGTTACAATTACGGCATGGCCATTTAACGTAAATTTCAACGTTTTATTATAATTGCAACAGTTTACATATTAATTTTGTTTCTTTTATCAATTATAATGCCATATTACTTTACCATTACTTTACCATTACTTTACCGTTACGCTGTAGCGTAATGTTTGTGTTCGGCCGGTCCGCCAGGGAAGAAAGTTTTAATCTTTTTCGTAACTTACTTAATAAATAATAATAAATTGGGAAAGTAGATATTTGTCAAATATTTCTAAAACCATTCTGAAAAATTTGGGTATGTTCATTAAAAAGAAAAAGTTCTTTTATATAAGGCTGTTGGGTAGAAGTTCTAGCCTCATAATTCAATTGCTTCATTTTATTCCATAAATACTAGCAATTATACATATTTTTTAAATACCAAGTAGTACTCTTTTTTTTACTAGAAGTTTGTATGAAAAAGGAAAAACAGTTTATACTTACATAATTTTTGCGTAATATCTAACTATTGTAATTTTCACGTTACTTGAGGTTTATACCATTTGAAAAATAAAATTTTATTTAACGCAAGAATCATAATATTAAACAATTGTTCCCATTCCGTTCACACGCTTTTGTTCTCAAAATAAAAGTATAACGCTTAGTGTCTGAAAAAGTTTCATTCTAGTATTTATTATATGTAGTCAAATGAGCCTTATGAAAGAACATAAAAAATACGTACCCAAATTCTTCAGAAAGGTTTTAGAAATATTTTACAAATATCCAGTTTAAAAATTTATAATTATTTATTAATTTTTTTAATTTAAAAATTTAAACTCTGTGTTATATTTTAATGGTGAGTTACGAAAAAGATTAAAACTTCCTTACCAGCTATAAGGAAGATATTATAATTATATTATATTATTATAAAATTATAATTATTACAATTTGATATTATTATAAAATATATATATTAGATTAATATTTATTATTGTATTGTATCATATATTATTATATTATAAATTCCTCTAAGGCCTAAGCGACGAAGACACGCTACTTGCAGATTTTAAAGCGAATTGAAGCTGGACCGGATGACTGCAGCCAGCCATACATAATAGCCAGAGTGTTGCATTTTATAGGCACAAAAACAAACAATTTTCGATTTCAAAAAAAAAAAGTCAACAAGAACATTTTTTGGAAAAAGCTCTCTGTGTTGGCCGGCATAATTCCCGTTAAATTATATCGTAAAAATCTTACGTTAAATAATTAATCCTTGTAGACTTGTATTTATATCCTTGATTTTTGGAAATTTTGTATTTCAAGGCTTTTAATTTGTAATTATTTTTTTAATCTGGAAAGCTAAATTTTGAAATTGTTAAATTTTAAACATACTTTTCCATATTTTTACATTTTTTCATTTCGAATGCTTTCATTTGGAATTTTTCAATTCTTTTTTTTATATTTTTTTATTTAAAATTTTAATGAATGAATCCCTGAGAATGTATGTTAAAAGAATGTCAGTTCAATACATGAGAGAAATTGTGAGTAGTCGAAAATTAAATTTGTTGAATTTTTTAAGCTTGATTTTCGTCATCATCATCATAACGAGCTTCCATCATCAGCTTGGAATTTTACTTATTTTTCATATTTATAATCTTGAATTTTGAAAATTTGTTATTGCAAGCCTTTACAGAGTGTTAAGAGATCAGGCAATTTGAAATTCCCGCTTTTTTTCTCCGTCAATTTTTTCCCCCAGTCAAATTAAAGATATTTTTTTGTGATTTTTGGTACTAAACGTATACATAGAAATGAAAATTTTAACATAATATATATTTGCAAAATGCATATTGTAAAGAAAATATTTATTTTCATCATACCTCAATTGAAAATTCGACTTTCGATGTCTGTGGAGCGGGTCGAAAATCGAACTTTCAACCCTAGGGAAGAAAGTGACAGATAAATATAAATAGCGGTGTTTTATACAATGGTTACATTTTCAACCAGTAAATATGGTTTTCTGACAAAAAATTACCTGTTAACCAAATAGTTGAATATTTTACGAAAACAGGGAAATCTTCAACTTTCCTACAATTGTTATTGTTATTTAATTCGTAATTATTCTTCAATCCGAAAGGCTACAATTTAAAATTGTGACATTCGAAACCAGGGTGTTCCCCCGGCCAATCTGAAGATGTCTTTTTTTTATTTTTCCCTCGATTTTTCCTCAACCACAGACTGAAGTTATAAATATATTGATCGAAATGCATTACCGATCACAAGTATGACACTATTTGTTTATCGATAATTGCTTAAGTTCTTATAGTGTTAATTACATTAAAGTTGAATATTTTTATCTTTAATAGGTTGAATGTTATTAGAATTTTCTGTAAAAGAAGCGAGGATGAATTTATTTTGTCAATTATTTAAAACGATATTACTAAAGTAGTGTAAATTTCAATGTTTTCTTATAATTTAAATCTATAAAATTAGAGAAACTAATCAACATTATTATTGTGAAAATTTATGCTTGCATGATGCAAAATTTAATGTTGAAACAAAAATGTTGGAAAAATTTAATATTTGAAAAAAAATATATATTTATGTTATTATTATAGCTAGAATGATATTTCTTGGAATTTGTTCAACTTTTTTGTAGACACCTTCTAAAATATATTTTAAGCATTTTATAATAGCAAATGGAAATTAAATGCATTCAAAATGAATAAAAAGCAATCAAATTGGAGTCACGATTACTGGGATGTTTACCTTACATTAAATTTTATTTAAATTTTGAGAAAACATTGAAAGCTTAATTATTTTTGCAATATCTTCTTAAATAATTGACAAAATGCCTTTATCCTGGTTGGTTTTATAGAGAATTTTGATGGCTTACAACATATTTAAAAGAAAAAAATAACTCTTATACAATTAAGATTTGAAAAATTCCTGGATTTTTCCATTTTCCCGTTCCGCTAGATGGCCAGATACCCTGTAAATATGCTTTTCCATAGATTTTCACATTATTTGACTTCACATACTTCAATTTGGAATTTTTCGATTCCAAAAGGTTCAGCTTGGCTTTTTTTCATTTTGGTTATTTTGAATTCCAAATTGATTTACATTTTTTTGTGAATGTAAAATGGATTTTTAATTACCTCTGGATGAAAAACAGGTCTTTCGTGCATTCCATGAACTGGCCACTCCTTCCATTCCATTGCATCCTGAATAGTTGGAGCTTGATAAGTGGCACCCACAGTATAAAGTTTTCGTGTTACGGATCTGGTATTCATGTAAGGTGTAGAGGATAATTTCACTCTTTTAGCTGGCTCTGAATTTGGGAAATTTTCTTTTCTTTTTGCTGAAAGCAATCTGTGCCTTGGATTCACGAAATCCTCGTCCAAATTCTTCTTTGATACTCGAGTCGGATTTCGACGAACTTCCACTAATCTGTGAACAAAAAAAATAAATTAAAATCCAAAATTTAATACAGTATATTGTCTCATTTTTAATTTCTTCAAGTCAAAAAAAGTTTGAGTTTTATTCTGATAATCAGAATTCGAAAAGATACCGGTGAAACCTGTAGAGGTTGTTTATAAATTGTCAATATTAATTCTAAATGATTCCTTCCGAACAAATCCGAAATCATCCGAATCATTCCGGAATCTGTATCCAAACCAATCCGAGTTAATTCGAACTAATCCGAAATTTTTTTTACATTCCGTTCGATCCAAATCGGACAAAAATTAATCCGACTCAATCCGGTTCAATCCGAAATTCCAATCTGAATGAATCCGAACCAAATTTTTAATCCGAATGAATCCGAACTCGGATTGACCAAAAACAATTTTCAATCCGAATGAATCCGAGTTCGGATTGAATCGGATTCATTCGGATTGAAAATCGTCTTTGGTCAATCCGAGTTCGGATTCATTCGGATTGAAAATTTGTTTCGGATTCATACAGATTCCGGAATGATTCGGATGATTTCGGATTGGTTCGGATGGAATTCCTATCCGATACTTTCGCCAGAAGTACGAAAATTAATTATTCGACCTTAAAAGAAAGTTCCATATAATACTAAACAAAAATGATGGTTAATTTAGCAAAATTAAAAAGAAAACTTTCAATATTACTCATAACTTATAACATACTTATTATTTTATTCACTTCAAAAATAATTAAGAAATGTATTATTACGTAATACAGTATCCGATTATTATTTTAATATTTTTATACAAAATTTTGAAAATTCTGAAAACAAGACCACATGAAAGTTACTCAACAAACATTTTTGTTTTGCACTACACTTTTCCTGTAAAAGCAAATTACATTTAATGACATGAGAAATTATACAGAAATGATAAGAGTTTTAAACATTGTCAAAAATTAAAATGAAATCCAGTGTTAAAAAACAGTTCAACTTCAAGGTTATTAAACGAAAAAATACATTGACGGCAAAATTTGTCATCGGAGTCAAAATTTTCCTAAATTAAAATCAATGATTAAAAAGCAAAAGTAAAAATAAAATGTACTTTTTGTTCCGTTTTTGTCGCTGAACTCGTTTCGCATTTTCCATTGAGGCACCGGGAGTTCTGTTGCCGCTACTGGTGGTTTCCGGCAATTCTGTCGGTGGTTTCCGCTGATCCATAATCCCGTGGTGAAAGTTGTTTTTATTATCCCGTTTTATCAAAACAGTACCCGGAGGCAACGCATAGGTTTGCATATTTTTCTTAAAATTCTGGCTACTAGTCGATTGCGAATATTCATTGCCATGTAGATTGTAGATGGTCGCTCGGGGGCGAGTCGATTTTCAATTGTCGAAGGAGCGCCATCTTAGATTTTCGATCGCTCAGTTCGATAACCTGTAGATTGGATTGGCGTTACTTTTAATTCTTTTCATACTTCTCACCATGGATCATGCTTCCCACTTCCCACCACTTGCTCCATTTCGCCCAATTTCGCCGGTTCGTAATCTCCCATAATCTCCGTATTATTTTCCATTTCTAACCTCTTTGGATTAGAAAGAGAGAGAGAGTAGAATAATTCTGTCAATTCATACGAGTGGATGCGGAGCACTTCAGCACTTGGCCAATTGGCTCTAGTAGAGATCCTCAAGGGAGAGTTGAGACACGTTTCCCCCTCCAATGCTCGCCGCTGTACCGGAACTCGATATTTCACAGCGGCGCGAAAAGTTTGAAAAATGACGTGTAGCACGCGAGCGAGCATCGAGAAATTTTCGTGTTTAAGCAAAAGGATCAAAAAATGAAAACTGCGTAATGCAGGCCCATTATTTATTATAAATCATTTTTCTCAATTTATTTATATTGAAGCTATGATGTGTGAAGTGTGATATGCGAGTTTTGTGATTAATGAAGAAGTGAAAAAGAGGTTGTGTATAACCTACTTTCCGAAGAGAAAAATATTGAAAATATTTTTGTGACATATAAGTGTTTTGCAAAAATGGTAAATTGCTGTATTTTATACTGCAATAATTGATCTAAAAACGGGTTTTTCTAGAAACAAATTCCGTGAGATCCGAAACTTCGAGAATTGTGGATTCAGAATATCAATCGAGCAGATTGGAAAGCAAGTGACAAATCATGAAAGATGCAATTCCAACATCATTTCAGAGTTCACCAGTGAGGAAAAGAAAATTAATTAACACTGCTTTTGTGAAATTGAACAAATCTTCATCCTTTCCTACAATTTATTTTTACTTTCTTTGTATGTATAACCTTTAGGTTAATTATCCAACCAAAACTTTGCTTCCAACCTACAAAATGTATTTATTTAACAAATATCATTTATGGAAATTTGTATAATATATGTATATGTCTGAAAGTGATATCTAATAACATTTCATTTATTTTAAATGTTTAATTCAACAATATTCTCTTTTTTTGTATTAAATCTGTTGTGGAGTGAACACTCTATTTGAAAATCGCGCCATTTTTAGAATAGCGGGTTCCGGTACAGCGGCACCAATCAGAATTTGAGTAACCCGTGTCTCAACTCTCCCTTGAGGATCTCTAGGCTCTAGTGTAGAGATGGGGAGTGACGTCAAATGACGCCGACCGCTTCAGTCATCTGACCGATTTCCCGTCATCTGACTGTCTGACCGGACATTTTGGAAAAAGTGGAAATCATCTTATAAATAGTTATTGGAATGTTCTTTAATGAATGGTGTAAGATGAAAACTAATACGGAACAATTTTTTATGAAATTACAGGCTGTTAATCTCTTCAGACGGACAATTTCTTCGATTTGCGTGATTGTAGAAAAACATAACCTACAAAAATCATTCGCAATTAAGTCACAAAAGTTTATGGCAAATAAGATTTGTTTCTTTCAGGAATAAATCTAATCAAATGACTGAACGCTATTTTGAATTTTACGTTATGGCATTTTTATATTGTTGTATTATATTGTAGATTACATTTATATCTATTACAGGGATCAATTTATAGTGAGAGGGAAGAAAACTGGAAACGCCAAAAATTACAGGTTGAAATAAAAGGATGGAAAGGATAATTCCATAAACCTATCTGTTTGGTGGTGCTGTCAAAACCATATTATGGTTTTTATTGTAGTATAAGGTTTTTATTCTGCAAGTTTTTTTTTTAGTTTCAAAGTTCTCACGAAGCTACACAAATTCGTATAGCTTATTCTTAACAAAATAAAGATACCTGGCCTCTCAGTGTATAATAATATTTATCATTATTACACTTAATTCTGTCGTTGAAAAATCAACTGTTTTGTAGAAACTTCAACCATTTTTTTTTCTTTCTTTCCTGAAAAACCTTTGCTGCTTGAAAATTCAACAATTTTATTGAAAATTCACCTCTTTAGGTAGAAAATTAACTTTGTTAACTGAAAATTTAACTATACAAGTATACATCTTTGTCTGACAATTGATCGTTTTTAATTGAAAATCAACTATTGCATTTCTTATTGAGAATTCATCTTTTTTGGTTGAAAATTCAAATACGTGGTTGAAACTTGAACTACTTTGTTAAAAATTAATTTTTTTTTTTTGAGATTCACCACTTTAATTGAAAATTCAGCTCTTCGATTCAAAATTAATTTTTTAAATAAAAATTTGTCTTTTCAGTATGAAATTAATCTTATTGGTTGAAAATTCATATTTTTTGTTAAAAATTTTCAAGTTTTATGGATAAGTCATCCTTTTTGGTTGAATATTGTTCTTTTTGTGGGAATAATATCAACTATTAGATGTTTTGTCAACTGAATTTAACTTGATTAGAAATTTGAAAATGTATCGGCCCGAAAATTTTGAGCTTATATGTTTAAAATAGCTTTTTGCAGTCCCGAACATTGAAGTTTTCTTTAAATTTTTAACACCTTAGTCTAATGATTTTGAATTTAAAAGCGTTTTAATTTGGATTTTCCAAAAACATAAAAATGCGTTATTTCGAGGCTCTCCAGAAACAATTTTACTGCTACAAATTAAAAACTAAAAATGTAAAAGCTTCAGCTATTCAAATTTAAGCTAATAATTAATTCCTGAATTTTAAACGATGCTTCAATTAGAAATTCTCTCATTTCTGAAGTTTCATTGAAATAATTCTTTACACGTTTTTAATTTAACAATGCTTTGATTCTTAAGATTTTCATTCAGATATTGTTTGATTTTGAACAAGTTATCTAAATTGTAAAGAAAAGAGAATCCTAAACTGCAATTTGAAGTGTTATGAAATTACAGTCGAGCAAGTATTTTTGAATTTTTTAAATAAAATAAAAATAATTTTGAATTTTGTTATCATGAAATTAATCTAATGTTAACCTTTTCCTACCTTGCAATTATTCAAGTATACAGGATTTTAATTTAAAATTGTACAATTATGAACAATTTAAATTTGAAACGACAATAAGAGGTTGAACTATTTATTTTTAAGCATAAGTTGTACAATTTTGAACGATTTAAATTAACCCCAAATAGTTTTGAATTTTGTTAAGATAAGATTATTCCAAACTAAATTTTATACCATTTATTGGATGATAAAACTCACACAAAATCATCGTTTTGGCTTCTTTTTTTAAAAAAGTGTACTTTTTAGTTTTCAAGATTTGAAAACTGTTCATGTTTAATAGGTTATGTTCATTAAAAGCAACGAGATACAATCACTTTTTACGTATTTATTCCTTTTTCTTCACTTTTTTTTATAAAACAAATTTCGTTTTACTAATAGAAGGGTTTTTTGTCGTTTGTATCTATGATATTAATTCAATTTTTCGCGTAATAACATGATTTCCACTTTTTCCACTTGTCCGGTCAGGTGACAGTCAGATTACCGGAAATCGGTCATCTGACGGTCACTCCCCATCTCTACTCTAGTGATGCAATATCGATATCTAAATATCGGAAATATCGATATTCTTCACCCGATATATCGATATTCTCGATATCTCCATTCTGATATATCGATATTTTGTCCCAAAACGATATTTTCGGCTCACGCCACGTGTAACAGAAAAAAATTGTTTTATCAAACTTTTACCTACATGAATAGTTTTATCACTTTTATTTGTTATAATATATCTAGAAGATTTCCAACATTTCCAATAAATGTATTCAAGCTCTATCACCTCAAAATTGAATTGCCTCATTTTACTCAATAAATACTAGCATACATTTTTTTTAAATAATAAACGGTACTCCGTTTTCAAATAGAAGTGTGTATTCAGAGGGAAAAACTCTTTACTTCAATCGGTTTTGCGTAAAAGAACTTTTTGAATATTTAGGCTAGTTGAGGTAACCATTCGAAAATTTCATTTTATACAAAAATTAATTTTTTCAATAAATAATCCTTAATTGGTCATTTAAGAATACCCAGTCGTTTGTTGACTGATAATCCATTGTTCAAACAATTTTAATTTGTTTAAATATTTGGTTTTTTCAGTTAGCTTGCGAAATAAACGGATTTTCTAGACTTTATTAGTTATTTGATCAATGATAACTATGAAATGATTTGTTAAAATAATTATACAATTATTTGAATAATACGTATTTTTTAAGATATATATTTTACCTAAAAAAAGCAGGAGAAACATTTCATCTCACTAAATTTTCGACAAATGTTGATATTTTTAAGTACCAATTTGTTTATTATGAATACTCGTAGATGTATAAACGAATTTAAATTGTTTAAACAATTTTTTTGTTTACATATTTTATTTTTGCTATTTTTCGAAAGATTGACATATTTTTATGTTCTACTTTGTTTTTGAAGAATACTCATAAATGTTTAAAAAAATTTAAATTGTTAAAAAAATGTAATTGTTTAAACATCTACAAGTATCCATAATAGACAAATTAGCACTTAAAAATATTGAAATTTGTCGAAAATGTAGGAATATATAATGTTTCTCTTGCTTTTTTTTCAGGTAAAATATATACTTGAACAAATACGTATTATTTGAATAATTACAAAATTGTTTCAACAAATTATTTTATTGTTATTATTGATTGAATAACTCATAATGTCTAGAAAATACGTTCATTTCGCGAGTTAGCTGAAAAAAAATATTTAAGCAAATTGAAACTGTTTAAACAATTGAATATTAGTTAACTAATGACTGGGTATTCTTTAATTACTAATCAATGATTATTTATGTGAAAAAACTTATAAAAAGCGTCAATTAACCGCAATATTACGTAAAATTCAAATTTGTCACTTATGGGGTTTTCTTTGGAGAAACATAAGAGAAGCTTAAAATTATTCAACCTCAAAATTCATAGCACGTAATTATTTGTAACATATTATCGCGTTTAATTATTAGATTTACAAGAAGCTGACTTTTTCCCATGTTAAATCAATGGTAAATTTCATGGTCTTTGCGCCACCCCTAAGTATTAAGCCATTTTGCTCAAATTTGGAGATTTTTTTCGCATTCGAAGAAAAGTGGAGGATGAGAGCAGAGAAATTCGAAAAGTGAAAAATAAGAATGTGCATGTTCTAATGGACTTTAATCGTCTGTAAAATATTTTGAATTAATATGCTTCTTGAATGAATTGGTAAGCGCTCTCGAAATATGCCTAATTAATATATTCAATTACAGTTTAAAAATATTTATCTCAAAATTTGACAGACTTTCTCAACAACTTATAAAATAAATTATTTTTTTTCTATACATGTTATAATTCACAGCCATAGTGAAAAAAATGCCTTATTGGAAACACTTTATCCAAGTCGATAAAATCCAGGCATACTGCAAACTTTGTGATAAAGTGCTATTCAGAGATGGAAATATGGTTTCTTAAGTACCAGTCAAAATAATAGACTCTGAAACTCTTATTACTTGACTAAAAAACTTGTTCTACGATATTCCACAAATGAAACTATGGACAAGTTCCCAATGAAACTTGTACTTTTTTAAATAATACCTAAAAATCGTTGACGATATCACATTTTTTGACGTTCATGCGTTTTTTTAAAATTTTGTATGGGTTTTTATAAATAAAAATTGACTACAAATTATAAAATCCAAAAACAATCTATATTCAGTAGCCTAAATTATTAAATTGAATAAGTAAATTTACTTTTTTAATTAAAAAATTAAAATATCGATATTTTATCGAGATATCGGTAATTTTGACCGATATATCAGTCGTATCGATATTTTTATGTCCGATATATCAATATCGGTCATATCGATATTTTCGTTTCGATATTGCATCACTACTTGGCTCCCAAACTATGCCTTCCCGGCTTCCCCCTTCATTGACCCACAGCTCCTCCATGGTTCATTCCAATCGTTCCAGTTCCAGGGTAATGGCAAAGTAATGGTAAAGTAATATGGGCATATGGCATTATAATTAATAAAAGAAGCAAAATAAATATGTAAACTGTTGCAATTATAATAATACGTTGAAAATTATGTTAAATGGCCATGCCGTAATTGCAACAAGTTGCTTTTTTAGCGTTAAAAAGTAAAAAACAAAGTGGCTGTCATTGAAGTCGGGCCCTGCATGTTGGCAACCCGCTAGCAGCAGCTTCAAGCGGGTTGCCAATATGCAGGAGCCCTACTCCAATGACATCCACTTTGTTTTTTTTTTATTTTTTAACTCTGAAAAAGCAACTTGTTGCAATTACGGCATGACCATTCAACGTAAATTTTAACGTATTATTATAGTTGCAACAGTTTACATATTTATTTTGCTTCATTTAATAATTATAATGCCATCCCTGCAAGAATAGTAAAATTCAAAAGTATTGGTTCGCATTCACGATTTCTTTCCGTGAAGTCTGTTATGTGTCAGTTTGGCATTTGGAGGTTAGCCGAAAACGTTTAAATGCGATACTTCTTATATAACATTAAATTTCTGAATGCGTTTGAATACGAAAGATAAAAATTTTTGCACGCAATGCTTAATGCGAGACTTCAGGTTCATTTTAATGCTTTCTAATGCGACCGAATGAGATAAAATTTCAGAGCGAAATGAAAATTGTTTGAATCGAGAATTCGCATTACTTTGAATCCTTTTGAAAGCGAAAGAATGAGACTCATTTTTTGAGCGAGGTAAAAACTTTTCAATGCGAAATGTCGCATTGGTTTAAATTTTGCAAATTCCAAAAGTTATTGGAATACTTGTGAATGCGTAACCGCGGATTAAAATTTTATTCAATATTTTATAAAGTGTTTATATATTTAATCATATTTATATATTTATTTTACATTATTATTTTTTTTACAATAAACAGGAACCTCTTGATTTTTTTATAATCTCGAGATTATAAAAAAATCAAGCTTAATATTTAGATCTCGCATTCGGCGTCTTGAAGTTTAATGCATTCAAAATGTCAATACATTTCAATACTTTTCAATACGACGTTTTTTGCAGGGGTGGCATTATAATGGCTTTTTTAGTGTTAAAAAATAAAAAACAAAGTGGCTGTCATTGAAGTCGGGCCCTGCATGTTGGCAACCCGCTAACGGCAGCTTCCAGCGGGTTGCCAGTATGCAGGAGCCCCACTCCAATGATATCCACTTTGTTTATTTTTTATTTTTTAACTCTGAAAAAGCAACTTGTTGCAATTACGGCATGGCCATTTAACGTAAATTTTAACTTATTATTATAGTTGCAACAGTTTACATATTTATTTTGCTTCTTTTAATAATTATAATGCCATATTACTTTAGCATTACGCAGTAGCGCTGTAGCGTAATGCTTGCGTTCGGCCGGTCCGTCAGGGTGTCTCTATTTTGTTAAGAATAAGCTATACGAATTTATTTAGTTTCTTGAGAACTTTAAAAAAAAAACTTGAAAAATAAAAGCCTGATAAGTACAATCAAAGCCAGAATATAGTTTTGACAGCACCAGCGAAAATTTTTCCATTTCGCGTAAGTTCAGTTTTACGGAGTCGCTTCATGTTAAGATAGGTTTATTGAATCATCCTTTCCAAGCTTTTATTTCAACCTGTAATTTTTGGCATTTCCAGTTTTCTTTTCTATCACTAAATTGATCCCTATAATAAATATAAAAATGTCATCTACAATATAATAAAACAAGATAAAAATGCCACAACGTAAGATTCAAATTAGCGTTCAGTCATTCAGTTACATTTAATCCTGAAAGAAACAAATCATATTTTATGTCTTAATTCTGAATGATTTTTGTAGGTTCCCTAATAGCACGGAACGTTCCTGGAACGTTCCCGGAACGTTCCATGGGAACTTTCGGAACGTTCCAGCGGAACGTTCCAGGAACGTTCCAGGGAGGTGTAAAATGTCCGCCGTTTGGGAACGTTCCAGGAACGTTCCACTGGAACGTTCCAAACATAAATTAACGTTATTGTTATTATTATCAATAAAAAACGCGTAAAACCTAAGTGATAGGTCAAAATCGATGTCAATTTATGATACGGATATCATATTATAGTTTAGTATATGCGGTACTCAAAATTCAAAAATGACATCCATTCTTACCTATCTCTTACGGTTTACGAGATAATTGTTGTTAAAAACAACAATAATGGAAGGTTCCCCTCAGGTCCCAGTGGAACGTTCCTGGAACGTTCCACTGGAACGTTCCCAAGGGCGGACATTTTACACGTTGCGGGAACGTTCCTGGAACGTTCCAGTGGAACGTTCCGAAGGTGCCCGCGGAACGTTCCAGGAACGTTCCCGGAACGTTCCGTGCTATTAGGGTTGTATCTCATTAAAATCACGCAAATCGAAGAAATTGTCCGTCTGAAGAGATTAACAGCCTGCGATTACATCAAAAATAGTTCTGTTTTTGTTTTCATCTTACATTATTTAGTAAACAATATTTCAATAACTATTTATAAGATGATTTCCACTTTTTCCAAAATGTCCGATCAGAGTAGACAGTTAGATAACGGGAAATCGGTCAGATCACGGAAGCGGTCGGCGTTATTTGACGCCACTCCCCATCTCTAGATGTAGGTCCATGAAACTTTGGTCCCATGAAAAATTTCATGGAATATTGGGGCGCAATTCAAAATTGAAATTAAAAACAATTCTTGTAATTTAAATGAATAATTATTGAAAAATGCACAAGAATGTACATCAATTGTACAACTTCTGATTTCAGACAATAACAAAATTTATAACACATACATTTTTCAAATAACAGTTTATTTTCTTTGACTTCCAAGGAATAACTTATATTTTACAAAACGTTTAATTTCAAAAGTATAAAATCAGAATTTTTATTATTTCTATACATTCTTGTTCATTTTTCAATAATTATTTATTTAAATTACAAGAATTGTTTTAAATTACAATTTTGAATTGCTCGCTAACTGCGGCCAACCAGTACGCAGCCCGAACGCAAGCGCAGTAGCAAAAGACGCCAACATTGGCATCACTGATTGGGGGTCTCCCGTCTCTTGAAACATTTCAATGTTTCAATTATGGCGGCGGGAAAATTCAAACTGATAAAATAAAAAAAAAGGTATTTCATGTTGTGATGGCAGCGGGCAAGATATCTGCACGCCGAGGGCTACGCAATAATACCAATTGCAGGGGACAAAACTTGAATACATTCTCATCCTGATGAGAAGGTATTAGTTTTATGTAAAATTTTACTTAGTTTTCATGAAATCTCCACATTTTGAGACCCCCTGAGTCAGAAAAAAACGATTTTTACGAAGGTGTCTATCTGTAGTCTGTCGTATCGTGTAGGCACGATATTTTTAGAAATATTGATCAGCTTGGATTGTGCTTTGGCAAACTTTTTTAAGGCCTAAAAAGAAAGAACGAGTTCTTTAACCAGCTATTTTGGATGAAAATTTAAAAAGTTGGAACATTTTCAAAATTTTTGAGAACATTACTTTTAAGATTGAAAAATTCTATGTGCTCTATTCTATGTGTTCTATATACAAATGAAAATTTGAAGCTATATGATTATCATAACTTTTTGAATTTTCTTGAAAAAATAAAAAATTTAAATTTTGATCCCACGAAAAATAATAAACAATCAAAAATTCCATCTTACGTTCAAATTATGCAGGATAAAAAAAAAGGTATCACGTATTTTATGAATGACCCCTAATTATTTTTGGATAAGACGCGTAGTTTTTCTTCTAATCGTGAACAATAACATTTCAAATAAACGAATTAAATTTTTGGAAAAAATACAAGCTACAATACAATTTCCAATGACAAAATTGTTTCCAAAACTGTTCTGAAAATTTGCTTTTAACCTTTTTTTTTCACGAGACACGTGATGAGAATGTGCTCGTTAAAGCCGACGGAGCTTTGACAAAAGGGAATTCACAATCACTAAATTTCAGTTGTCGATGGTTAGACCTTTAATTTTAAAAGTCCTATGCAAAAATGTAGCGCGAATCGCGAGATACAACAGGTTGGCGAGCTGCGCGCATAGCGCGCGATCAGAATGTGTCTGCGAGGCGGGCACTTTTTTTTTTTTTGTAATTTGGAGGAAAATGAATTTGCACCATAAGTGTATAGGTGGTTCTTTATACTCAGTGAACATTTTTTTTCGAATTTATTTGGTCTCACTCTCCATTTTTACTCGAATGCCCAAAAAAAAATCTTCAAATTTGGGCGAAATAGGTTAATATTTAGGAGTCGCGTAAAGACCATAAAGTTTCCCGTTCATTTAACATCGGAAAAAATCAGCTTTTTGTAAATCTAATATTGAAACGTGATGAAATGTTACAAGTAATCCCGCATTTCCACTTTTATGAGTCCTCAAGAGAAACCCCCGAAAGTGTCAAATTTGAATTTTACTTAATTTTGCGATTTATCAACGCTTTTCGAATTTTTTTAAAAATGATCATTAATGGATCATTTGAGAATACAGAGTTGTATGTAAACTGAGTTTCAACTGTTTAAACAATTTTAAATTGTTTGAATGATTTTTTTCAGATAAATAGTGAAATATCCTATATTCTAGACATTATGAGTTCTTTAATCAATGATAATGTGTGTTTGTTCAAGTATATAACATACCTGAAAAAGCAGGAGAAACATTTTATCTCACTAAATTTTCGACAGACTTTAATATTTGCAAGTACTTATTTGTTTTCTAATAATAAACAGAAATGTTTAAACAAAATGGAAACTTCATGGTCTTTGCGGGACCCCTAAATATTGACTGATTTCAAACAAATTTGGAAGAGATTTTTTTGGGCATTCGAATAAAACTGGGGGGTGATACCAAAGAAATTTGAAAAGTGAAATATAAGGGCTACCCTAGTATATATGGATATTACTTTTTATTTTTAAAAAGATATTCAATTCAATTAGATAATAAAATCATAATAAATTTTTCAAAAATCGATTTTATTATCCAATTGAATAGCGTTCGAAAAATACAAAATAAAGTCGGAATACACTTATGTTGGAAAATAATGATTTTCGAACTTATTAAAAAAATAAAGTTTTTGTCCAATGCAATTGCTATTATTGTTCGGCCCTCGGCATGCAGACATCTTAGATTTCCCCTGCCCAACCTGAAATACCTAATCCTACCTATCTGACCCTGAAGGCCAATTAAGGGCCCTGGTAATCGAGTGTAAATCGCAAAAGTCAGATTCAGGCCAAACGGTGTAGCCATTTTGTTTGATTTTTTGTATACATACTCTAAAGAGTATAAAGACTCGCGGTACAGTTCGCTTTTTTTGAAAGAATTCTATTTTTCATGTAAAAATTAAAAGAAATAATTTCTCCTCGACTTCATTTAGGGGTGAACACACCATATACGAAAACGAGGGGCCCCTACCCAAATGAGTGGGTGAATTCCCAAAAGGTTGTGTGGATGTAAGTGGTTGGGGGTGGATAATATCATGAAATGCAGACTTTAAATAAAATTAAACTGTAAACAATGTAATATCTTATAATCACTTCGCCCCCCAATTCTCCCTTACGAAAAAGAAGAATTCGAAAAGCATTGGAAAATTATTGAAGTATAGAATTGAAGTAGCATTGGGAAAGCATGCTGAAATCATTCTTTTATCATTCGCTCACTGAACGCTATTTTCACAGACGATGCTTTGATAAAATTCTGTCCGACCGCTAAGGTCTTTTCTACTGAACTGAAAGGTATGCATGCATGGGAGGGTGGTCCGAAAATGCATTTGAATTTTCATGCATATCGCCCGGAACTTTTTTTTGAATCCACTCAACAATAAATCCTTTTTTTAGTTTTGAAAGAAATGATATTTTGAGGTGGTGCAAGCCCCATGAAGTTTAACACGAATTTCTTATTAGAAAAAAAGGCGTTTTTGTAAATTTTATTCAGAATCGTCAATATTAGCAGAATCGAATTGAAACCAAACATTTCTCTTCACAATTAACCATAGAATATGAATAAAATATTACTTTATAAATAGCACGCCTATAAGTCGGTTCTATAGGGTACCAAAAAACCCCATAATTGAAAAAATAGGTTTTATGAGTTTTTGACTAAGTATGGCTAATTATGATTCTTTTGCATATTTTTCATATTGCATATTTTTTTTAAAATTGTTTGTAATACATAAAACGCTACTTTATACTGATAATAAGTATTTACATAGAAAGTTGAAACAATTTAATTTTTTCTTCAACATTTTTTTTTCCTAATAGCACGGAACGTTCCAGGAGCGTTCCCGGAACGTGTAAAATGTCCGCCGCATGGGAACGTTCCGAACATATATAGCGCAGTATATGCGGTACACAAAACTCAAAAATTGATATCCATCCTTACCTATCTGTTGCGGTTTACGAGATAATTGTTGTTAAAAATAACAATAATGGAAGGTTCCCCTCAGGTCCCAGTGGAACGTTCCGAAGGTGCCCGCGGAAGGTTCTAGGAACGTTCCCGGAACGTTCCATGCTATAAGGGTTGTACATTACATGACAATATACAAGCTCTCTGTATGAAAAAGAAGATGATTTTTTAACTACAGTTATAAATTTTAAAGTGGGAGTCAATTTTTCAGTTTAAAAAATTAATAGATTTTCAAAGAAACACAATTATTTTTAAAAAATAGTTATATTTTCAAGCAACCAGATGAATTTTCAAGTAAAAGGAAGAATCCCTGTAAGAAATGACTTTTTAACCAAATTGTTGAAGTTGTAAGGAAGTAGAATATTTTTAAGCAACAGCGATGAATTTATGATCAACGAAACAGCTGATGACTTGAAAACCAAAAAGGAAACTTTAAAAAAAATTCTTCACTTTTTTAAAGGAAGTAGGCTAAGTTTTGAAAAAACAGTGAAAGTTTCAATACAAAATATTAATTTTCAAGGTATAAGAATTATTTTATACTGAAAAATACGAATTTTCAATGAAATAATTCAAGTTTCAACTGAAAATGATTAATTTTTCAGAAAATAGTTCAATTTTCTAGCAAAGAGATGAATTGTAAATACAAATTATGCATCTTCAGTCAGAAAATTAATGTTTAACAAAGTAGTTCATCCTTTTTGTACAAGCTCTCAGGTAAAACAAAACGCAGCGCTAGTTGTTCCGCTGACCTCGCAGCGCTTCTCTCTCGCCCCCTTGGACCATCTTATCCGGTCTTTCGGGATGCGGTAAAGCGGGATCCCAGTATAGTTTTTATAGGTTACAGTTGGGTTAGTTTCGCCTGGTTTCATCATGCGTTTCGCGAATTTGTGAATACACCGGCTCGAGGTTTTTTTGTATTAAAAAGGGCTCAAGTCCGGTAACATGTAAGCAGTGTTGGTTTCTATGTAGAAATTTGGTTGATTTTCGTAGATATTGTCTATTTCAGCGATCAGTAACTCTTCTAATGGATTAACCGGAGCACTTCAAACTTATTTTGGTCAATACAAATTTTATTTAATTTTTATTATTGAACATTTTAAAAAAATGTCAAGCTTTCTCTCTATCATTAAAAAAAATTTAAAAAAAGGTCCTGTGGAATATATCCGCCGCTTGAGAACGTTCCGGGAACGCAGGAACGTTCCACTGTAACGTTATAAATGAAAATTACCGTTATTGTCATTATTATCAATAAATATCGCGTGAACCGTCAAATGTAGGTTAAAATCGATGTCAGTTTATAATTTTCAAGTCACAGAAACTCTCGGGGACGAAGTATGTTGTTAGTAGATAGGAAGAAATTCGACAGCATGTACCTGCATCAGTTTTCGAAAGTAAAGAAAGATTTTCATCTTTAAATAAAGTTTACATATTTTATTGAATATTCTCATAGGAAAAAATATCACGAAATTTTTCGATGAGCTGTATGAAAAATTGTTATTAAATTCGGTCAACGTCACGATTCTGACACCTTCATCCGTTAATAACTCAATAATCCTTCATATAAAAACAGGTAACCTGCATTGGTCCAGATCATGATAGTCGCCATTTTGTAATAATGATACGCTAACGAACGTCGGATAGCGGAAAAAGTAACTTATTTTTATAATAAAAGTTTGATTTTTCTTTGAAATGCCTCTATTACAATTATATAATCCTTTGAAATATCTGTAATGTTGTTAAACAAGTATCTTAATTAAATTCTCAGAATTATATGTACAGATATTTTAATTTTGTTTGAATTTTTTTGAGAGGTTATTTCAATGAATTAAATGTATAGAAATGCAATTTCAAATTTAAAGAAGAATATAATGTAAAAATTATTTGTTTGTTTGATTGAAAATAATTGCTTAATGCTTGTTATGTTGCAAAATGATTATTCAGTTGTTAACTTATTCCATTCAAACTTACATTTTCTGGAATTAGTTTTAAATGTTATTAATAATTCAAAATTTCATAAATGAAAGTTATAATTGAAAAAAAAACATTAAGTAAAAATTATTTGAATGTCTTAATAAAAATTAGAGATTAATTTGTTCACGATAATGAATTAAATGAACATTGAAATTTAGTATTTTTTCTAAATTGAGTAACATAAATTGATTATTTACTTGATGGTCATATAATTGAATATTGGATACAATTTGTATAATAAAAGTTTATTTATATTTAAAATACCCTCATTACAATTAAGTAATTTTTCAAATGTGTCTGCTTTTGTAAAATGAGTATCTGAATTTAGTTTTCAAAAATATATGTAAATATGTTTTATTTTTTCTAAAATTAGTATAAAAGTTTACGAATAAATTAAATTTTTAGAAATGGAAGAAAAATTAAAAAAAAATTGAAGTAAACAATAATTAAATGTTTCAATGAAAGCCATAGTTTAATGCTTTTTATTTTTTGAACTAATTGATTAATTTTTTTCACAATATTACATTACATAAAGATTGATTTTTAATTTGTTTCAATTAAGAACATAAAATAATTATTTATTTTAAGGTTATGTAACTGATTATTGGCTATAATTTGTAAAATAAGAGTTTATTCACATTTAACATACCTCTATTTCCAATTATGTAATTTCTATCAATGTTTGTGATGTTGTGAAATGATTATCTGAACCTAATTTTTAAATTTATATGCAAATATGTATCAATTTGTTAACAAATTACTATGACAGGTTACTAATAAATCAAATTTTCAGAAATGAAAGTGAAAATTAAAAGAAATGTAAAGTAAAAATTACTTGAATGCCTGGATGAAAATGATAGTTTAATTCTGTTTATATCGTGTACAGATTAATTAATTATGAGCTGATTAATTTTTTTAACAATATTAACTTACATCAAGATTAAGTTTTAATTTGCCTGAATTAAGTATGTACATAAAGTGATTATTTACGTGAAGGCTATGTAACTGAATATTAGTTATAATTTTGATAATTAAAAGTTATTCATGTTTAAAATACCTTCATTGTCCAATTGTATAATTTTTGTAAATTTTTGTGATGTTGTGAAATAAGTATCTGAAATCTGCTTTCAATATTATATGTACATATATTTTACTTTTCTATGAAAT